>CM065594.1:113654976-113696150 GCA_033119425.1 Bufotes viridis
TAGTACAGGTGAGCACAGGCAGAGTAGTAAAGCTATGACTGCCTCACCCTGTGGCTCACTGGGTGCCAGAAATACAGGGTAGGAGAAAGTGTCCTGCAGGCTGACAACTAAGGGTGGCAGTGGCCAGAGTGCGGCTCAATGGCTGTCTGTGAAGGAAGAGACCACCTTTAAAATGATAGGCTCATTCAGGTCACTCATTTAGCTGAACTACCAAGCAGTATTGAAGTTATGGAGGCAGGAGACATGGACTTGAAAGTAAAGCCAGCTGCTCTGCATTAAACCAACAATAGGACAAGTTCTTTGGTATTTGACATCTCTGGTCTTTGATTCCAAATTCCTTGGTTGACAGGTCCACTGTGTATTTATTGCTCCTGATCTGCAGGCTCCACATCAATATATTGCCTTGACAGTTTAACAAGCACAACTTTGTTAGACTATAGTGCAATAGTGCACCTAACACAAGTCTATAGGGGTGCATAACATCACATGTAATTTAATGTTCCCACAAGTTTGCACTCCCTATAATAGAAAACACCAGGAAACACCTATGAAATAGGGCCCAATAACAGCACTGGTAGTAGCAGGTGCAAACCTCATACAACAACCCTGACAAATTAAGAATTAGCACAATGCTTCCAAACGTCATTAGAAATATTGGATTACACTTACGGGTAATCAGTTTTCTTAGAGCCTATGACAGCACCCCTGGAGAGACCGCCTCCACCTCCTCAGGACAGGAAACAGAACCGCCTTTTAAAAGAGGGACTATCCCCTCTATCCCCAGTCCTTTCTCAAGAACTAAGGAAAATAACATCTGCTTTCATAGGCTCAAAGAAAACCAATTACCGGTAAGTGTAATCCAATATTGCTCTTTTGCCTACGACAGCACCCCGGAGTATAGGCAAGATACTCTATCTAGGGTGGGACAACAGCCTGAAGTACCTTACAGCCTAAGGTAAGGTCCTCATTAGAAGGTATCTGAAGTTTATAGTGCCTAAAAAAAAAAAAAAAAAAGTATGTGAAGCGCTCCAGGTAGCCGCCCTACAAATCTGTTCTATGGAAGCTGAAGCTTTCTCCGCCCACAAAGTGGAGAGTGATCTAGTAGAGTGAGCCCCGACCCCAGAGGGCGGAACAACTCCCCTAGAAGAGTATGCTAAGGAGATAGCCTGTCTAATCCACCTAGCAATAGTCTGGGAAGAAGCCACAGATCCTCTCTTTGCCCCCTGAAACAAAAGCAGCAGACATCAGGAGGACCTCGAAGCCTGAGTGAACTGTAGATATTGACTAATACACCTCCTAACGTCCATGGAACAATGGAATTCTGATTCTTTCCTATTTTTAAGAGAGGCACAGAAGGATGGTAATACTATCTCTTGGGAATGGTGAAAATGGGACGAGACCTTTGGTAAAAAGAAAGGATCAGGAGAAATCACCAGCGGCGATCTCACTCACCCTTCTAGCAGAGGTAATGGCCAGAAGGGAACACACACTTAAGGGAGAGCATTTTAGGGCAGATCTTATCAATAGGTTCAAAGGGATCTAAAGTGAGAGCTGAAAGTACCAAATTTAAATGCCAGGGAGGAACCCTACTTTAACAGACTGGGGACAACTTGGATACTGCTGTCACAAACCTCTTACCCTAGGTACACACCTAAGCGTTTTACAGCGCGTTCGAACGCGCTGTAAAACGCACAACATGTGAAAAGCCATGCTTCCCTATGGGCATGGTTCACATTTGGGCGTTTTACAGCGCATTTGAACGCGCTGAAAAACGCCAAACGCTGTCGCTTCAGCATGAGCTTCTTTGGGGCGTTTTAACGCGCCTATGGGCCATGCTAAAATAGTGGTGAATCACTGAATCACGCGTATGATGCGCGTTTCTTAATTGCAAGAACGCGCATCCAAAAACGCGCATAAAACGCGCGTCATACGCGCAATTCAGAAACGCCTAGGTGTGTTCCCAGCCTTAAACCCAAGGATGATCGGCTAACTTAAACTCAAATAAAGCGCTTAATGCTGAAATCTGAACCTTCAAAGTGCTAGGTCTAAGTGGTTTCTTCCATCCCTGTTTAAAAAAATCTAATACAAGCGGAATGTCAGGAACATCTAGAACCACCACAGGTCTATTGGCGTATCTGTGAAAGGCCTTCCAAACCCTCAGATAGATATCAGAAGTGACCTTCTTACAACTGGCCAAGAGAGTGTTAACCACATCCTTAGAGAGGCCTCTTTTCTTTAAAATCTCCCTTTCAACAACCAGTCAGGTGTTGATTCTTCACTTCTGGGTGAAAGATAGGACCCTGAGACAGAAGCTCCTGAGATTCTGGGACTACCCAAGGGGTTGCTATAGACATCTTGTGGAGCCAGGAAAACCAAACCCTTCTCAGCCAAAAGGGAGCTATTACTATAACCGTGGCCCTCTCCTCCCTGGTCTTCCTGAGAACCCTTGGTAACAACTTCGGGGGAGGGGGGGGTAAGGCATAAAGAAGGCCTTGCTCCCAAGATTGGACCAATGCGCCCACTGCTCTCGAATGCTCCCTTGGAGACAGGGAAAAGAAAACTTCTACCTTTTTGTTTGACCTGGTGGCAAAAAGATCTATCTCCGTAATCCCAAATAACGCTGCAATCTGACTGAATACTCTCTGGTCTACGGACCACTCTCCCTAGTTTAGACGATGATGGCTGAGGAAGTCCGCTTTTGCATTGTCTGTACCTCTTAGATGTACTGCAGAAAGAGATAATAGAGTAGCTTCTGCTAGATTGAAAATCTGATGAGTGAGAGACATGAGGCCCTGAGCTTTTGTACCTCCCTGCCGATTGATATGGGCCACTGCTGTCGTATTGTCCGAGTAAATGCTCACATTTCTGCCTTTGATAACAGGGAGACTCCTACTAAGACTATCCAGATTGCATTAAGTCCCTTGAAATTGCGAGACTTGGACAGAAAATCGCTGTCCTAGCTCCCCTGCAACAGAAGGGACCCTACATGGGTTCCCCAACCGGATGGGCTGGCATCTATGGTCATGGGGAGAACCGCCTCCCTGAGCCAAGGAACCCCCTCTCTGTAGATTTTGCAGATCCATCCACCACCCCAAGGAAATCAGAGTCTGGGGTGATAGAGAGATCTCCACATCCAGAGAGAGGAGAAATCTGTCCCAATCCTACAGAATTTGAAGCTGGCGAAGCCTTGAATGATACTGGGCCCCCTCCACCCTCGGAATAGCGTCTGTCATGAGACCCAGCACAGACGTGGCCTCCCTCAAGGTGATCGACGGACGCGAGCACAGGAGCTGAACCTTTGTTTTGATAAGGAGCGATTCTGAAGAGGTAACAGGCACCTCTGGGAACTGGAGTCCAGGATCATTCCTAAGAATCTGCATCTCTGACTTAGGCATAAACTGGCCTTATCGAGGTTTACCTCCCATCCCAGTTTCTCCAGAACCTCCCTCAACCAGGCAATCTGTCCCTGAAGAACCTGACCTGATCGGGCAACCAGACGAAAATCGTCCAGGTAGGGAACAATGACAATCTCCTTCTCCCTCACATGGGCCACCATTTCTGATATAATCTTTGTGAATACCCTCAGAGCCTGTGAGAGCCCAAAGAGTAAGGCCTTGAATTGAATATGCAGAACTTTCCCTTTCAGTTGTACTACTACTCTCAGAAACATCTGGTGGCTGGGATGGATAGGGACATAATAGTACGCGTCCTTCAGGTCTACCGTGGCCATAAAGCAGTCTGGGAAGAGATTGTTCACAGCCGACCTGATGGATTCCATTCGAAATCTCTCGTACAGCAGATAATAATAAATTTATTATTGTTCGAAATGAGCCATTCGCTTTTTTGACAAGAAAAAGGGTCCAGTAAAAACCTCTTGTCATTTCCTGCTCTGGAACTTTTACCAATACCTTCTTCTCTAAAAGGGAAAAAACTTCTGAAATGAAGGAGACTGTTTTGTGGGATCTGAACGGTAATCTGTTATAACAAATCTCCCTCCTGGAATACTTTGAAACCTTAGCTTTAATCCCTTCCTTATCACAGAAGTTATTCAAGGGCTGTTGGAGATCTTCTGCCACTGATGAGAAAATAGAGACAGACGACCTGCGGGCCTGGCGTCATTGGGACTGCATTTTAGAGGCATCAGACCCGGAAAAAAGAAACCCTTTAGACTTCCTAGAAGCTCCCGTAAACTACTTTGCTCTCTCTTTCCCCTTAAAGCATTTCTATAAAATCGGGGATGGAAAGACCTCCTAGGGGGCTGACTAACAGAGGGAAAGCACTTTTTCTTGTCTGAGGATTTTTTTTAGTAAATAGTCAAGGACCGGCCCAAATAAAAATTAACCTCGACAAGGAATAGCACAAAGATTAGCCTTGGAACTAGCATACCCCTTCCAGCCCTTTAACCAAATTGCTCTATGGACAGAGTTAGATAAGGCAGAAGCCCTAGCGGAAATTTTTAAAGAGTCCACAGAAGCATCGGCTAAGTAACTGCTCCCTAGGGGTTCCCCTCTTAATGTGAGCCTCTAACTCCCCCAGCCACACTTTCAGGGATCTAGCAACAGAAGTGGCGGCAATAGCGGGTTTAAAAACCGCCGCAGAGGCCTCCCAATTCTTTTTTAAATAAAACTCTGCTCTCTTGTCCATCGGGTCCTTAAGCGAACCCATATCTTTAAAAGGAAGTGCTGCTTTTCTGGACTTCTTGGCTACCGGAGCATCAAGCTTTGGGGCCCTATCCCAAGGTGCGGAGATTTCCTCATCAAAAGGATATTTTCGCTTCACAGAAGAAGGAACAAAAAACTTCCTATCAGGTTTTTTTCCACCCTTTGGCAATGACCGCTTAAATGTTTTTATGGACGTCAAACGCCTTTTTTCTTCTGGGATCTAGACCCTCAGACAGAGTCCTGGACTGACTGCGGTAACTTCTGATCATCCAACCCCATGGTAGATCTAACAGCCTTGACTGGGGAGTTAGTATTCAACATGAAACAGTGGTTTCCCTGCGGATTCGTCCTCCCATGACACCCATTCTCCTTCTTCCAGAAAGCACATCACTATCACTGGAGAGGAAATCTTCAGATGCAGCTGCAGAAGTACTGGGGAGGCTTGTAATTAAACCGCTAACCGACTCTCTGCCCTCTTCACAGATCTGTTTAATGCTACCCATCAGAGACGGAGCTTCCTCCTCCATTAACTTGCTTATACACACTTGGCATAGGGGTTTTGCCCAGGCAGAGTGTAGCTTCTTTCTACACACCACACATCTCCTTTCTTTTGATCTAGATATCTTCCTGGTAGACTTGTTAGACACCTAAGCACAAAACATGACCCCATGACCATATACTATAAAAACTTTTCGGGGTACAACCACTCTTACTCCACCCTGGTACCGGCGTATCATTGGTGGTTTCAGCTAGCTGAGTCTGCTCCATGTTCATAAGCTGACCAGCCAGAATGGAGGAACTGCCAGATTCTTCAACTCGGCATGGCAGTGAGCTGGTTAGCTTTTCTCCTCGGCGCGCGCATGCCGGCTCCTCCCCCCCTTCTGGTCTGCAGCGACAGCTTCCACCCACCGCCACAACCCGGAAGTAAAGCATCCCTGAGCACTGACCGGCGGCTGAGCATGCTAACTCGGCCGCAGAGGTAGGACAACGGAAATGGGGTAGGAGAGAGAAGGGAGCCCAGTCTTCTGCAGCGGCTCCTAAAGGAGTCTTATGCCGCACGGAATAACCCTCCTCACACTATACATAGCCTGGGCCCCCACAGCTCCAGGTTAACCTTAACCAACGGATCCGATTCCCACCTGTCCTTAGGACAAGAAACAGAATTGAGGATGGTCCCTCTTTTAAAAGGTGCTTCTGGTTCTAGTTTCCTGTTCTGAGGAGGTGGAGGCGATCTCTCCAGGGATACTGTCATAGGCGAAAGAGAAAGATACATCTTTATTATTAGATAAAACCGACATAAACATGGTATTGACATCAAAGACCACGTGGTCGTGCACAGCCGTGATCATGTGTGAACAAATAAAACAGATATAAGGGGTACCAATGAAAGGTCAATTAACCACAATGTAGTGCACCCCCACTCATCAAAACATATATCGTATATCAATCTACAGACCTGGACAAATGGCACCTCCACAGAACACCCCGACGTGTTTCATGTCAGCTTCCTCAGGGGAGTCACATGACCATTGCTGTGCACGTCCATGTAGTCTTGGATGTCAATACCATGTTTATGTTGGTTTTATATGTCTAGTTTGGAAGCAGTGTGCTAATTTGTGATTTGGCATGGTACTTTTATAGTACCAGCAAAATATATAAGATTAGGAAATGTTAAGACTTTAAATCAGCAGCATGTCAAATTATACTATAGATTTCACTTTTTGTAATGCACAGTGTGAAATCTGAGGGAAATTTGCTGCAGAATTCACAACAATCTTGTTATGGATTCCTATTGATTTCGCTGTTGCAAATTACTGATAGAAACTTGAGAGAATGTGCGCCCCATTGGGGACAGTGTGATGCTAATGTCTGTAAAGCGCTGCGGAATAGCAAGTGCATAAAATAATAATAAATGAACTTTCTCCTTTCAATTAAAAGAAGCTTCATCTTACCTGGAGATGAAAGGGGCTCATTATTCTCCATATCATCCTGATACAGGTCTGTGGGTTCTTCTATATACCGTCCCACAGGAACCTGACACACAGAAAGATACAGTCATCATCCAGCCACTTCTCGTGGTGTTACTGTATGATGTCCCATCCCACCCAGCAGCGCTCACCTCTCCAGCCAGCAGCTCAATGATCTTGTCAGTGAGTCCTAGGATCTTCTCACTGTTTCTTTCAAGAATCAGTGATATAGATGGAGGCATCTTAATGGGGCTCTGGATCCTGGTTCTTCTTCCTGATGACTCCCCACTTGTCTTGACTACAGTGTAAACCTGTAGATTTAGAAACAGAATAAAAGCGCAGTCATCACAGCTGATATTGCCAAGGATAGCTGCGAGCCACTACGCATGTGGTGATACAATGGGCATCAATGCATTGCTGCAGAAGACCTCCAAAACAAGAGTGGCGCTTTCTTAGGTATATAGGGTTTTCCAAGATTTTTTTTACGGATGACCTATCCTCAGGACACGACATCAGTATCTGACTGGTGTCGGACCCCGCCGATCAGCTTACCAAGCACAGTGCCATACATTGTATAGTGGCCGTGCTTGGTATCGCGCTCAGCCCCATTCACTTGAATGGGGCCTAGTTACTCCCAGGCCATGAACGTGTTGTCACATGGCCTAGGGCAGGGATGGGCAAATGCGGCTCTCCAGCTGTTGTAAAACTAGAATTTCCACCATGCCCTGCTGTAGACTGATAGCTGTAAGCAGTCTTTGCATGCTGGGAGTTGTAGTTTTGCAACAGCTGGAGAGCTGCAGTTTGCCCATGCCTGGTCTAGGGAAAGAAGAGAGAAGGCTGCGCTGCCTCAAAGGTGCGCTACTGCCTTCTCAAACAGCTGATTGGCAGGGGTCCGGGGTGTCGGACCCCCACCGATCAGATACGGATGACCTATCCTAGGGATAGGTCATCAGTATAAAAATCTTGGAGAACCCCTTTAAGGCTCTCAAGCTCATATCCTTTAATTAAGTGAGATAAACAATGGTATTATATCACAAAATTCCAGAATCCTCTGATCATATCCTTATCTTATGACATGAGTGAGGCCATGCATTATTGTCAATATCCATCTCGTTCATTACATAGTAACATAGTATATAAGACCGAAAAAAGACATTTGTCCATCCAGTTCGGCCTGTTTCCTACAAGTTGATCCAGAGGAAGGCAAAAAAAAACTGTGAGGCAGAAGCCAATTTTCCCCACTTAAGGGGAAAAAAATTCCTTCCCGACTCCAATCAGGCAATCAGAATAACTCCCTGGATCAACGACCCATCTCTAGTAGCTATAGCCTGTAATATTATTACACTCCAGAAATAAATCCAGGCCCCTCTTGAATTCCTTTATTGTACTCACCATCACCACCTCCTCAGGCAGAGAGTTCCATAGTCTCACTGCTCTTACCGTAAAGAATCCTATTCTATGTTTGTGTACATTAATAGAGAAAACAGTGATGCCATATGACACTAAGCCTAGAATCCAGGACAAGCAGATGGAGATAAGAGGGAGGTCATGATGTATATGTCCCACATTCAATGCCTGAGTCATGGTGTATGTTTTATCAATACTGATAAGAGAGATGTGACAGAAGTGCCCAAATCCCTCACCTCTCCAGTCAGCAGGTAGATGATCTCCAGGGTGATATTCAATATCCTCTCAGCCACTAGTCTCTTGTCTTGGTCCATCATGAAGTATGCAATGAGAAAGTCTTTACAGGAAAGCTTGAGCACAAGGTCGCACTATAAATATAGATGGAGAACAGAATATATGTTAAAAGGAGTATTCCGGTTACAGATAACCGCATGGAAATGGATGGGGTGGTTGGTCTGAAATGCGTACTGGCGCCTCATTTATCTCTATGGGACCGCCGGTGATAGACGAGCAGGTTATACAAAGTAATACCAAGAATATTACATAATGTATATTAATGCTATGAGTAATCAATTAATATGTATTCTCACATGTTCAACGGCACAGCCACACATTCAAAAACCTTGCAGGGTCTGTACAGGCGAAACGCATTTCAGCAAGTTTCATTTTTACAAGTTGCGCACCAGCCGCCAAATCGCAAAACTGTGGTAAATGTCAGATTCTGCCTCAACACAGCTTATTCATTGCTTAACAGTGCGGAGTCCACATGAATAAAGAGCATGATCGGCTTATTAAATCCATGAAAGATTCATTATTCTGCACTGAATTTTACAAAGCATGTGAACAGGGCATAGAATACCCCAGTCACATGAGTGTCCTGCCTAAATCCAGACAAAATCCACAATCTAATCACGTTCTTTGAGGCGTTTTCCACTGTCTATGAATTATTTTTTTTTGATTTTGTTACTTTTTTTTTTTGTTTAAATGCATTATCCATGTTGCTTTTTTAAAGAGAACCTGTCACCATGAAAATGCAGGCAGCATACAACATGCAGGAGGAGCTGAGATTCATACATAGTCTTATGGAAAAAGATTCAGTATAGGGCTATTTTCACACTAGCGGCAGGACGGATCCCTGCTGCTAGTTCAAGTGTGTCGCCGGACTGCCGCTCCGTCCCCATTGACTATAATAGGGGCGGGGGTCAGAGTTCCGGCATAGCGTGGCAGTGCATGGCAAGAGGCCGCCAGACTAAATGTCGGACATGTTGTAGTTTTAGTCCGGCGGCCTCTCGGCGTGCGCTGTCATGCTGTTATAGTCAATGGGGACGGAGCGGCAGTCCAGCGACACACTTGAACTATCGGCAGGACGGATCCGACAGGTTGATCCGTCCTGCCGCTAGTGTGAAAATAGCCTAAGGGAGCATTCACACGACTGTAACAGTCTTGCAGTCAGCAAAACACAGATACCGGCTGTGTGCATCCCGCACTTTCCGCGGACCCGCGGCTCTGTGTTGTGCCATTCCTCTATTATTTCTACTAGACGTTCTGAGTGACGTGCTAGCAGTCTGCAGTAAGGGTACAGAGGGGAGGTAACCAGTTGGGGGTGTACCTAGCAGGAATAATAGAGGACTGGCACAACATAGAGTCATAATAGATGTTCTACAATTGTTATTAATGGGGATGCATGAAGCTATTAGAACAGGCAGGTCAGGAGAGGTGAAAGGTCCTCTTTACAGCTTAATAATATATAAAATTAGACCCTGCTACTAACAATACTAATGGGGTTTTAGAATGACTATGATTGTGGTAATAATTCTATCATTTATATGATGACATCACCAAGTGTATTATGTGATCATCCAGCAATCACTTATTAGGCCCCATTCACACATCCGTAGTGTGTTGCAGATCCGCAAATTGTGGATCCGCAACACACCTTGCCGCCAGCCCCATAGAGATGCCTATACTTGTCCGCAATTGCAGGCAAGAATAGGTCATGCTCTATATTATTGCGGAGCCGCCGGCCGGAAGATCAGCGGCGCGCTCCGGAAATGCGGTTGCGGAGAGCACAGTTTGTGCTCTCCGCATCCATCACATCCCCGTTCAAAATGAATGGGTGCGGAACGGGAGCGGACGAACATTGCGGACGTGTGAATGGGGCCTTACAGCAGAAATATATAGACATTCCTAGAGGTGAAACAGGGATTTACAACCACAATAAAAATAATGATGATATATTTTAGTATTACAGCTTAAAAACTCTGCAGTTATAATTATTACTCAACCAGAATAATAACACAGTTTACACCAGAGAGAATTATTACACCCCAGACAATATAATTACAAACTCCTACAAAAGATACAAGGCATAATAATAAAGCCTCCCCTCGGGATCGGAGAGAACACGGATGATACGTGATGTAACAGCTCCGTATCTGCAGCAGCCGGTCCTGCACTATTATAAGGTATAATATCATTATACAACCCATTTCTACCTCTCACTGGAAGCGGGTCGCGAATAAAGAGCCTCGACATCTGCCTCACAGGAAACACGGAGATTAGCGGGGATTAGGGAAGAAGAACTCGGACAGCACGGGTTTGTGGGTAGGATCTAGAGCAGATTACAAGTCACATGGTATTGGAGGTCACATGATCGGACTTAAAGGGAGGGCTTACACCTAATGGCGGAAGAGGAGAAGACTGCGGTTTCAGACCACAGTGGGACATCAGTCAGTGAGGGAGAGGAGTCTGCAGGGTGTTCTACAGCAGAGCCTATACCTTTTTTTAAATGTCGTAAAAAGTAATTTTTGTTTGTAGAAGGAATGTCACCCAGGCCAATGTCCCATATACTAGTTCCCCCCAGGTTATAGGCTCTATGTCAGGGATCAGCAACCTTCCGCACTCCAGATGCTGTGAAACTATATCTCCCAGCATGCACACTTACTCAGCTGTTTGTAATTCCCATAGAACTGAAAGGAGGATTCTGGGAGTTGTAGTTTTCAGAACAGCTGGAGTGCTGATCCCTGCTCTATATTGATGATGTGTCTGAGCATGGTCCAAAACCTAACATTTCTGGCCAGTTTATGGTTTCCTCCACACATAAATTTTGTTTGGCTTTTTTTTTTTTTGTAAAATGCCTGCGTTTTTTCACAAATGTGTTTTATGGCATTTCTGTGGCATTTTATTGTCATCTTTTTACAAATAGGGCCAACATGGTGGCTCAGTAATAGCACTATTAACTTTCAGTGCTGAGGTCCTGGTCTTGAATCTGACCAAGAGCCACATCTATATGGAGGTTGTATGCTTCCCCTGGTTTCTCCCACACTCCAAAACCCACTGACAGGGAATTGAGATTGGGACAGAAAATATTCATTGTCTAAGTGCAGCGACCAATGGTTGACTACTAAAGAGGTTTAGAGTACAGGTCGCGGCCAGGGTCGCAGTGTGGTGGTGACCAGGGCTGTGGAGTCGGAGTCGGAGGCAATTTTGGGTACCTGGAGTCGGAGTCGGCAAAAAATGGACCGACTCCGACTCCGACTCCTACTAGATTTAAATTGGAATAAAAAAAAATTGGAATAAAAAAAAAGCAAGTTTAAATGTCCCAATTCAGATAAAGTTATAGTTAATTACTTCTCTACTGTAAGAATAAAGGCCAATGCATGCGGTGCGTCACGTTACCGCTAAACAAAGACGTTAAGTGACCGTGAAGAAGCTTTTCATATGCTTTACTATGCAGTTAAAGGGACACTGACAGGCTGATATATCTGCTGGTATTCATCCGAGGATTAGGAATACAACTAGACGACTGTTACCCCCAGTTGAGGTTTACTTGTGTTTAAAAACGTTTTAATCAATATGCAAATTCTCTACCTTTGTGCCCAAGGGGCAGGCGCACATGTAGAGTACTGGCAGCACTAGACAGGACTAGGTAGCGAGGAGGAAGAGAGAAAGCTGGCACAGCCTCAGCATAGCCAGACGAGGCTGCTGCCAGCACTCTACACGTGCGCCTGCGCAGGAATTCAGCGTTCGGCTAGCCTGAAAAAAAGGCCAGTGCAGTGAATAATAACGAGGGAACAGCGCTGGGAAGCTGTACTCGGGCGCGGCTGGGCACAAAGCCGCAGGAGACGCTGCCCCATTGGGCACAAAGATAGTGAATTTGCATACAGATTAAAATGTTTTTTAAACACAAGTACAGCTTAACTGGGAGTAACATTAGTATAGTTTTATTCCTAATTCTCTGATGAATACCAGTATATATATATATCTTTAGCTGGAAAATCAGCCTGTCAGTGTCCCTTTAAGGAGCGGCAATACTTACACTTTCCATTGTCTTGTGGTCTGCTGTTACAGGGAACCCATGGTTATCCTCGCCTCTCACTGATAACTGATTAAGGACTGGAGACACTTGTATAAGTGAAGGGAATGGATAGTCAATAGTTCAAGACTGAAGCTGTAAACCATTTGAAAAACTGCTGTCATTCAGCTAAGGCTATAAAACATGTAAACTCAGATTGTTAGCTTAAATTTTAAACATGACTATGGGATTCTACTAGGAAAATCATGTTTTAAAATAAATGCCCCTTCCCCTGCCCCTTCCTGGATTCTCCCACTGCTCTATCTTCAGCAGAAGATCAGCACACAAAGGAGAAGGCAGCAGCTTCTGCTCAACTACCTCTCTGTGCTAGAAAAGATTAGAAGAACTTGGTGGAACAGCTTCGTATTTGCATATTAAATACAGAGGAGTCGGAGTCGAGGAGTCGGAGTCGGAAGTTTCAAAATCTGAGGAGTCGGAGTCGGACAATTTATCTACCGACTCCACAGCCCTGGTGGTGACCCCATAGAAATGAATGGGGTTGCACATGTGTCGCGACCCCTGAATCGCAGGAAAAATCCAATAGGGTTGGATTTTTTGCGATACAGGGGTCGCAGTCGCGGTACACATGCGTCCCGCACTGCAATCCCATTTCTATGGGTTCCCCACTGATGCCTCTGTGATCCTGGCTGTGACCAATGTCGCCATGTACCTGTACTCTTATACTCAGGTTCACCACTTCAAACGTTTAATGTGATGATGATCTATGCCAGTGTTTCCCACCCAGTGTGCCTCCAGCTGTTGCAAAACTACAACTCCCAGCATGCCCGCACAGCCAAAGGCTGTCCGGGCATGCTGGGAGTTGTAGTTTTGCAACAGCTGGAGGCACACTGGTTGGGAAACACTGATCTATGCACTATGAATCCCAAAAGGTTATATATAGGTGGAAGTCTTTAGTTGATTGAAAAAGGCACCTTATACTGGCACATATTGGGGGGGAGGAGAAAAGAGGCACTTGATACTGGCACATATGGGGGAAGGGGGTGAAAGAGGCACCTTATACTGGCACATATTGGGGAGGAGGAGAAATGAGGCACTTGATACTGGCACATATGGGGGAAGGGGGTGAAAGAGGCACCTTATACTGGCACATATTGGGGAGGAGGAGAAATGAGGCACTTGATACGTGCACATATGGGGGAAGGGGGTGAAAGTGGCACCTTATACTGGCACATATTGGGGAGGAGGAGAAATGAGGCACTTGATACTGACACATGGGGGAAGGGGGTGAAAGAGGCACCTTATACTGCCACATATTGGGGGGGGGGAGAAATGAGGCACTTGATACTGGCATATATGGGGGAAGGGGGTGAAAGAGGCACCTTATACTGCCACATATTTGGGGGGAGGAGAAAAGAGGCACTTATTACTGACACATGGGGGGGCATCTATGGGGGGCACTTCTTACTGGCACATTATTGGGGTGGCACTATGGGGGCTTCTACTGAGGCCACAAAGAAGGGGTATTTTATATGGGGGGCTCTGTGTGGTACTAGTATTATCAGGGGGTTTATCTGTTTCTGCAGTATAGTATTGGGGAGCACAGCAGCCCAGTATTGGGGGTAGTAGGATGATTTGTACTGAAGATGGGAGGATGAAGGAAAAGTAGTAAACTAAGATTTTTTTTTTGTTGTTGTCAAACTGCAGAGGCGAAAAATGGTGGTCTGGTCTGAGGGTCTGAAAGGAGAAGATGAGGACAGAGAACATCTACATATAAGGAGACGTCACTGGATGTAAGAGGTATGGGGCGCTGTATTTCTGTAGTAACAGGATCAAGGGTGTAACGATCGCGGTGCGACAGCGACCGGAGGTGGAGGCAGGATATGGGCGTGGCTGGAGGTGGGGCCTGGAAGGGGACCCTCCCTCCTGTTCGGGTTTGGCTTGAAGAAAAGGTGGCAACCCTAGTTGCGCCCCTCCAACCACAGCCTAGGGAAGAGTTGGAGTTTGGAATAGCGACTGTGAGGACTACTACCACCCTCATCTGCCTCAGCCTTCACTCCCATCCTCTCCAACTGCTTTCACCACACCTCCCCTAGGGGCCAGAGCATTGCATAAGCATTATGGAATATATTGACATTATACAAGCAAGCAAAATTAATAGTGGCCCACATCTAGTAATATGAGTGCACCTAAGTTTTGGAGTGAATTGTGGAGCTATTTGGTGCATCTAAATACAGAGAAAGTTTATGAGCCTAGTCTGAGAAGGGCATGGCCTTACATGCATTTTGCACCACAAGTCTGGAGTAAAATTCTATCTCGCATTAAGCCAATCTAAAGTTTGTATGGAGTTAGACAAAAATGTCTACCCTAGTGCTGGTTTAGTGACTGTCTTAAGTTTAGGCCATCTACAGGCTTAGTAAGTCTGCCTTAGTGTGTTTTAGTACATGTTTTTTTTTGCAAGCCATGCATTGACTTATGCACTTTTTCAAGTGGGGTGAAAAAACAATGGATGTCTACTGTACAGAAAAGCTGCACTCAGCATGCTGTGGTTTTAAAAAAATGCCATGGATCACTGACATTGGTCGGTATTGTTCTGATTATACTGAAAATCTTTAATAAAACGTTAATTTGGAAAAAAAATGCCATGGAATTAAAAAAACAACAAAAATAATAGCTGAAAAATGTCCTCAGTGATTTAGTGTCTGATATCCAGACGGGATTGCTGAGGCCAGTTATTGGCTGCAGCGGTCATGAAGTTAGAATGTGCATGGTCAGCTGCTGAGAAGTATATACAGACTGGTGCGGACCAGTAGGAGCAGTGGGGGATTAAACTGGTGAATGCTGTGTTTCACACCGTCAGGCTGTTCTAGCATAGAATACAGCGAATTGGATGGACAAAAAACGCTGCATTGGTAATTTTCCAACCGATTTTCGTCATATTTGCCAGGTTGGGCCGGACGGCATTCCGGCAGCGTCTGGCAGGCTGTTTTCTAAGGAATTTTCTGCCATCAGATGTACATTGCTAGAAACGAGGTGCAGATATAGATGCAGTATAAAACAGTGGATCCGGCGTACAGTGGAAAATGGAATGCAGAGAGGGATCCGGAGTACTGGACTGGGAACAGGAGGGAGACCAGCAGGTTCCAGAGTGGGCTTTGAAGGCAGAAGCGTGGTCAAGAGGAGGCGGCGGTCGGTACACACGATCGTAGTTCAAGCAATGAAGGATGAGACAAAAACGTGGTCGGTAAGCAGGCAGCGGTCGGTTCACAGGATCGTAGTTCAGGCAATGAAGGATGAGACAAAAACATGGTCGGTAAGCAGGCAGCGGTCAGTTCACAGGATCGTAGTTCAGGCAATGAAGGATGAGACAAAAACGTGGTCGGTAAGCAGGCAGCGGTCAGTTCACAGACCTCGGGGCATCCCCAGGAACGGTCTGTCAGGATGCTGCTGAAAGAATTCTCTAATGAGTCTCGGAGCATGGACATTTTCCTCTGGTTTCCAAGAATTCTCGTCCGAACCATAACCCTTCCATTTAATCAAATACTGTAATTTGTTCCAGTGTACTTTGGAATCCAAGATTCTCTCAACTATAAATTCCTCTGCACCAGACACTCTCACAGGTGGTAGAGGAGGCAAGTGACGGCCCGGAAAAGGATTTTCAACAAATGGCTTCAAGAGAGAACAGTGGAAGACAGGATGTACCTTAATAGAGTCAGGAAGCTTGTCGAAAGGTGACTTCGTTAATTTGGGTAGAAATTTTAAATGGTCCAATATATTTCTGACCCAACTTTGGAGAAGGAATTTTCAGTTTCAGATTTCTGGTAGACAGTCATACTTTGTCCCCAAAACGAAAGGCAGGAGTTGGTTTTCGGTGTTTATCTGTGGCTAGCTTAGAATGTCTCTGAGCCTCGTGTAAATTCTCAGTAATTTTTTCTTGACATTTCTGTAATGCAGTTAATCGTTCAGTTACTGCTTGAAGAGAAGTTGTGATTGGTAGGAGTGGAATGAAAACTGGATGAAGGCCTGTAATAGCAAAGAAGGAACTGTGAGCGGTTGAACCATGCTCGGAGTTATTGTATGCAAACTCGGCTGTGGAGAGACAGTCCATCCAATCATCTTGTAGATAAGTAATGAAACACAGAAGGTATTGTTCTAGAGTTTGATTGGGTTCTTTCGGTCTGTCTGTTGGATTGAGGGTGAAAAGCAGATGGTAAATTTATCTCTATCCCCAAAGCAGAGCAGAAGTTTTTCCAGAACTTAGAAGTGAACAGTACACCTCGGTGTGATACCACGTCGTCAGGGATCCCATGTAAATGAAACACTTCCTGAATCATGAGCTCGGCAGTTTGTTTTGCGGAGGGAATTCCTCTAGTGGGAATAAAGTGAACCATTTTAGTAAGACGGTCTACGGCAACTAAGATGGTGTTCATTCCCTTAGAAGGGGGCAGACAGATCAACCACGAAGTACATTGAGACAGAGCCCCAAGGCTGAGAAGGAACAGGAAAAGGCTGCAATAAACCTAAAGGGGAGAAGCGTGGAGTCTTATTGTGGGCACAAATCAGACATGAGGAGACATATCTTTTGACATCCTTAAAATTTGGCCACCAAAAAGATCTGGATAGAAGCTCTTGAGTCTTTTTAACTCCAATATGTCCTGCTAGCTTTGAATCATGGTTTAGTCTTAGAACATCAAGTTGAGCTGCTTCTGGTACATATAACTCGTGATCTGATTGAATTGTAGGGTATATAAATAATGGAAGAGTTCAATCCGCACTCAAGGCAGTTGTAGATTATGCAAAAAAAATGTAAATTTATTACTAGTACAAACCAATCATATAAAACACAAACTATAAATGAAAAATAAAATAGTTAAAAGATAGCATGTGGTCTGCCTAGGACTTTAGATTAGCAGCCATATATAATAATATATCAGCAGTATCCAATTTGCTGTTATCTAAAAGGATTCTATGCAATGTACAGTTGTGTTCAAAATTATTCAACCCCCAATGCTGTAAAAGGTTTTAGGGAATTTAGTGTACATTTGTAATTGTGTTCAGAATGAAATCTTACAAGGACTTTTTAAAGAACCGAATGCAACTAAAATGACATCAATTGTTTTTGTAATACAGTATTAAATGTTTTTTTTGTGATTTCTTCATTGACACAATTATTCAAACCCCTTAACTCCTACAGGACCGCCTAACGCAGGATTGCGTCCTGCGGGCGGTCCTGTTGTTCTGAGACGACGCATCGGCGCGTCATCTCGCGAGAGCCGAGACTTCCGCGTTCACAGTGAAGCGCGTCTCAGGAGTTCTCCTACAGCCTGCCAGCGATGATCCATCGCTGGCAGGCTGTAGATGCGAATTAAATCGCATTAAAGAGCTATATCAGACGCTGTTTTGTGAACAGCGTCTGATATAGCTGCTACCTGGTCCTCTGGTGGTCCCATTTGCTGGGATCGACCACCAGAGGACCAGGTAACTATGTAAAGTTGCACCAAACACTACACTAACCCCCACCCCCCTCACCTATTAACCCCTTGTTAACCCCTTGATCACCCCATCTAGACCCCCTGATCACCCTCCTGTCATTGATCACACCCTTGTAAGGCTCCATTCAGGCGTCCATATGTGTTTTGCGGATCCGTGGATTCACGGATCCGCGGATCCGCTAGATCCTCAAAACACGGACACCGGCAATGTGCTTTCCGCATTTTGCAGATCCGCACATTGCCAGAACTATATAGAAAATGCTTTTTCTTGTCCGCAATTGCGGACAAGAATAGGACATGTTCTATATTTTTGCGGAACGGAAGTGCAGACCCGGAGCGCGGATCCGTAATTCCGGATCCGAGCGGGACAAAGTCTGTCCCCATAGAAATGAATGGGTCCACAATTCCGTTCCGCAAACAGAATTTCGGACGTGTGAATGGGGCATAAGGGTCCCTTATCACCGCCAGTTAGTTAGCTACTTGTTAGGTAGCTAGCGCCCAGCCCACCGCACCGCAGTCACTGATTTTGGCAGAGATTTTTTCATCCACATTGACCGATGCGAATGAAAAAATCTGTGCCGTTCATTTATTTATTTTTTTTCAGCGCAGAAGCTGAACGGAAATAAAAAAATCTCATTACCCGTATGCTCAATATAAGGAGAATCGCAGAAACTCCTAATGCTGGCCATACGTGTAATGATTGCGGAGACCTTCAAATGCCAGGGCAGTATAAATACCCCACATGTGACCCCATTTTAGAAAGAAGATACCCCAAGGTATTCCGTGAGGGGTATGGCGAGTTCATGCAAAATTTTATTTTTTGTCACAAGTTAGTGGAATTAGAGACTGTAAAAAAAAAAAAAATCAATTTCCGCTAACTTGTGACAATTTTTTTTTTTCTGTGAACTCGCCATGCCCCTCACGGAATACCTTGGGGTGTCTTCTTTCCACAATGGGGTCACTTGTGGGGTTTTTATACTGTCCTGGCATTTTAGGGGTCCTGAAGCGTGAGAATCCAAATGCGTAAAAATGCCCTGTGAAATCCTAAAGGTACTCATTGGTTTTAGGGCCCTTTGCGCATCTTGGCTGCAAAAAGTGTCACTCATGTGGTATCGCCAGTACTCAGGAGAAGTAGGGCAATGTGTTTTAGGGTGTATTTTTATATATACCCATACTTTGTGTGAGAAATATCGCTGTAAACGACAATTTTTAAATTTTTTTATTCAAAGTTGTCAATTTACAGAGATATTTCTCTCACCCAGCATGGGTATATGTAAAAATACACCCCAAACACATTGCCCTACTTCTCCTGAGTACGGCGATACCACATGAGTGACACTTTTGCAGCCAAGATGCGCAAAGGGCCTAAATTCCTAATGAGGAGGGCATTTTTATGCATTTTTCTTCTCACGCTTTAGGGCCCCTAAAATGCCAGGGCAGTATAAATACCCACATGTGACCCCATTTTGGAAAGACACCCCAAGGTATTCGCTGAGGGCATAATGAGTCCATGAAAAATTAAACTTTTGTCAAAAAGTTAGCGGAAAGGAGACTTTGTGAGAAAAACAATAAAAAATCAATTTCCACTAACTTGTGCCAAAAAAAAAATCTTCTATGAACTCGCCATGCCCCTCATGGAATACCTTGGGGTGTCTTCTTTCCAAAATGTGGTCACATGATATTTCTCACACGCAGCATGGGTATATGTAAAAATACACCCCAAAACACATTGCCCTACTTCTCCTGAGTACGGCGATACCACATGAGTGACACTTTTTTGCAGCCAAGATGCGCAAAGGGGCCCTAAAACCAATGAGTACCTTTAGGATTTCACAGGGCTTTTTTAGGCATTTGGATTCTCACGCTTTAGGGCCCCTAAAATGCCAGGTCAGTATAAATACCCCACAAGTGACCGCATTGTGGAAAGAAGACACCCCAAGGTATTCCGTGAGGGGCATGGCGAGTTCACAGAATTTTTATTTTTTGGCACAAGTTAGCGGAAATTGATATTTTTTTTTTTTTTTTACAAAGTCTCATATTCCACTAACTTGTGACAAAAAATAAAATTTTACATGAACTCACCATACCCCTCACGGAATACCTGGAGTGTCTTCTTTCAAATGAGGTCACATGTGGGTATTTATACTGTCCTGGCATTTTAGGGCCCCTAAAGCGTGAGAAGAAGTCTGGAATCCAAATGCGTAAAAATGCCCTGTGTAATCCTAAAGGTACTCATTGGTTTTAGGGCCCCTTTGCACCCAGGCTGCAAAAAGTGGCACACATGTGGTATCGCCGTACTCAGGAGAAGTAGGGCAATGTGTTTTGGGGTGTATTTTTATATATACCCATACTTGCGTGAAAAATATCTCTGTAAACGACAACTTTTCAAAATTTTTATACAAAGTTGACAATTTACAGAGATATTTCTCTCACTCAACATGGGTATATGTAAAAATACACCCCAAAACACATTGCCCTACTTCTCCTGAGTGCAGCGATACCACATAAGTGACACTTTTTGCAGCCTGGAGTGCGCAAAGGGCCCAAATTCAACGAGTACCTTTAGGTTTTACATGGCGGCTCACAATTTAGCCCGCCCAAAATGCTAGAACAGTAAACACACCCCACAAATGACCCCATTTCGGAAAGTAGACACCCGAGGTATTCACTGAGGGGCATAGTGAGTCCGTCTGAGATTTTATTTTTTGCCAGAAGTTAGCAGAAATTGAAACTTTTTTTTTCTCAGAAAGTGTCATTTTCCGCTAACTTGTGAAAAAATGAAATGATACATGAACTCACCATGCCCCTCAGCGAATACTTTGGGGTGTCTTCTTTCTAAAATGGTGTCATTTGGGGGGTATTTATACTTTCCTGGCATTCTAGCACCTGAAGAAACATGACAGGTGCTCAGAGAGTCAGAGCTGCTTCAAAATGCCGAAATTCACTTTTTTGCACCATAGTTTGTAAACGCTATAACTTTTACCCAAACCAATAAATATACACTTATTGGACTTTTTTTTTATCAAAGACATGTAGAACAATAAATTTAGAGAAAAAAATTTACAACAGAAAGTGAAAAATGTCATTTTTTTGCAAAAATGTCGTTAAATTTGTATTAATGGCAAAAAAAGTAAAAATGTCAGCAACAATGAAATACCACCAAATGAAAGCTCTATTAGTGAAAGAAGAAAAGGAGGTAAAATTCATTTGGGTGGTAAGTTGTATGATGGAGCAATAAATGGGTAAAGTAGTGTAGTGCGGAATTGTAAAAAGTGGCCTGGTCATTAACCCTGGGTTCACACCTGAGCGTTTCTGAGACGCGCGTCTAACGCGCGTTTTTGTCGCGCGTTGTACGCGCGTTTTTTGCAATAGTAAACGCGCGTTTGACGCGCGTTTGTGTGATTGACTGCAGTGTTGTCCAATGACCAAATTTCTCTGTCTATATGAAGTTTGGCCAATCATAGGGCATTGTAGGTGTGAAATTCCATGTGTGTTGGTAGAGAGTGCTGGTTGTAGTCATGGAATGTTATAGACGGCGACGTGTTGCGGCAGTTGTTGCAGCTATCGAACTGGAACGCTTCAGGAGAAGGCGGGACAGCAGGCGACGTTTCTGGGTCCATCCAGTCATTGCAAATAGACAGGAGAGGGGCCAGTTCTGGGCGCTGTATGCAAACCTCCGTGCCCATGAGGACAAGTTTTTGGACTACACCAGGATGTCCATCCACAGGTTGAATACGTATACGTTGTTGCAATGTTTTTTCAATGGTTAAGCTAAGTGTTTTGTGCTTTTGTATTGTTAACCATGAACATTTTATTGTTTCATAGCTTTGACGAGCTCCTGGTGCTGTTGTCCCCTCATTTGCAGCGTCAGGACACCTTTATGCTGGGACTGCATCCCACCAGTGGAAAGACTGGTCATTACTTTGCGGTAAGTAGCCTATTATTGTGGCCATTTAAGCCATTTGCAGTGTGTTGTGCTAGGATCTGAGTTTCGCCGTGTTTCTCTGGTTGTTTGTGACGCATGAGTGTTTGTGTGGGGGGTATGTGATGTGTATGTTGTCAACGTGTGGCATAGATATCCCATACATGCATCATGTATCCTCATTTGGCCATGTTTTACCCCTCACTTTCAAAAAATAGTCCAAACATTTGCTTCAAATTATTTATCTTTGGTGAATGTAATAACATCGTACATTTCCAACTTAAATTTGTTAACTCTGTTTAACAAACAAAGGAGCAATTTTTGGTAAACAACATAAAAATATCCTTGAGCCTGAGAATTGCCCTCCTATAATTTTCACAGGGTTTCATATTGTGGCCCTGAAAACTCCACCTCGGGATCCCGCCGTGTCTCTCTGGCTCCGTGAGACTGATTTGCGGGTGGCATTTCAGTGGTGGGGGTGGTGAAGGTGCTCAGGCCCGTGCTTGTCGAGGTATATGGGTATGATGTGTGTTGTGTCTGCCATGTGTCAGGAGGGTGTTGTATGTTACTTTGTGTGTATGTGTGTGCTGGGTATGTGTGAGGGTGTTGTTGGGGATGTAGTGGCCCATATTGTGGGCCATATTGAGACCCATATTGAGGCCCATATTGTGGACCATATTGTTGCCCATATTGTACTGGCTGCAGTGGGGCCTGCAGTGCTGGCTGCAGTGGGGCCTGCTGTGCTGGCTGCAGTGGGGCCTGCTGTGCTGGCTGCAGTGGGGCCTGCAGTGCTGGCTGCAGTGGGGCATGCTGTGCTGGCTGCAGTGGGGCCTGCAGTGCTGGCTGCAGTGGGGCATGCTGTGCTGGCTGCAGTGGGGCCTGCTGTGCTGGCTGCAGAGGGGCCTGCTGTGCTGTATGCAGTGGGGCCTGCTGTGGGGCACTGATAGATGTGGGGATCTCATAAGGGATGCAATATTTATCAATGGTCTTAGATAACTCATCCCTTACTTTTGTGACCAGATTTCTGGGCACATGTAGCATTTTCTCCTCTAGACTGAGGAGAAAATGGGCATCACTAGAAAGTTTTGGCACAGGATGTGCCAGGGCATCCAGGCAGCCTATTAGCCTGTCCTCATGCCTCTCTGTTCTCCTCCTTTTATGTCGGGGCTGCCGACTTGCCTCTGGGACAGCTGGGACAGGCTGCGTTGGGCTCACGATACTCGGAGTGGGTGGGGGCCTGGAGGACTCATTGGCCCCATAGATGGTCCGGGCTCACTGTCCATGGTTGTGCCCTCGTCCTCTTCTTCGTCATCTCGCGCCTGGCTGGGTTCCCAGCTACTATCGGTGCTGTGAAGTGGAAAATATAGGTAAGTATGTTCCCCATATGAAATTGAATGTATGTCATGTCATACCACATCCTCTCCTGTGTATGCCCTTGACTCACCTCCGCATTTCCGTGCACGGTATCAAAAATGACATCTGTTGAGCATGCACGTAACTGGAGTGTGCGCTTAGGGAAGATCCACTCCTCTGCTCCCTTTCTTTGCGCCTATGGCGAGATAAAGGCATCTTTCAGGCTTTTCCATTTGCCTTTGATAGTGTTGACTATAAAAAAATAAAAAAAAACATCCGTTAATGTCTCTTTATTTTCTTACATTTGTTTCAGGTATTTAGCGACCGGACAGTCATTGGCCAGTCTACACTTCGCCTTCCTCATCGGCAAGTCCACAGCCAGTATGGTCGTCCGGGAAACCTGCCTGGCAATTTGGGATGTCCTTCATCCGGCTGTGATGGCCCAACCACAGAAGGAGGACTGGCTGCAAATTGCTGATATTTTCCAATCCTGCAATTTCCCCAACTGTGTCGGCGCAATAGAGCGGCAAGCACATCCAGCGTTAAGAAGCCCATCAGGAGGCGGGAGTCAATTTTTAATTATAAAAAATATTTTTCGTTTGTTCTTTTCGCGGTGTGTGATGCCAACTATTGCTTCAGATACATTGACGTGGGGTCCTACGGCAGCAGCTCGAGACTCTGCTGTTTTGGGGCATTCTGCCTTTGGGCAAATGCTCAATAATAATGAGCTGGACCTCCCGGGAACACCACACTGCCTGGGACCACTTATCCGGCGATGCCCTTTGTTTTTGTGGGGGCGAGGCCTTTGCGCTGGGGAGCATCTTATGAGGCCGTACTCCAGCCGGGGTCTCTCCATTGCCAGGCGGGTGTTTAATTACCGGCTGACAAGGGCACGCAGGGTGGTGGAGTGCGTCTTCGGCATTTTAGCTAACAAATGGCGCTTTCTCCATTCTCCTATTCATTTAAAATTGGAGACCGCCATCTCGGCCGTGAAGGCAGCATGTGTTCTGCATAATTTTGTTCGTGTGCGGGATGGCTTTAATTTTGAAGATTCCCTCAGCCATTCCTTGGAGGTCTAATCCAAGCGGTGTGCGTGGGACCAGACACAGTGCAGCTGTCAGGGACCACTTCACCGCATATTTTTTATCACCACATGGGGCGTTACCATGGCAATTGGAAGCCATCTAAGTTTATGTTAATTTATATTTTGCTGATGAAAAGACTGTTTAAATATTATGTTTTTTTCCATTTTGGTTGTTTATTACTATAACCAAAGTATGGCGCTGGGTGTGCGTCTTTTAATCTGGTAACCCATAAATATAAACACCAAATAGAAACAATGCCAGATTAATAAATCAATACATTTTTATTGAAAATTTAACAAGCATGATTAAAAACATTCACAATAATATTAAAAACGATCGGTGGTGCAAATAGACACGCAGGAAAAACCTCTCTACAGGGGTAATTAAATAATCGCATATGGTCTGATCACAGAAATCACTCGCCGCTATATATAAGTATTACATAGCCATTTATATAGTGCAAACATTAGTTAAGGACATGTGTCTAATAAGTACAGCGGTATTATAAAGATATAAATAATCTACACAAGTGATGAACACTGAATTATAAATATTATACCTGTGAGCAGAGAGTAACAGTGCGACCCCGTGTATCCGGCGCGCGTTTCGCCAAAATGGCTTCCTCAGGGAGGCGTGTGAGAGGAAGCCATTTTGGCGCAGCGCGTCGGCGATGCGGATGCATGACTCTCTGCTCACAGTATAGTATTTATAATTCAGTGTTCATCACTGTGTAGTGTAACCTATCTTTGCTAATAACTGGCATGTATACTTATGTATCACATGCATATGCTGTGCATCAGCTATGCTCATGTGACTGCTGTGCGAAGTTATCCTGAGATCTGTTGCACCACCAGATGGATTTTAATATTGTGGTATTTTTAATCATGCTGTTAAGTTTCAGTACAAATATGATGATTATTAATCTGGCATTGTTTCTATTTGGTGTTTATATTTTTGTTTATTACTATGCCTAAATTACAAAATGTGAAAAGATCATTTGTGCATTTCTGTTTTTTCACCTATATAGTGCCCCTTGGGGATGCCCCTATAGTGGCCATCAATAGTCGCCCATTAACACTGGTTTAAAATGTGGCCGAAATAATGTGTCCCATTTAAGTGCCCAATACTCGGCCAGTAGAATATAAGCCAATGTGGGTGAAATAACGGATCCCATCATGGTGCCCAATACTGGCACGTTAAAAACAGAAGCACCTAAAATATGCCAGCCCACCCATAGTCCACAAGCAGTCTAATTTGAAAAAGTACACCATATCAACAACAACTTAGGCTTCAAATCCCTCACCCCAAAATGCCACTACATTTGCAGATTGAAAGAAGCGCAGTCTGGCATAAGACAGTGGAACCACTGCAAATTGAACATACTGGGCCATTGCATTGTACCAGAATGTGGGGAGGGTGAACCAGGACAGTACTAAAAACTAAAGGGGTGAGGGGACACTATACAACATGTGATGGGCATATCATCATTCTTTGTAAACTAAGGCCACTGAGTGCCCATATACAAGAACAGGGATGGTGATGCTGCGTCCCTCTAGCTGTGGCTAAAATCCAACTCCATGCATGCCTGCACACGCTCCAGCAAGTAAAATACAGCCCAGCATTTGTGAAGGTGGCGTTTGACAACAGCTAGAGGGCTGCAGGTAGAGCTGGCCAGGGCTATTACATATAGTTGGTACACCACTGCACACAAGGAGTTTACTTTTCACATTAGAACAGACATGGAAATACCTTTTCCTTGTTTGACTGTCTTGCTGTAACTTGCCCAATCTGGCCAGATGGTGTTTGCAATATCCTCCCAGGCCTGCTGCCTGCTCCTCCTGTTTTTGTACTTTGCATCCTGTGTGTCATACAGGCAGCGTTTGGCCTGCACCAGCCTGATGAGTGTCTCGGGTTCACACACACACTCCTCCATGCTGGATTCTGTCCAAAACTGTGCTTTGCACCTGGTGTGCAGCCTTTTCCAGCATGTTGCAAAAATCCAAGCGCGCGTTCGAGCGCGCGTTTCCAATGTCCAAAACGCGCAAATTACAAGCGTTGAGCGTTCCCATTGAAGTCTATGGACCAAAGCGCGACAAGCGCCCAAAAAAGCTCAAGTACTTGTTTATGCGTCGGGCGTTTTACAGTGCGTTCAAGCGCGCTGTAAAGCACTCAGAAGTGTGAACCAGGGCCATAGGAAAGCATTGATTTTCATGTGTTGGGCGTTTTACAGCGCGTTTGAACGCGCTGTAAAACGCTCAGGTGTGAACCCAGGGTAAGGGTGTTTAAGCTAGGGTTGCTGAAGTGGTTAAAGACTACCACTCTTAAGAACAGAGGTTCATTCAAGTGTTTTCGATCAGGTATTGAAAACATCTGTGGATGTCAAGGAGCAGCAATCAAGCATAATAAGCACCAATTAGGCAGATTTAAAATGACTGTGATACTCAGCTCCCTCTAGACATTTACTGGTGTGTTTACAGACATGGTGAAGTCAAGAGAAAGGTCCAGGAAGACAAGAGAAGAGGTGATTTCTCTTCTCAGGAAGGGCAATGGCTATAAGAAGATTGCAAAGATGTTAAACATACCAAGAGACAACATAGGAAGCATCATTCGCAAATTCAAGGCAAAGGGCACTGTTGAAACGCTACCTGGTCGTGGCAGAAAGCAGATGCTGACTTCGACTGCTGTGCGCTACCTGAAGCGCAAAGTGGAGCTTGCATCATTCTCAAAGTGCAGCATTTCTAAGTGCACTAGAGATATTCAAGAGACAAACCTAGAACTTTCCACTGTAGCAGAACTTCAGCTGAACTTTCCACTGTAGCAGAACTTCAGCTGAACTTTCCACTGTAGCAGAACTTCAGCTGAACTTTCCACTGTAGCAGAACTTCAGCTGAACTTTCCACTGTAGCAGAACTTCAGCTGAACTTTCCACTGTAGCAGAACTTCAGCTGAACTTTCCACTGTAGCAGAACTTCAGCTGAACTTTCCACTGTAGCAGAACTTCAGCTGAACTTTCCACTGTAGCAGAACTTCAGCTGAACTTTCCACTGTAGCAGAACTTCAGCTGAACTTTCCACTGTAGCAGAACTTCAGCTGAACTTTCCACTGTAGCAGAACTTCAGCTGAACTTTCCACTGTAGCAGAACTTCAGCTGTGTTTTTGGTGTGCTTTAGAACAGCATTTCTAAGTGCACTAGAGATATTCAAGAGATACTCAGGAGGTAATCTGGAGGTGAGTACAATCTATTAAGTTTTGTTTAACATATTTTCTTGCATTAAAATGGCAGACCTGATTCAGTGCAGGAATTGTTGTGCTTTCATTTTTTGTTTCACTCTTCGCAGGTTTGGATGCTGTCTGATCTGCAGACAGTTCTCCATAATGCAGCAGGAAATTGCATTTTTGAAGTCTGAGATTTGTAAAATAACTGTTAGACAAACTCAGGCTTGGAATGTTGCAATGCCACTGCCACAAAGGCCCCCCAGAAATGGAAGATGGGTTACTGTAGGTTCTGGTAGACTTAGAGCTGTTGATAGAAGACATGTCCCACAGTCTGTGGCTCTCTGTAATTCATTTTCAGCACTTTCAGAATGCAAGAGCAACATGGAGGATGGCTTAGGCACAGTGGGTGAGGAACAATCATCTCCTATGCCTAAGGTATACAAGACTACTGACAAAGACAAAAAGGATATAGTGAGTACTAATAGTAAGCAACTATTGGTGGGCGATTCTATCATAAGAGGTGTGAAGTTTGATGAAAATGGTTTTGTGAGATGTCTCCCTGGTGCTACTGCCAGCAGGGACAGACGACGTATCCTTAACATTATTAAGCAAGCAAAAATGGAAAAGGAGGTGGATGTTATTGTCCATATTGGGACAAATGATCTGGCTTGCAATGAAGTTTCAAAGGTGAAGAAAGCTTTTCACACACTTGGTAATGATATACGGGAGATTGCATCGATTGTCTCATTCTCTGCAGTTCTGCCTGTGCATAACCGTCAGCATGACAAGCAGTTGCAGTATTAAGAATTCAATGCATGGCTTGGTGAATGAGTGTTTGAACCAGGGATTTGGCTTTGTGTCTCATGTTGGCTCTAGCTGGAATGGAAAAAAACTGTACAAGAAAGATGGTTTGCATCTTTCTCTCAAGAGAACGAATGTCCTCAGTGAACAGTTCAAAGTTTTTGCTAAGGAACATTTAAACTAGGAAAGGGGGCACAAAGAGACAATCCATCAGTTCGGCTGCCCCGAAAAACAATGCCAGAAGATGCCAGGAGCTGATAGGATAAGAAATGACAAGCTGAGAGTCTTGTCTACAAATGCTCGCAGTTTAGGGAATAAGATCAACGAACTTGAGTCTGTAATGGCATTTGAGAATATAGATTTAGTGGCTGTTACTGAGACATGGTTCAATGAGAGTAATGACTGGGACATAACAATACCTGGGTTCTCTCTATATAGGAAAGACAGAGAAGGCAAGAAAGGGGGTGGAGTGGCCCTATATGTGAAAAATAGCATAAAATCTAATCTAATAGAAGCCAGCGAAACCAATTTAGAGTCAGTTTGGGTTACGTTGCAGCTTGGTAATCATAAGGTAACTCGTGTAGGTGTCATATACAGACCACCAAGCCAAGTCAAAGAATTGGATGATCTACTAGTTGAGGAAATGGCTACAATTACATTGAAAGGGGAAGTTTTCATTATGGGAGACTTTAATCTTCCTGATATAAACTGGAAAACCAAAATAGCTAGTTCTGCCAGGAGTACAGACATTCTAAATTCCCTACTGGGATTATCTCTACAGCAAGTAGTTGAGGAGCCAACCCGGAAGGAGGCCATTTTAGATTTGGTGTTCACAAATGGCAATTTGGTATCTGATATCACTGTAGGGGAAAGCTTAGGATCCAGTGATCACCAGTCAGTGAGGTTTACTATAAGTACAGTGACTGAGTCACTCCACACAAAAACAAAAGTTTTAGATTTTCGGAAAACAGACTTTTCTAAAATGAGATCAGTGGTATACGAGTCCCTATCAGACTGAAACAATTTCAATGGAGTCCAAGAGAAATGGGACTACTTAAAATTGGCACTACTGAAGGCAACAGAAAAGTGCATTAGGCTTGTCAGTAAAGGCAAAAAGGAAGAGACCACTGTGGTACTCAGCAGAAGTGGCCAAAATCATTAAAAACAAAAGATGGCATTTAGCAAGTATAAAAACACCCAAAACGAGGATGACCGGGAAATCTATAAGATGAGGCAGAGAGAGGCCAAGCAAGTTATAAGAGCTTCTAAAGCTCAGGCAGAAGAGAAATTAGCTCAGTCAGTGAAAAAGGTGATAAGACATTCTTCAGATACATAAATGAAAAAAGGAAATTAAAAAAGGAATTACCAAATTAAAAACAAAGAAGGAAGGTATATGGAAGAGGATAAAGAACTAGCTGACTGCCTCAATAAATACTTCTGTTCAGTTTTTACAAAGGAAAATGAAGGAGAAGGACCTCAGTTAGGGAGGAAGACTAATGAATCCTTTGATGCATGTGTCTTTACAGAGGAAGAGGTTCTAAGTCAGCTGTCCAAAATTAATACAAATAAATCACAGGGGCCTGATGGGATACACCCAAAGCTATTAAAGAGCTTAGAGGTGTACTAGCAAATCCATTAACAGATTTATTTAACCAATCACTGGTAACAGGTGTCGTCCCAGAAGATTGGAAATTAGCAAGCGTTGTGCCAATTCACAAGAAAGGTAGTAGAGAGGAATCAGGCAACTATAGGCCAGTAAGCCTGACATCAATAGTGGGAAATTAATGGAAACCATACTCAAGGAGAGGATTGTGGAACATCTAAAAACCCATGGGTTGATTGATAAAAAACAGCATGGGTTTACTTCAGGAGATCATGTCAAACTAATCTTATTGACTTTTTGATTGGGTGACTAAAATAATAGATGGCGGAGGTGCAGTAGACATCGCTTATCTGGACTTTAGTAAGGCATTTGATACTGTCCCACATAGAAGGCTCATCAATAAACTGCAGTCTTTGAGCTTGAGCTCACATATTGTTGAATGGATTAGGCAGTGGCTGAAGGACAGAAAACAGAGGGTTGTAGTCAATGGAGTATATTCAGACCATGGTATTGTTACCAGTGGGGTACCTCAGGGATCTGTTCTGGGACCCATATTGTTTAATATCTTTATCAGCGAAATTGCAGAAGGCCTCAATGGTAAGGTGTGTCTTTTGCTGATGACACAAAGATTTGTAACAGGGTTGATGTTCCTGGAGGATACACCAAATGGAAAAGGATTTAGGAAAACTAGAGGAATGGTCAAAAATCTGGCAACTAAAATTTAATGTCGATAAGTGCAAGATAATGCACCTGGGGCGTAAAAACCCAAGAGCAGAATATAAAATCAGTGATACAGTACTAACCTCAGTATCTGAGGAAAGGGATTTAGGGGTCATTATATCAGACAACCTAAAGGTGGGCAGACAATGTCATAGAGCAGCAGGTAATGCCAGCAGAATGCTTGGGTGTATAGGGAGAGGCATTAACAGTAGAAAGAGGGAGGTGCTCGTGCCGCTCTACAGAGCACTAGTGAGACCTCATTTGGAGTATTGTGTGCAGTACTGGAGACCATATCTGCAGAAGGATATTGAAACTTTGGAGAGAGTTCAGAGAAGAGCTACTAAACTAGTACATGGATTGCAGGACAAAACTTACCAGGAAAGGTTAAAGGACCTTAACATGTATAGCTTGATAGCAAGAAGAGACAGAGGGGATATGATAGAAACTTTTAAATACATAAAGGGAATCATCACGGTAAAAGAGGAGAGAATATTTAAAAGAAGAAAAACTGCTACAAGAGGACATAGTTTTAAATTAGAGGGGCAAAGGTTTAAAAGTAATATCAGGAAGAATTACTTTACTGAGAGAGTAGTGGACGCATGGAATAGCCTTCCTGCAGAAGTGGTAGCTGCAAATACAGTGAAGGAGTTTAAGCATGCATGGGATAGGCATAAGGCCATCCTTCATATAAGATAGGGCCTGGGGCTATCCATAGTATTCAGCATATTGGGCAGACTAGATTGGCCAAATGGTTCTTATCTGCCGACACATTCTATAAAAGTCCCCGTGTGACTGCTGAGGAACTGAAAAAAGATTTGTCAGATGCGGGTACTGAAGTTTCAGCTCAGACAATAAGGCACACACTGCGTAATGAAGGCCTCCATGCCAGAACTCCCAGGCGCACCCCCTTGCTGTCTCCAAAGAATAAGAAGAGTCGACTGCAGTATGCCAAAAGTCATGTGGACAAACCACAAAAGTTTTGGGATAGTGTTCTGTGGACTGTTGAAACAAAATTAGAACTGTTTGGGCCCATGGATCAACGCTATGTTTGGAGAAGGAAGAACAAGGCCTATGAAGAAAAGAACACCTTGCCTACTGTGAAGCATGGCGGGGGGTCAATCATGCTTTGAGGCTGTTTTGCTTCTACAGGTACAGGGAAGCTTCAGTGTGTGCAAGGTACCATGAATTCTCTTCAGTACCAGGAGATATTAGATGAAAATGTGATGCAGTCCGTCACAAACCTGAGGCTTGGAAGACGTTGGACCTTTCAACAGGACAATGATCCCAATCATACCTCCAAGTCCACTACAGCATGGTTGCAGATTAAAGGCTGGGATATTTTGAAGTGGCCATCGCAGTCACCAGACTTAAATCCGATTGAGAACCTCTGGTGGGACTTAAAGAAACCAGTTGCAGCGCGCAAGCCTAAGAATGTGACTGAACTGGAGGCTTTTGCCCATGAAGAGTGGGCGAAGATACCCGTAGATCGCTGCAAGACACTTGTGTCAAGTTATGCTTCACGTTTAAAAGCTGTTATAACTGGAAAAGGATGTTGTACTAAGTACTAAGATTGAATGTCACTTGGGGGTTGAATAAAACTGATAATGACGTGAGAACAGAAAATACATTTGTGGTTATTTCATTATAAATGTTATGTTATATTTGTCTGACATACAAGTGCCTCTTTGATTTAATTGTAAACAAGATGACTGAAATGATCGAAATCAATGTCAAACTGGCCAAAACACTCAATTTCAGTGGGGGTTGAATAGTTTTGAACACAACTGTATATAATAGGGCCAAACAACCAGCACGTATCCCAATCGAAGATGGATGTTGGGCTGGTGGTAAAAGAATGGCCTTATCCCATACAATGTGTAGGTTCAGTTCACATGGTGAATCAACTCATGGATTTTTCTTCACTGTGCAAAGGTGAAGTTGCACCTTAGATAAGGTTGGTGGTCTTTGATTCACCGTATAGGTGATCATACACTGTATAGATCGGATCCCAATAATAGATGTACTGATGTCAGTCTATGGACCTAAAGCTTATAGTTTTTATATAAAGGACATCGGTTTTCTATAGTACCAATTTTTCGAGTCTCAATTTTTCAAGGTAAAGTCATTCGCTCATATATAGAGCATACACTATTCACACTTCGTACTCACGGTGAGTCGCACTGTTCCAAACCCGTTGGTATGCGGAGATTCTGTGGCGTCCCACAACTCCAGACCTCGACCTCGCCGCACTCTGGCGATTTTTAGTTTCGGTTTGCAGCGTCTCCCGGGATCTCGTCCCAGTTCTCGGGAGACTTTGTCCGTGTGTTACCTTTGTGGATCAAAGATACTTTACTTCTTTGCGTTAAGTTTCAGTACATGGCCTTGTATCCTGCGAGACTCCTCAGTGTACAGGTTATCTGCCCAGACGCGTTTCGAGATGACTTATCTCTTCCTCAGTGGATAACCTGCAGTCTGGGTCGTCTCGGCTTTTATGTCTTCTTCATTGGTGGTTAATTGATGACATCAGGTTTGAAGTTAAGTGATTGGAAGCTTGCAGGGTATGTGATCGTCATAATATCAATTTTGTGGATATCTGCTATTGCAACCGGTCACTATACGATGTAGAAAATTAGAGAGCATCAATAAATGGGATGTATAGAGATATATAAGATAAAGCATATCTATATGTATGTACACATGTATCACTATACAAGTAGTGAGTTCGTAAATCGGATACGCAGCCACACAATTGGGTATCAAAGTCTATATCTTATTTATTAGATATTTATATTCCAATATATTTTTTATGCGTCTTTTTATATGCCTTTTGTTTATGCGTTTTTTTTTCTTTTTTTCTCTTTTCCAAGTAACATAGAATTTGTCTGATGTTAATACCTTCTAAGAGATTCCTTTTTCAAAGGCATAGGTTGTTCCAATGTCCTGCAATCAGAATAATCATTCTTACATGGGTTCCTCATATATTGTTTTCCAAACAGATAAGAAAAACGGACCGAGATTCCTTTTTTCAACCACAAACACAGAAAGGGAAAACAAAAGAGGGAGAACTTAGACTAATCTTGCCATATAATGCACAAGCCAAACAAATACGTCACATTATCAATCAACATTGGCACTTCCTATTGAGAGACAAGATTATTGGTCCCATGCTTCACACTTCACCCCTTATCACTTTCACTAAAGTACCTAATTTAGGTCTAAAAATAACACCCTCTATTAAAAATCACGTAAAAAAAGATAAACCAACACTTCACAAAGGGTTAAATATGAACGGTTTTTATAGGTGTGGGAAATGTCTGGGACGCAAAAACACAACATTCCCGGAAAAAACTACCAGGGTTCACTCCACTCAAAACAACTTCACCTTGGACATTAAAGGTTGCCTCACATGTGATTCCTCCAGTGTCGTCTACCTTGTCCAGTGCCCCTGTCCGAGACAATATATCGGCCGAACCAAGAGACCCCTGAGAAAAGGAATAACGGAACATTTGAATAACATCAAGAAGGGCTTTGAGAACCATTCTCTATCGAAACATTTTAAGGTCTCATATAATAGTGATTACAGGGGTATCTCTTTTGTGGCCCTGGAGAAGGTAGACGTACACTGGAGAGGTGGCAACCATATTATGGGATATAAGAAGTTTTTTTCGATAAGATCTTGGTTTGGCTCTTATTTTCCTGGGTAGGTTCAGAAAACATCCTAGATAAGGCATCTGCTTTGCCATTTTTAGAGCCTGGACGGTAAGTAATTACAAAATTGAACCTGGAAAAGAATAAGCTCCATCTAGCCTGTCTGGATGATAATCTCTTGGCATTTTGAAGGAATTCGAGGTCCTTATGATCCGTTAGAACGGTTACTGGGTTGTTGGCCCCTTCCAAAAGATGTCTCCATTCAGAAAAGGCTTCCTTGATTGCAAGCAATTCTTTGTTTCCGATATCATAGTTTCTTTCAGATGGAGACATTTGACGAGAGAAGTAGGCACTAGGGTGTAACAACATTTTATCTCCTGAGCGCTGTGACAGCACCGCACCTACTGCCGAATCAGATGCATCCACCTCTACTGTAAATGGCAATTCGGGATCCGGGTGAATTAATATCAGTGCATGTTTGAACAGGGACTTCAATTGAGTAAAGGCGTCCTGAGCCTCAGAGGTCCAAACAAAATGTACTGCCTTCTTAGTGAGTAGTGTAATTAGTTTTATAATTTTGGAGAAATTTGAAATGAATTTCCTATAGAAGTTATCAAAGCCAATGAATCTCTGTATATCCTTTACATTTCTTGGTGTTGGCCACTCTATTACAACTTTACTTTTGTTAGGGTCCATTCTTAGACCTTCTGGGGAAATGATGTAGCTCAGAAATTGAATAGTTGTTTTCTCCAATTCACATTTCCCAAGTTTGATGTAGAGCCGGTGTTCCCGTAATCTTTGTAAAACGTTGCAGACGTCTTTGCGATGTTGTTCTAAATTCCTGGAGAGGATTAGAATGTCATCTAGATACACAATTACAGTTTGGTCGAGCATATCCCTAAAAATATCCTTAATAAAGTGTTGGAAGGTAGCTGGAGCGTTACACAGGCCAAAAGGCATGACGAGGTATTCAAGTTTCCATAGCGTGTTCTGAATGCAGTTTTCCATTCATCTCCAGGACGAATACGGACTAGGTTATATGCCCCTTTAAGGTCTAATTTAGTAAAACTCTTAGCAGTGCAAAGTCTCTCAAGGAGTTCTGGAATTAGAGGAAGAGTGTACCGTTTTTTTACAGTGACGTTGTTCAGCCTCCTGTAATCAATACAGGGTCGCAGGGTAGAGTCTTTCTTTCCTACGAAGAAAAAGGGTGCACCAGCTGGTGAGGTGGATGGTTGGATAAAACCTTTCTTTAGATATTCATCCAAGTATGTCTTTAATACTTTGAATTCAGGACCAGAGAGAGAATAAATACAGTTAAAGGGAATTTCTGCTCCAGGTAGTAATTCAATCGGACAGTCGTATGGACGATGGGGGGGCAGCTTGTCTGCATTCTTTTTATCACAGACATCCTGAAAGTCCTGGTATTGTGAAGGTAGTAATTCTTTTGCAGATTGTTCTGGGTTTAAGGTGTTTATTGGTAGTGAAGAAGTGGGTTGACATAGGCAATTCAGCTGGCAGAATTCAGAAGGGAAGTGTATACGATGGTTTTCCCAGTCAATGGATGGGTTGTGAGTTGCTAGCCAAGGAATTTCCAAAATTATTGAAAATTTGGGAGATGAGATTAATAAGAAATGGATATTTTCATTGTGATTAGGATTGATGAGGATTTCTAGCTCCACTGTCTCTTGTGTTACTGGTCCTGAAGAAAGAGGTGATCCATCAACTGTTTCCATATCCATAGGTGTCATTCTTTTTAACAGAGGAATACAATTCTTTTGTGCGAATGTTATGTCCATAAAATTTCCCCCGGCCCCGGAATCAAGCATGGCGGAAAAGGAAATCTCCCGACTTGCAGTTCTGATCAGAATTGGCAGCATGAAGTGAGATTCGTGAATTCTTGCTTGGTCCTCTTTCCACGCTAGAGGGGAAATAGAGTTTATTTCTGAATGGGAAGGATAGAAAATCTCTGGTTCCACCTGTTCTTCAATTTCCCTGATGGCACTTATTCTATGAACTTTATTTGGGCAATTAATCGTATAATGTCCTGGTGTCGATTTGCATTGTATCAGATGAGAACTCAGGGTTACGAGGAGCCGGTTGACTAAGAGAGTAGGTTGGCCGATTTCCTAACTCTCAAAACTTTTTCCCTTCTCCTTTCGGTAAGTCTCTGATCGACTCTGATACATAGTTGAAGAAAGTCCTCAAAATTTTCTGGTGCCTCCACTCTAGCAAGCTCGTCTTTTATTTGTTCCGAAGGACCTTGCCAGAACTGGCTTCTTTTAGCAGCTTAGTTCCAGGTGGTGTCCGCTACCCAGCGGCGGAATTCAGCAATATTACTGTTGGTTTCCACATATGGTGAAGCCCATGCAAGCGCCTCATCGGATAAGAGATTGATAATAAATAATTTATTTATTTTTTCCCCTAGAGAATGGAGCTGGGTTCATTTAAAAATATATGCGGCATTGGTTAAGGAACCCACGGAAATTACGTTGATCCCCATGGAACTTGGATGGTAGTGGCATACGCTAATCTCTGGCGGGTCCTTGAATTGTCAAGAGTTGCCTCTGTAAATCTATTATTTCTTTTTGTTGACTTTGTACAACATGTTGTAGCTGAGAAAATTTATTTTGGCAAGTGGTACCAAATTCTTGCAGTTCAGAAACCTGTTTTTTCAAGAGAGTCAAAGCGTCTGATTGATGGGCCTGATTATTCTGTTATGGGTATTACTATACTGTAGCCCCTTGCTGGCGAGGAGTTGTGTATAGCACAGGGAGAGGAAGGAGTCCAATGGCAGTGACACTGCTATAAACGAGGTGCAGGGATGGATGCAGTATATAAAAGTGGATCCGGCGTACAGTGGAAAATGGAGTGCAGAGAGGGATCTGGAGTGCTGGACTGGGAACAGGAGGGAGACCAGCAGGTCCCAGAGTGGGTTTTGAAGGCAGAAGCGTGGTCAAGAGGAGGCGGCGGTCGGTACACAGGATCGTAGTTCAAGCAATGAAGGATGAGACAAAAACGTGGTCGGTAAGCAGGCAGCGGTCAGTTCACAGGATCGTAGTTCAGGCAGTTGGGAGGAGGCAGAGCTTGACTATAGCTGAAAGCACAATAATCAGGCAAGGTGGAAGTAATGTCGTTGGCTTTAAATAGGGATTGCACGGTTGAGGCTAGTTGAGCTGATTGCACTGGGAACTAGGGTCTGAGGTAGAACACCAAGGTCTACAAGAATGGAGCTGTCCAGAATGATGGTTAGCTCAGTCAGCAGAGCTCCCGCCTGGAACGCCGGAGGTTCCCGGTTCAAGTCCTGACATCAGGCTTGAAGTCAAGGGGGCAGCGGCCTCCTTGCTTCAAGTCACGGTAACCCCGTCCCCTTCCCTGCCCCTTTGCTGTGACTGACAGCCGGCTGTCGGGCAGAAACGCTGTCAGTCGCAGGGAAGGGGGTGTGGTTACCACGGCTTGGAGCAAGGAGGCCTCTGCCCCCTTGACTTCAAGCCTGACTCGAAGAGCCCGGCCCGGGATAAAATATCATTTTCAGCCCTTTTACAGGATCGGACTGCTGAAACAAAAGTAATATTAGAAACAGGCTGCTGGATACTGTATGGTGCTGCGGCTTAGGACCTTTTTTAGAGGTTCCCTTTAAAGCTCAGTGTAGAGCTGAGCAGTGTGGCCATACCTGGAAAAGCTGAAGGTATTGCAGGTGCCACCCAATACTTACTATTTGTACCTGTGGGCCGGGTAGCTGGTCCCATGTATAGTCAGGGACTGTCTTTTTGTATTAGGTATTTGGTCAGCCGGGTTTGTTTGTTTAAGCCTATTTGTTAAAGAGGACCTTTCACTAAGATTTAGGTAGTGTAATACTTGCACTACCTTCCTGGGCAGCCCTCGCTGACGTCCAGGCAGCATTTTTTTTTCAAAATAACCCCCCGTTCGTGCGCTCTGGTCACCGTTAGTTTTCATATGCGGGGACTCCTTGTACTAGACGGGGACTTGTCTTTTGCTTGGGGAGTGGTTTTCCTCTCCCTGGCTGCGAGTCGAGCGCTATGATTGGCTAGTACAAGAAATCCCCGCGTATGAAAACTAACGGGGACCGGAGCGCACGAACGGGGGGTTATTTTGAAACAAAAAATGTTGCCTGGACGTCAGCAGGGCCCGCCCAGGATGGTAGTGTAAGTATTTCACTACCTAAATCTTAGTGAAAGGTCCTCTTTAAAGCTATGCTTATGTTGGAATATCTAAATGTGAAATAAAAACACTTAGGCCTCTTTCACACGAGCGTGATGGATTGGCTCCAGATGCGTTCATGGTGCGTTCAGTGAAACTTGCACTAGGGCTGCACGATATATCGAACAAATAATCAAATCGCGATAAGCGCAGATTGCGATTTGGCCAACCCGAAAATGCTGTGATTATATATGAAGGGGCCCCGCGCACATAACTGGCTTTGTGTGTAAAGTGTTTTACTACTGTCTGAAATAATCTTTCTCTTATTGATAAAATGGCCAGCCTCTGTACTTACTTTCACTATAAATGCACTGCAGCGAGCGGGTGGGCGCGTGACTGACGTCACTTAGTCACGCTCCTGCTTCCTGAATGAAGTGGGAGGAGGGTGACTAAGTGACGTCAGTCACGCGCCGGCCGGCCCGCTCGCTGCAGTGCATTCATAGTGAAAGTGAGTACAGAGGCTGGCCATTTTATCAATAGGAGAGAGATTGTTTCAGACAGTTGTAAAACACTTTACACACAAAGCCAGTTATGTGCGCAGTTTAGGACACATGAGGGGACACATAGGGCCATGAAGGGGACCAGCATAAGATGCTATATGTCTGCATTCATGTGTGTCCTATGCTTGCCCACCTCATGGCCCTATGTGTCATAGCACACATCCCCTATAACAGTGCCATCCACAGATCCCTCTATAACAGTGCCATCCACAGATACCCCCATAACAGTGCCATCCACAGATCGCCCCATAACAGTGCCATCCACAGATCCGCCCCATAACAGTGCCATCCACAGATTCCCCCATAACAGTGCCATCCACAGATCCCTCCATAACAGTGCCATCCACAGATCCCCCATAACAGTGCCATCCACAGATCCTCCATAACAGTGCCATCCACAGATCCTCCCATAACAGCTGCCATCCACATATCCTCCATAACAGTGTCCTCCACAGATTCCCCATAACAGTGCCATCCACAGATCCCCCATAACAGCTCCATCCACAGATCCCCCATAACAGGGTCATCCACAGATCTCTCCATAACAGCGTCCATCCACAGATCCTCCATAACAGTGTCATCCACAGATCCCCTATAACAGTGTCATCCACAGATCCTCCCATAACAGTGTCATCCACAGATCCCCTATAACAGTGTCATCCACAGATCCCCCATAACGGTGTCATCCACAGGTCCCCATAACAGTGTCATCCACAGATCCCCCATAACAGCGTCATCCACAGACCCCCATAACAGCGCCATCCACAGGTCCCCATAACAGCGCCATCCACAGATCCCCCATAACAGCATCATCCACAGATCCCCACATAACAGCGTCATCCACAGATCCCCATAACAGTGCCATCCATAGATCCCCCATAACAATGTCATACCCAGCCACGTCAGCGGCTCATATGGGAAAATCCAAGCAAATAGACCTCTAGCACAATTCCCTTAAAATATCGCATCACATATCGTTATCGCTATTTTTAGGGCCCTAATCGCAATCGCACAAAATTCCCATATCGTGCAGCCCTAACTTGCACCATTTTGCAAGCAAGTTCAGTCAGTTTTGTCTGCGATTGCATTCAGTTTTTTCTGCGTGGTGCAATGCATATTGATGCGTTTTTCACACGTGTGATAAAAACTGAAGGTTTACAAACAACAACCATCAGCAACAGCATACCATCAGTGAAAACGCATTGTATCCGCACTTCGGAAGCAATGCGTTTACCTGAAGCCCCATTAACTTCTATGGGGCCAGGAATGCGTGAAAACGAGAATATAGATAATGCTACATTTTTCACACAACGCAGAACTGATGCGTTTAAAAAGAAAAACCACTCATGTACACAGACCCATTGAAATTAACGGGTCAGGAGTTAGTGCGGGTGCTATGCGTTCATGTGAAAGAGGCCTTAAATCGGACTTTATCCTGACTGTGTCCCTACTTCCTGCACAGCTACCAAGTATTTACCACAGCGACCGACCCCTACAATGTATATCTCAAATAAATATATCTATTTATAAAGAAAATTATAATAGATAATAATGGGCAGGTGACTTAAACATATATTTTAATTAAAAAAAAAACTGTAAAAACGAATACAAATATATCAATATACAATCATGGTAAAAAATCACAAAGAATAGTTTTTCAAGTTTATATGTTGCCTGCAGGCCCTGCAGCTATAAATAATGTGGATCCACACTATATATATATACACTCACCTAAAGAATTATTAGGAACACCATACTAATACGATGTTAGAATATGGTGTTGCACCCCCTTTTGCCTTCAGAACTGCCTTAATTCTATGTGGCATTGATTCCACAAGGTGCTGATAGCATTCTTTAGAAATGTTGGCCCATATTGATAGGATAGCATCTTGCAGTTGATAGAGATTTGAGGGATGCACATCCAGGGCACGAAGCTCCCGTTCCACCACATCCCAAAGATGCTCTATTGGGTTGAGATCTGGTGACTTTGGGGGCCATTTTAGTACAGTGAACTCATTGTCATGTTCAAGAAACCAATTTGAAATGATTCGAGCTTTGTGACATGGTGCATTATCCTGCTGGAAGTAGCCATCAGAGGATGGGTACATGGTGGTCATGAAGGGATGGACATGGTCAGAAACAATGCTCAGGTAGCCCGTGGCATTTAAACGATGCCCAACTGGCACTAAGGGGCATAAGTGTGCCCAGAAAACATCCCCCACCATTACACCACCACCACCAGCCTGCACATTGGTAGCAAGGCATGATG
>CM065594.1:113696650-113718570 GCA_033119425.1 Bufotes viridis
GGGTCCTCCATGCAGCCCATGTGGGTCTGAACACCACTGAGTTCCTGAGATGCACATGTAGGTATTTTAGGCTGGTATGTAGTAGAGTAGAAGGATCCCATGGGGAGCAAAGTTTTTTTTTCCAAAGTGAAATCTGAGTGAAAATTGGATCTGAGAATCCAATTTATGATATGTCAGAAGAGAGTGAGACAGGATAAATTGTATACTCTAACATCTGGCAGATTCATGCCCTCCTTAGACCTCAAGGCCATAAGCTTTTTCATAGCTACCTGGGGCCGCTTGCCTTGCCATATAAAGTGGGATATTGCCTCATATAGTTTAGAAATATCAGCATGTTTGAGTAGGAGGGGTAGTGTCTGTAGCGGATAGAAGAGTTTCGAGAAACTCATCATTCTGACAAGATGAATTCGTTCTAAAAGCGATAAAGGTAAATTTTACCATTTTTGGAGCTCTTGATTTATTTTCCTAAGTAAACGGACATAGTTGAGAGGGTACAAAAAGTCAGCCTTATGCCCTAATTTAATCCCTAGATAAGTTATATTATCCCTCGCTAACGGTATGGCGCAGAGAGTAGCATTTGGGTCAGGTTTACCCCCTTCAAGGTTAATACTGCACATTTTGTAATGTGCAATCTGAACTCTGAAAGTGCCCCAAATTCTGTTATCTTATCCAGTACCTTTTCTAAGTCTCTCCTGAGGTGCCCCATAAACAGTATAACATCATCAGCAAAAAAAGCTGCCTTCAAGGTACTATTTCCCACTTTGATACCTGCGTATGGTGCCTGCCTGTTCAGAAACCGTGCTAATTGCTCTACTGCCAAGTTAAACAAAAGGGGGGACAATGGGCAGCCTTGCCGTGTCCCCCGAAACAGCCGAAAGGGTTCTGATAAAAAGCTTGACATGCTAATTCTGGCCTGTGGGTTTTGGTAAAGTTGTTAAATATAGGACCTGAAGGGTCCCACTATCCGCATCTTATCTAGAACCCGCCCTAGCTACTCCCAGTGAACAATATCAAAGGGTTTTTCTGCATCTAGGGTGACCAGGGCGGGATTTGTATATTGGTAACCGCCGAGCGATCTTGAAGAAAACCAACTTGCATTGGAGTTAGGGTACTTTTACACTTGCGGCAGGACGGATCCGGCAGGCTATTTAGCCTGCTGGATCCGCCCTGCCGCTAGTAGCCATGCACTGCCGTGCTGCCGCTCCGTCCCCATTGACTATAATGGGGGGGGGGGGGGGGCGGAGCTACGGCGCAGCACGGCAGTGCGCGGCCAGAGATCACCGGACTAAAAGTCCTGCATGTCCGACTTTTCAGTCCGGCGATCTTTGCACGGTGCAAGTGTGAAAGTACCCTTATAAGATCTGGGAGAATCCCTGCCAGTCTACTGGCCATGAGTTTAGAGATGATTTTCACATCTTGGTTAATTAGGGAGATAGGGCGGTATGAAGCAGGGTTCTCAGAAGGTTTGCCCTCTTTAGGTAACAGTCTAATGTGCGCCATATTCATCTGAGAAGAGAGACCCCCTCCCCGAAGAAAGGTATTACCTTTGCATGACAGCAGAGGGGAAATTTGTGTCTGAAGAATTTTGTAAAAGTCGCCGGAATACCCATCTGGTCCAGGTGTCTTAGCCTGGTAGTTGGGAGATTCTGGTTTGGATCTCCTCTGCTGTAATGGGTGAGTTCAGTTCATTCAGTTGCACTTTAATGAGAACCGAAAGCCCCAATTTGTCCAAAAATTGGTGCTCACCATCCCTAATAATATTTGGTTTACTATAGAAACCTGTAAGATCTTCCGTGGATCGGTTTCAATGGAACCCTCAGGATTCCTGATGTGACCTATAGGACGTACCAACCGTCTCCCTTTTGGCAGATTAGCCATCAATCTTCCTGCCTTATTCCCAAATTTATGGAACTCCAGTTCCCAGTTTGCTCTATAGAGATCTTTCCTATCTACGCATAAATCAAAATCTCGTCTGGCTTGTATCCAGGCCTGCTTGTATTGTGGTGTGCCGAATTGTAGGAACTCCCTGTACATTCTCTGGACCTCTCTACTAGTTTTAAGGTAATGAACCTTCGTAGCCCTTTTAAGTCCTGCAATGTGGGATATTAATCAACCCCACAATACCGCCTTACCAGCCTCCCAGTATAACATCGGATTAGTGGAGTGTTCTTGATTTAGGGAGCTATATTCCAGCCACCATCATTGTAATAATTCTGCAAAAGAGTCATCTTTCGTTAGGTAGGATGGAAACTTCCAAATAAACTCCGTACCCTTGGGGGTCGAAGAGAACTGGGGAGTAATCCGATATCACTAAATCCCCAATATGGACCTCTTGTATCTTGGTTAACAATTGAGGGGCTATAATCCAGTAATTTATCCTTGACCAGGAATTTTGGGCATGTGAATAGTGTGTAAATTGCCGATCGTCTGGATGTAGAGTCCTCAAGGCGTCTAGCAATGACGTGTCTTCTAGGAGGGAAGCTATAAATTTGCTGCCTGTGGTGATGTCAATTGTAGTCACTTCCAACCGCTTACGATCCTCTACGAGAAAAACTACTGCATTAAAATCCCCCCCCCCCCCCCAATATTGTATCCCTGATTGGGTCTATCAATATTTTATCTCTTAACCTCTTAGGGACATAGGGCGTACAGGTATGCCCTGATGTCCAAGTCCTTAAGGACACAGGGCGTACATGTACGCCCTGTGTATTTCCGATCACCGCCGCACGGCGGGTGATGATCAGAACAAGGTGCCTGCTGAAATCATCAGGCACCTTGGTATAATGCCGAGGGGGGCCCGATCATCCAACCGCCCCCCTCTCATTTTCAGGATGGCCGAGCGGTGTAAGCAGAGTGTCAGGACAGATGTCAGCAGTCTAACCCATTCTATGCCACGGTCTGTAGGGACTGCTGTATGGAATGGGGTTTAACAGGGAGGGGGCTCCCTCCCTCTCCCATCGGGGGCTGCTGTGCCATTTCAGCCCCCGGTTCCTCCCCATCACCCGCTGCTCTGTTGTGGCAGTGGGTGATGGTTACCATGGCAATCGGATACCTTCACAGGCTTCCTGGCTTGCCATGGTAATGCTAAGTCTGATCAGACTTCTGCTATATAGAATTTTTATCTCCATTTGCTATCAACTCTTGTGGGACACCTAAAGGGTTAACAAAGTTTGTTAAAATCAGTTTTGAATACCTTGAGGGGTGTAGTTTCTAGAATGGGGTGATTTCTATTATGTAAGCCTATACAACGTGTAAATTCTGGTAATTCCTTGGAAATATAAGGTAACAAAAAAAATGTAATATATATATATATATATATATATTAGTGCATTTCACTTTTTTCTTGCATTAAATATCCCTCCGCCCCTCCATAGCTGATCTAAAAGTACGGGGAAACTAACATACGAACCTAAAGAGTATAGAGCCTATATGTATGAGAGGGCTGATGCCCGACCAAGCAAAAGAGATCAGCAATGCCCTATAAAATCTCAGACATAGAAACTATGTAAGGAAACTCAAGAAAATCTGGGCCTCAAGATGGCCTAAGCTGCTCCCAGCGCCCTGGAGTCAGTCTTGTGGATTGAAATGAGGCTTAAACAAATCGTCTCATTGCAGAGAGTGGCGACCTTTGAGGAATCCAATCACGTAAGTGTTCATTTCCTCAGCGACAGTGTTTTCTCTGCTCTTTGGAAGCAGTATACCCAAGTCACGATTCTCGTGCCCTTGGAGTTGCGATGGTGTAAATGGTGAGTATCGCAGCAAGTGCGACCTGTCAGTACGTTGATCTCCAAAAGTGTCTTTTTCAGGTAGGTAGGGGCCTTGTGCAAAGAAAATCTCTGCCTCAGATGGTGATTCAAAAGTCTTAAAGGAGCCATCGGCACACTTAGCCCTCAGCAAAGCAGGATAAAACAATTGGAAGCGTATGTTACATTTGAAGAGAGATAAACATATGCCGCAAAAAGCTCTCCACTTTTTGGAAACTGCCGCCGAGTAGTCGTTAAAGACCATGACCTTGTAGCCTCTGAAAATAAGCGGTTCCTTGCATGCGCGATATGCACGGATTATCTCCTCCTTATCAGTAAAATCAAGGTATTTCATTATGACTCGTCTTGCTTTGGGAGGCGCTGTGTTGTTATCTAGCATGCTTCTGGGATCATTTAAGTTTGGGCCCATTCTGTGCGCCCTCTCCACTTTTCTGGGAGTAGAGAGGCCCAGGGCTCTGGGTAGGTCTGTTTGGCAAATACGTCGCAGCTCTAAAGCCGGGATTTCCTCAGGCAGCCCCACTAAACGGAGATTGCTTTGGCAGGAGTGATTCTCTAAGTCATCAATTTTCTCTCTTAGTTCCCCAATCTCACTCTGCATCTTTTCAACTTGTGTGTGGGTGCCACCTAGATCCTCTTCCATGCACCAGGTCCTTTGCCCCAATTCATCTATGCGATAACCCTGCTGTGTAAAGGCTTCCTGTAGCTCTGTTAATGTCGATTGAATAGTACAGGCAGCGACTCTTTTAAATCAGGAGCCAGTCGATTTGCTACCTCTATGGCCATCTGCTTAAAATCAACAGCCGGAGAAGGGCTAGAAGTGAACAGGTTCTCTTGTAAGGAGGGCGGCCGCGCGTCTCGTTGTGTGGTATGAGACGGACTCCTCGGCACGGCCCCCTGATCTTCTCCCTCTCCTGTCATCTTCCTGCTGCGCAGGGGGTACCTCTCCATGTGTCCCGAGGTGTTGCGCTGATCGTCCCAACCTTTGCGGTGTTAGCAGGGTACTGGCGTCCTGAGGGTAGCAGAGCTTAGCTGGATGTGTCACTCCATGCCAGCGCCGGAACCGGAAGTCTCCAGCAATTATTCTTTGTGATTTTTTTTTTTACTGTGATTGAATACTGATATATTTGTATTCGTTTTTAGTGTTTTTATTTTAATTAAAATATATTTTACAAATGTATGTTTGGATCTATTATAATTGTGCTGTTACACCTAAAGGCTCTGCCCTTTGCAACTGCCGTATCTTCTGCACTTTGACAGGGCCAAGCAGTGAAAAAGTCATCACACCTACCTGGCCCTGTCAATCACAATGGAACCTCTAAGAATAATGCCAACGCCCTCATTGCTCCAAGAAACTCATTTGCAATTATTAAAACTCCATTTTTCTCAGCAACGTGTGCACATGTGAACACAGGACCAACACAGATGTCTTCAGCTGCCAAGCGCACATGTAACAGGAGAGCCAGTGTTATAGGTACAAATCTGCTGACAGATGCTGTCACGGGTATATGCGAACAACAGGAGTACAATCAGTGCACAAGCTACTGAGCGGACCCAAACTAGGGAGCATAAAATGTAACCCCTGTCAGACCCTAAGAGCTCTCCCTGCGCTGCTATGCACATGCCCAGACCCTGATGGTGGGTCGAGGCATGCCCGCTTACCTAAGGCTGAGGGACACCTGAAACCCCTATGATAATGGGGGGGGGGGGGCACGGCCACTGGCTCCCTGCTCAGTATAGGGACGGAACCGGGGTCGCCTCGGATCCAGTCAGCAAATAAACAAAACCAACAATGTCTGCAAACTTATCTGTAGGGGCTGCAGCAGCAGTGAAGACAGATCCAATCTCAGCAGACAATATCCGATGTTGCTTGCTTCAGCAAAACACCCGTCCAGTGTAAAGAGACCACACAAGTGTAGATACTCCAGCGGCTGACACAACTCAAGATGAGAAATATAACCCGCAAGGTGAACCAGGAAGAGGGGTGATTTAAAGGAAGAGGAATCAATAAGAGAAGGAACAGCTGGAAAGAGGGTAAGGAGTGAAAATGAAAGTAAAGACCTCATCACAGGGGCGGAGAAACAGAGCTGTGAGAACTCCTCAAAACTCTGGTAGTGACAGTACCCCTCCCTCTACGGGTGGACTTCCGACAGCCAGGACCCACCTTCTCAGGATGAGCCCTATGAAAATCCCTGATGAGGCGGGTGGCTTTAATGTCCGATACCGGAACCCACATCCTCTCCTCAGGACCATAACCTTACCAATGAACGAGGTACTGAAGAGAACCGCGGACAATGCGAGAGTCCACAATTCTGGAAACCTCAAACTCCAGATTGCCATCAACCAAAATCGGAGGAGGAGGCAAAGGGGAGGGTATCGTGGGCTGGACATATGGTTTTAAGAGAGACCTGTGAAAAACATGTATCTTCCAAACCTGTGGAAGATCAAGACGGAAGGCAACAGGATTGACGATGGATAAGATCTTATAAGGCCCAATAAACTTAGGACCCAATTTCCAGGAGGGAACCTTCAGTTTAATATTTCTTGTAGACAACCACACCAGATCGCCCACATTCAAGTCCGGACCATACACACGTCTCTTATCAGCCACACGCTTATATTTCTCACTCATCTTTCTTAGATTACTCTGAATCTTTTGCCAAATAGTAGACAAAGAGGAGGAAAAGCTCTCCTCCTCAGGCAAACTAGAAGTGCCCCCTCCCGAGAATGTCTCAAACTGCGGATGAAACCCATATGCACCAAATAATGGTGACTTATCAGAAGAGTCATGACGACGGTTATTCAAGGCAAACTCAGCAAGAGACAGAAACGAACACCAATCCTCCTGATTCTCTGCCACAAAACAGCGCAAATATGTCCCCAGATTCTGATTGACGCGTTCAGTCTGACCAAAGCAGAAGAGAAGGACAGCCAAACCCCCAGGTGAGAACAGAAAGCCCTCCAGAATCTGGACACAAACTGCGTGCCTCTATCGGAAACAATGTCAGAAGGGATGCCATGCAATTTAACAATGTGGTCGACAAAAGCTTGCGCCAGCGTTTTAGCATTGGGCAATCCAGGGAAGGGTATGAAATGTGCCATCTTGCTAAAACGGTCCACCACCACCAGGATCACCACCTGAGGAACGAGGAAGATCCGTGATAAAGTCCATGGACAGGTGTGTCCAAGGACGAGAAGGTATGGGTAACAGGAGAAGGGGACCTGAAGGCCGTGAACGAGAGACCTTAGCACAAGTGCAAGTCTCACAAGCTGCCACAAAACCCTCCACTGACTTACGAAGAGCCACCAAAATCTCAGAGTATCGAGATCAACAGTGGCTCTACTCCCGGGGTGACCAGCAAGGACAGTATCGTGATGCTCCTTAAAAAGCTTGTGACGTAACTCAAGAGGCACAAACAACTTCCCAGAAGGACAACGAGCAGGTGCCTCTGCCTGGGCAGCCTGGACCTCGGCCTCCAAATAAGGATACAGAGCAGAAACGACTACCCCCTCAGCCAAAAAACCATCTAACCAATGGCGCCATTCCTCGAAAGCCAATTTGATTGCCAATAACTCCCTATCTCCCACATCATAGTTTCTCTCTGCAGCGGAGAGTTTTTTAGAGATGAAGGCACAGGGTCGCCATTTGGCAGGAGAGGGGCCCTGGGACAAAACCGCACCCACACCCACCTCGGAAGCATCCACCTCAACAATAAAAGGTAAAGAGACATCGGGATGCACTAAGATGGGTGCAGACGCAAAACTTTCTTTAATCCTAGAAAAAGCTGTAAGCACCTCCTCCGACCAAGAGGAAAAATCTGCCACCTTTTTTGTCATATCAGTGAGCGGCTTGACAACAGAGGAATAATTCAAAATGAACTTTCTGTAATAGTTAGCAAAACCCAGAAATCGCATCAGTGCCTTTTGATTCTCAGGAAGCTCCCATTCAAGCACAGCACGGACCTTCTCTGGGTCCATGCGAAAACCAGAAGCAGAGAGGAGAAAACCCAGAAATTTAATCTCCGACACCATAAAAACACATTTCTCCAGCTTGGCGTATAATTTATTTTCCCGCAGAATCTGCAAAACCTGACAAAGGTGATCCTGATGGGTCTTGACATCAGGGGAAAAAAATCAAAATATCATCAAGATACACCAACACAAATTTCCCCATTAAATGGTAGAAATACTGTTAACAAAATGCTGAAAGACGGCCGGAGCATTCATCAAGCCAAAAGACATAACGATATTCTCGAAATGCCCCTCAGGGGTATTAAAGGCCGTTTTCCATTCGTCACCCTCTCTGACCCTGACCAGGTTGTATGCGCCTCTCAAATCCAATTTGGAAAAAACCTTGGCCCCAACAATTTGATTGAAGAGGTCCGGGATGAGAGAAAGCGGATAGGGATCACGAATCGTGATACGGTTCAGCTCCCTAAATTCTAGGCAAGGTCTTAAAGAGCCATCTTTTTTTTTAACAAAAAAAAAACCCAGCGGCAACAGGTGATTTTGTGGGACGGATATGCCCCTTACCCAGACTCTCAGAGATATAGGTACGCATAGCGATTCTTTCTGGTTGGGAGAGATTGTACAGGCGTGACTTTGGCAGCTTGGCGCCGGGAATGAGATTAATGGGACAGTCATACTCCCGGTGAGGAGGTAGCTCCTGAACACCATTCTCGGAAAATACATCCAAAAATTCAGAGAGAAATGATGGCACAGTCTTAGTAGTAACCTCTGCAAAAGTCGCCGTGAGACAATTCTCTCTACAAAACTCACTCCATTCAATTATTTGCCTTGCTTGCCAATCAATAGTGGGGTTATGTCTAGTGAGCCAGGGTAACCCCAACACTAGAGGAGTAGGCAATCCGCTAAGGACAAAACAAGATATATCCTCCACATGAGCATCACCCACAGTCAATTGGATATTGTGAACTATGCCCTTTAGGGATCTTTGCGAGAGTGGAGCAGAGTCAATAGCAAAAACAGGTATATCCTTTTCTAATGTGCAAACCTAAAAACCATGCATGGCTACAAATTGATTGTCAATAAGATTGACGGCCGCTCCACTATCAACAAAAATTTCACAAGAAATGACTTTGCTCCTTAGCGCCACCCTGTCACGCCAAGGGAAAAGCATCTATCCCCACATCAACTTTGCCCAGGGTAGCAGATGGAGCAAACCTTGAGGGTTTTTTTTTACCTTTTGAGGTTTTTCTTTTATTATCACCCTCAGCAAAATTCATGAATCTCCTAGAGGGGCAAACAATTGCCAAATGACCAATGCCCCCACAACAGAAACACATCATTCTCTGAGGACTAAATCCTCCTCTATCAGGGGCAAGTCGACCCAGCTGCATAGCCTCCTCCTCAGAGGGGACCGAGGCAGGATGAGGCCCCTGCACATTGAATGAGTCCGCCCCACTGCCCCTAGGCTGAAAATGGCAGGGAAGAGAAGTCTCTCTTTCTCTAAGGCACCTGTCAAGGCGTACCGCTAGTGACATGGCAGACTCTAAGGACGTTGGTCTCTCATGGAAAGCAAATGCATCTTTTAATCTCTCTGAGAGACCGTGACAGAACTGACTCCTGAGTGCAGCATCATTCCAACCTGAATCAGCTGCCCATCTCCGAAATTCAGAACAATAAAGCTCAGCAGACAGCTTGTTCTGGCATAAAGAACGTAAGCTAGATTCTGCCAGAGCAACACGATCCGGGTCATCATATATCTGCCCGAGGGCCACAAAAAATCCATCCACCGATCGAAGGGGGAGTGCCCCCGATGGCAGCGAAAAAGCCCAAGTCTGAGCATTACCCCTGAGCAGGGAGATGATAATCCCCACCCTCTGCTCCTCATCACCAGAGGAATGGGGAAGCAAGCGGAAATGGAGTTTGCAAGCCTCTCTGAAGCGAACAAAATTCTCACTGCCCCCGGAGAACGTCTCCGGAAGTGAGACCTTCGGCTCGCAACAAACTCCATGGACGCTAGCAGACCCAGATGCCTGAAGCTGAGTCATAGATTGACGGAGATCCGCTACTTCCAAAGAAAGACCATGCATGCGGTCAACCAGGTCAGAAAGCGGATCCATGTCAAAAGACGGTTACGGCGGGTTATAATGTCACGGGTATATGCGAACAGGAGTACGATCAGTGCACAAGCTACTGAGCGGACCCAAACTAGGGAGCATAAAATGTAACCCCTGTCAGACCCTAAGAGCTCTCCCTGCGCTGCTATGCAGATGCCCAGACCCTGATGGTGGGTTGAGGCATGCCCGCGTACCTAAGGCTGAGTGACACCTGAAACCCCTATGATAATGGGGGGGGGGGGCACGGCCGCCTGCTCTCTGCTCAGTATACGGACGGAACCGGGTCGCCTCGGATCCAGTCAGCAAATAAACAAAACCAACAATGTCTGCAAACTTATCTGTAGGGGCTGCAGCAGCAGTGAAGACAGATCCAATCTCAGCAGACAATATCCGATGTTGCTTGCTTCAGCAAAACACCCGTCCAGTATAAAGAGACCACACAAGTGTAGATACTCCAGCGGCTGACACAACTCAAGATGAGAAATATAACCCGCAAGGTGAAACAGGAAGAGGGGTGATTTAAAGGAAGAGGAATCAATCAGAGAAGGAACAGCTGGGAAGAGGGAAAGGAGTGAAAATGAAAGTAAAGACCATCACAGGGGTGGAGAAACAGAGCTGTGAGAACTCCTCAAAACTCTGGTAGTGACAGATGCCCTTTAAACCTTGGACAACACTTTTAACCCTTACTTGCTGCCTGCCAATATACCTTTTTATGATGTCTATTATGATGCCCTGCTCTGCAGTCAGATGGAGTGGTTGTCTGAGGACAGCAGAGTTCCTGTTCTAACAACAAGAAACAGAGGAATCTCCGATCCATATGTTTAACCCCTTCAGATACTACAGTCAATAGTGACCGCAGAACCTAAGTAGTTGATATAGGGATGGGACTCCATCAGTCGTATGACTGGCCTAATAGGATGCTTGTTAGTTTAAACTGATAGAAATAATGCATTGCAATATGGAAGTAATGTATTATAGAAGCAATCGAATGATCACATGGTCAAGTTTCTAAATTATACTCCAAAAAAATCCATTCATAAAAAATGTGTTTTCCACTTACAAAATGCTATATTAAAGTGGTTGTTCCATTACTAAGACTTATCACCTATCCACCGACTCTGGAATACACTGACGAGCAAAAGGGTAACAATGTTTACTTTTGACTTTCAGACTCCATATCTCACCGTCCACTACAGCTTTGAACGTGAGACTATCATCGTTTTATAGACAATCATCTTGGCTATCTCATACATAAATTGGACTTGCGACTATTTAGTATATGATTAGTGCTGCAGATTCTACTCCTGTTACTGCATTGTTACTGTTTTGCTCCTGGCGGTGGAATGATCTTTTTCTTCTTGTATACTACAAATTACAACCTGTTCTCACATTCCCTAATAGCTCAGGATGTTATTAGGTTGATTCCCAAGCAAATCCAGAAGCAGCCATAAAGAAGATTTCTCAATAAAATAGAAACCGCATCATCCAGCTCTTCGATAGCAGTATTTCAGCCAAACAGCATCATGTTAGTGCCATGACAGTTGGAAGAATATGAAATGAAGTCCATCCATCCATTCCAAAGCCAAGAAGTGGAAGTCCAGCGATCAGCAGGGTAGACCACTAGAGCCCCTGTCGATCACAAGAACAAAGGCCAGGGGCAGATTGGCCATAGACCTTACAGGGAAATTTCCTGGTGGACTGATGCTCAGGGGGCCGCCAAGTCCTCCTCGCTGCTGGCCGGGTACAAAATGAGCTTTCAGTAGTAATTAACGCTGTGAGGATCAGGTACTCGTGTACCCAGCCAGCAACCGCACATGCCCTCCTGAATTCAACTGCTCCTTTACCTCCTCAGCCCCCTGCTCCATATTTTAATTAGAGACAATTGGAGGAGGACAGAAAATTACATCTATTGATGGCTACCATAGAGCGAATAGCGTTTGGGGCAATGTATTGTGCTGCACTGTGGTATATGGTTTTGATGGGACACTATTTTGCACTATGGTATTGCTGACCTTGCCTACTTCTGTTGCCCTGCCTTCCATCAATTTGGAACCGCCAACAACATGAGGCCACTTTTAGGATTTTTCCCAGGCCCCGGTATCCCTCAGATAGGGATATCAGATAGTTGCTCTTATAGGCTTTGCCCAGCAAACAATGGCTGACCCCAGCGTATCCTCACACAGCTGTAGCTTTTAGGAATTAGCGGAACCACCCACTAATTGACTACTATTGGGGTTGAGGGAGTTAGACTGAGCCATACAGTATTTGGCCAGGTGGGGTCCACATGTGATTGACCAGCATGGTGGACTGGTGGGGGCTATTTTTGGTTCCCCATACCTCCTGTAGCTCCTCAACAGGGTCACACGTATGTTGGTGGTCATTACGCCTACTTCCCCGGTTGAGTGATGTATTTGATATCAGTGGTGGCAGCTCTCCTGCCGTTTACATCTGAACTTTTTCTTTTTTGTTCCTACCTACTTTTAATTATATTTCAATAAAGAATTATTATTTTGTTTTAAGCGTTAACCCCACACTAGCAGTAAATTTCTTTTGATTGTGGGATGCTCAAGTACCTATCGATATAGCCGTGAATTTCTTTCCAGGGCCACTTTAGGTTCCCAGTCCACCCCTGACAAAGGCCCTGTGTTTTACCTCTTGAATGGAGCGGCAGTCACGCACACTGTCACTCCTTTCAACTTCAGTGCTCAGCTATCTCTGCCGGTTACAAAGAGATGAATACAGCGGCAAACACACAAGCTGTCACTCCTTTCAACTTTAATGCTTGCAGGAGTGGGATTCAAATTTTTAACAGGTTACCTACTCAACTGTGGACACGTGGCGTCACGACAAATGTTTACATATACATACACCATATATATAAACCCCATGCAACACACATAAATACACCATATACATGGTACACATACATAAATACACCATATATACACTACACACACATACCACCCAACTAAGGAGCTAAACTATCAGTGGCATGCAAAGCAATGGAAGCGAACATCTCCAGCTGCCCTGCAGCTGCCAAAGCACCGGACCGTGACTCAGCCGGTAACATGGTTCTCCGATCCAGTTGTAATTTTAACAACCGAATCTGGAGAACTGGCTGAATCCCATGCCTGAGTGCTCGGCTATCTCTGCCAGTTACATAGAGATGAATGGAGTGGCAGTCACACGTGCACGCTTTCTCTGCTTTAACTTCAGTGCTCAGCTATCTCTGCCAGTTACATAGAGATTAATGGAGCGGCAGCACATGAGTGACTGCCACCACATGCAAACAGGGAAACACGGCACTTGTTTTCATGATCGGCTGGGGTTCCTAGCAGTCAGAACCCCGTCAATAAGACATAGATAGGGGATGTCTTTGTAATGGGACAACCCCTTTAGAAAAAAAAATAAAAACTCCAAATACAGTGGGGAAAATAAGTATTTGATACACTGGGGATTTTGCAAGTTTTCCCTCCTACAAAGAATGGAGAGGTCTGCAATTTTTATTACTGTAGGTACACTTGAACTGTAAGAGGCAGAAACTAAAAAAAATCACACATTGTATCATTTTTAAATACTGACTTTGCATTTTAATGCATGAAATGAGTATTTGAGACAATAGAAAAACAGAACTTAATATTTGGTACAGAAACCTCTGTTTGCAATTACAGAGGTCAGGTATTTCCTATAGTTCTTGACCAAATTGTCACACACTGCAGCAGGGATTTTGGCCCACTCCTCCATACAGATCTTTCAGGTTTCAGGGCTTTTGCTGGGCTACATTGAGTTTCAGCTCCCTCCAAAGATTTTTGATTGGGGTCAGGTCTGGAGACTAGCTAGGCCACTCCAGGACCTTGAAATTCTTCTTACAGAGCCACTCCTCAGTTGCCCTGATTGTGTGTTTCGGGTGATTGTCATGCTGGAAGACCCAGCCGGGACCCATCTTTAATGCTCTTACTCTCGCAAAACATAGCCCCATCCATCCTTCCTTCAATAAGGTACAGTCGTCCCCACTGTAAGGCTACATTAACACGACCATATGTGTTTTGCGGTTGATGTCTTTTTGACATCTGTTTTTTTTGCGGATCCATTGTAACAATGCCTATCCTTGTCTGCAAAACGGACAAGAACAGGACATGCTCAATATTTTTTGCAGGACTACAGAACGGTGTGCTGTCCGCATTTTTTGCGGGCCCATTGAAATGAATGGGTCCTCATCCAAACCACAAAAAAAACGGAACGGAAACAAAATACGTTGTGATCTTTAATAAAATCCACTTATAACAGTTTGTTTGTCCCCTTGTTCAAATCCTGCTGGAGTCAAGGGGGCAACGGCCTCCTTGACTCAACCGTCGGCAAAGACCCACCCCTATTCTCCTCCTCTCATTGATGGACATTTCTTCTTGTAGCCGGGACCGCGCTCTTCTCGTGCATGCGCCGTGCGCGTCCTGCCACAGCGCGATCCCGGCTACGGCTCCCTTCCTCCCTGGCCTCTTTCTGTTTACTGCGCCATTCCCATACAGCAGCACTCACGCCGCAGGGGAGAAGCGGCAGACGGGCACGAGCGCTGGTGTATGGGAGTGGCGCAGGGGCAGTAAATAGAAAGAGGCCAGGGAGGAAGGGAGCCGTAGCTGGGATCGCGCTGTGGCAGGACACGCATGGCACATGCACGAGAAGAGTGCGGTCCCAGCTACAAGAAGAAATTTCCATCAATGAGAGGATGAGAATAGGGGCAGGTCTTTGCCGATGGTTGATTCAAGGAGGCCGTTGCCCCCTTGACTCCAGCAGGACTTGAACAAGGGGACAAACAAACTGTTATAAGTGGATTTTATTAAAGATCACAACCCTGACAGACGATATGGAAACATCTTTGGGCCCACATTGCAAGAAACTATAAGGTACTGTGATTAGTAAAATTTGACTTTTGCAGGTGACAGGTTCCCTTTAAGAATTATGGAGGCCACTGTGCTCTTGGGAACTTTGAATGCAGCAGAAATTTTTTTGTACCCTTCTCCAAATCTGTGCCTACACACAATCCTGTCTTTGAGCTCTACAGACAGTTCTTTCCCCATCATGCTTTTGCTCTGATATGGATTGCCAGCTGTAAGACCTTATACAGACAGGTGGGTGCCTTTTCAAATCATGTCCAATCAATTGAATTTACCACAGGTGTACTCTAATCAAGGTGTAGAAACATCTCAAACGTGATCAATAGAAATGGGAGGCCCCCAGAACTAAATCACAAGTGTCATAACAAAAGGTTTGCATACTTATGTCAGTGTCAAATGTTAGTTTTTGCTTTGCAAACATTTGCAAATGCCCTTTTGCCTTTCTTATTATAGGGGATTGAGTGCAGATGGGGGAAAAAATGATTAAAAAAAAAAAGGGGTCTTAAGAATATTCAAATGCATTGAAGGGGTATTCTGGTCCACAGGATAGTGGATACCTGTTAGATTGATAGAGGTCTAAAAGGTGAGAACCCCCCTTAATTTGAATGGGACTGCCAGAGATAGCAGTGTATAGTGCGTGGCAGTCCCCTATGAAACCTGCCCGCTGTCGGACCTCCACCAATCTTACAGATATCCCCTATCCATCAGGCATAGCTGGGGTGTCTATTATTTTGATAGGGAAAAAAAATATATATTTTCCCTATCAATTGTGGTAGAATCTATGACAGAGATCTGATGGGCTGAGGTCATGGCTGTGTGTCACACCAGACTTAACCAGATATGCCTTTATGGACCTTGCTATGTACACCGGGGCACAGACATACTGAAACAGAAAGGAACCTTCCCCAAACAACAGTGGAACCCAACAAAAGGTGGAAGCATACAATTCTCCAAAATGTCTTGGTATGCTAAAGCATTAAGATTTCCCCTCACTGGAACTAAAATGTGTCAAACCAGACTAACTCATCAGAGATGTGATTCGCCACTCCACAGAACACGTTTCGACTGCTCCCGAGTCCAGTGAAAGCGTGCTTTACACCACTTCATCTGACGCTTGGCATTGTGTGTGGACTTGCATGCAGCAGCTATACCCATTTCATGAGGCTCCTAGCACACGTTTTTTATGCCAATATTAATGCCAGAGGAAGTTTGGAACCCTGCAGTTATTGAGTGAGCAGAGCATGGGCAACTTTTAAGCACTATGACCCTGATTTATCAAGGCGGAGTTGATAGGCCCTGCGCTGCTGGAGGAGAAAATCAATTCATGATGAGGAGCAGGTCTTGTCATCAATTAAATGCTGCCTCCAGCAGTCCATGAGCCAGACTTGAATCTGCTCCAGCTCATAATTGGTGTAGATTTCAGTCATCATATATGCCAGTTTCTGGCTTAAGTGAATATAAATGTACAGAGGCCAATGACCCTGCCATGCACCATCCTTACCACACATCCTTTTCAGAAACTGGTGAGCGCAGTGTAAAAACTCCAGCTGCGACAAGATTTACTCACAACGACATTTAAAAAGTAGCAAAAACTAGATTTTTGTACTTACCGTAAAATCTGTTTCTATTCCGTTCATTGGGGGATACAGGCTTGACCATTGGTATAGCTATTGCCGCTAGGAGGCGGACACTAAGCACACAAAGTGTAAGCTCCTCCCCTTCACCTATACCCTTCCTCCAGAGACTAAGCTAAATCAGTTAGTGCAAAAGCAGTAGGAGAAGCAACACAAAAATAAAATAAAAAATAAAATCACACTATGTACAAACCCAGAACCACACAGGCCCGAAAAAGGCCCTAAACAAAAGAATGAGTGGGAGCGGTGTCCCCCAATGAACGGAAGAGAAACAGATTTTACAGTAAGTACAAAAATCTAGTTTTCTCATCCGTATCATTGAGGGACACAGGCTTGACGATGGGACATTACAGAGCAGTCCCCAAGGTTGGGCATAACAAGCAACCCTCCCGTCAATCAAAGAACTGCTGTCTGCAAAACTCTACGCTCCAGAGAAGTGTCAGAAGACGTAAAGGTGTGCACTCTATAAAACTTGGAAGAAGTATGCAAAGACGACCAGGAAGCCGCCGTGCATACCTGAAGGGGCGAAGCCCCGTGATGCACCACCCAAGAGGCCCCCACTGCCCGAACCGAATGAGCAGTTACCTGGAAGGGGGGGGGGGGCCCAGTCATTAACGTGGTATGCTTCCATAATGGCTAAACTAATCCATAGGGCAATGCGAGACTTTGCCGCCACCAGCCCTCGTCTCAGCCCTCTGGAATCACAAACAGGGAATCCGTCTGCCGGAAATATGCCGTCTGGGACAGATAGATTCGAACGGCTCGTACCAAAGCCAGGGTGTGAAGCGACTGCTCCCGAGGATGAGATGGGTCCGGACAAAATGAGGGGAGAATAATCTCCTCTTAGATGGAATGCCGACACCAGGAAGGACTAAACAGGGCGAAGGACCACTTTATCCTGACGGAGAATCAGAAAAGGCGACCGTCATGAAAGAGCCACGAGCTCCGACACCCTACGGATGGAAGTGATTGCCACCAAAAATGCAACCTTGTAAGACAGGAAGCGAAGCGGCACCTGCTGCACGGGCTCAAACAGGGAGCGTTGAGCACTAGATTATGATCCCAAGTATCCAACAGATGACGGAAAGGGGAAGCAGCATGCGCCACCCTCTGCAAAAAAGTCTGAGCCGCCGAAAGTGAAGCCAAATTCCGCTGAAAAAGAATGGAGTGAAATCTGCCCTTTGAGGGAGCTGAGACCCAGCCCTAAGTCCATGCACAGGAAAGACAAGAGTCGCGGGAAAGAGAACCGAACGGGAGATAGCTGAAGCCGCTCGCACCAACTAAAGTAGGACTTCCAGGTCCGATGGTAGATTCGGGAAGACGACGGCTTCCTGGCCCGAATCATGGTCTAGACCACAGCATTGGAGAAACCCCGCGCCTTCAGCACGGCGGCTTCAACAGCCATTCCGTTAAACATAGCGACCCTAAATTCGGGTGGAAGATGGGCCCCTGCGACAGAAGGTCCTCCCGAAGAGGAAGCCGCCAGGGTTCGTCAGCGAGAAGAGCGACTAGAGACGCTTTTCACACCCTGCGCGTCCAATCGGGGACCACAAGAATGACAGGCAGTCCCCCGGCCCTGATCTTCGGGAGGAGGAGCAGAATGAGAGGCAGAGACGGGAACACGTAAGGAAACGTGAAATGACTCCATGGAATTACCAGTATTTCGCACGCCAGGGCCATGGGGTCCCTGGACCGCGCGACGAAGTCCTCTACCTTGTTGATGAGGGAGGCCATGAGATCTACATCCGGTCGCCCCCACCGCTTGCAGATGGCCCCGAAAGACCTGTAGGTGAAGAGCCCACTCGCTGTGAATGAGAAGCTCCCATTTGAGGAATCCAGCGATCGAGTTGTCGACGCCAGGGATGTGAACTGCCGACAGTGCCGGAACATGTTTCTCCGCCCAGCTGAAAATCAGCGCCGTCTCCGCCATGACTGCCAAGCTCTGGTGCCGCACTGGTGATTGATATACACCACCGCCATGGAGTTGAATCCAAACCGAACAACCCCTGAGATGGTTGGCCCAATGCCGCAGAGAGCCAAATCGCCCTCAACTCCAGAACATTGATTGGAATGTTCCCGGAATGATGGACCCTTCACCAGGATATCCTCTAAGTAAGGGATTGCCCCAATCTCCCTGACATGGAGCAGGGCCATGACTTTGTAAAGACCCTGGGAGCCGTGGCCAGGCCGAACAGGAGGGCTACAAACTGGAAGTAAAAAGGACCCACTGCGAACTGGAGAAATCTCTGATGACTGACGCAGATGAGCACATGAAGATAAACATCCTTTATGTCTATCGAGGACAGGTACTCCCCCGGTTCTATGGACGCAATGACCGACCTCTGGGACTCCATCTGAAAACTGCGGATGCGAAGGAAGCAGTTGAGTGCCTTGAGGTCCAGAATGGGACGGACCATTCCCTCTTTTTTGGGAATCACAAAGAGATTGGAGTAAAACCCCCGAAAATGGTCTTGCGCAGGAACCGGAACAATCACCCCCTGCGGCAGCAGCGTGCAAATTGCCTTAAAAAAAAAGGAATCTGCGGCTGAGGGAGAGGCCGGAGGTGACGACCAAAATAACAGTGACGGAGGGGAGGACTTGAATTCCAGCTTATAGCCCTCTGCAATGACCTCCCTCACCCATGCATCCGAGACATGATCCAGCCAGCCATGCTGAAACAAATGAAGCTGGCCGCCCACCCAAACGGATGGTGCCGGGACGTCCGTCATGCAGTGGAGCTCTTGGGGTTAAAGGACTTGGAGCCCTGTTGACGGGAACGCCAGGAAGGGCGAGGTTTGAAGGAAGGTTTGCGCTTCTGGTCTTTGGCCCACTTATCGGACGTCCTCTTGGGGCTAGAAAAGCTCCAAAAGGGGCGAAAAAAAGCTTCCGCTTTTTTGACCTATTAAACTGCCCCCTGTTCTGTGGTAAATTTGTGCTCTTACCACCTGAAGCGTCCGAAATGATCTAATCCAGGAGCTTACCAAACAGTCTGCTGCCGGTAAAGGGGAGGGCCGTCAGTGTCCGCTTTGAAGCATTATCTGCCGCCCAGAAGAGCCATAGGGTATGGTGAATAGCCACCAATAGGGCTGACGAGCGAGCCATAAGCCTGACCGCGTCCAAAGATGCTTCAAAAATATACGCACTGGCATGAGAGAGCTGCAGGGCAATATCCACAAGTTCCCCCGCGGGGACACCTGAGTCGAGACCCTGACATAAATTACTTGCTCACTCCCCCGTAGCCTTGCTCACCCATGTAGAGGCAAATACCGGCTGCAGCGCTGTGCCCACTGTCTCAAAGGCAGATTTTGCAAACGTTTCCAGCTTCTTATCTCTGATATCTGAGAAAGAAGTCCCATCTGCCATCGGCAAGGTAGTATGTTTAGCGAAGTGGGAAACCGGCGGGGCCACTATAGGTGAGGACGACCATTTTCTTGTCAAATCCTCCGGAAAAGGATAAAGGACATTTAAGCGTTTTGGCAAGGTAAAACGTCTGTCAGGAAAATTCCACTCCTTGAAAAGAGAGGAATCAAACTCCTGGTGGTTGGGGAAACATTTGTGCAAGCGACGGGACCTTCTAAAGGAAAAACCCAAATGGCAGATGATGGTGCGGGATACTCAACCTGCAACGTCTCGATAACCGCCGTAATAAGATTGTCCACAATGGAGGACAGTTTGGACGACTGACCCTCCGGCGAGGCAACATCCTCATCTGATCCCCCTCCTCAGAACATGCCTCTTCCACTGAGAACACGTCGGAGTGAGACTCTCTAGCCAGAGGAGGAGAGGCCGAGGAAACTGGAGACACAGACACCCTTTTGGGGGAGGACAGCCGCGATTTGCATGCGCCCCATGATCCCCGGACCGGTCAGAGGACTGCCTTGCCGACAAACACCCCAATATTTCCACAATGGCCTTGTCGGTATTGGAGACAACCTGTAACACCCTACACAGGGAACACACCCATTCCGGTTCTACCATAGGCTGGGCAGCAGGAACCATCGGGTCTGGGGCCGAACCACTTGATGGCAGAGTCGCACATGCAGAGCAGAGGGAGTCTGAGGGAAAGGAATTTTTTTTTTTTCATAAATCTCTTTTTATTGAGACATGTCAATAATACAAGTGACATATACAAATGTAATCCGCTCGCAGGCGGTAAGATGGAAAGTACATAGTAGAGAGGACCTCACATTCTTTGAGTGGTGCAGCAGGCATAAATCACACACACAGAGTTCGTATCTGGATGCGACCTACGTGTGGAAATCAGGTCGGCTAACCTTGGCTAACCCGGGTGGATCGTGTGTGGCGTAGTTGGTGATATCTCTCTGAGTTTAAACAGTATACAGAGAACACAGTGCAAATAGATAGAAAGAAACCATAAAAGAAAAGGGAAAATTGGGAACAGGGGGTTGGAGAGAATCCCAGGGTATATGGAGTTAGTACGAGGGCTCAGCCTGTTATATGTTCAGATAACTACAGACATGAATATGTATAATAGAGACATAGGAATCGTCAACGTGAGGAATAGCCCACCATACGATCCTATCATTTCGAGGACATCTCTAACTTACAGTTGTGTTCAAAATTATTCAACCCCCACTGAAATTGAGTGTTTTGGCCAGTTTGACATTGATTTTGATCATTTCAGTCATCTTGTTTACAATTAAATCAAAGAGGCACTTGTAAGTCAGACAAATATAACATTTATAATGAAATAACCACAAATGTCTTTTCTGTGCTCACATCATTATCAGTTTTATTCAACCCCGAAGTGACATTCACTCTTAGTACTTAGTACAACATCCTTTTCCAGTTATAACAGCTTTTAAACGTGAAGCATAACTTGACACAAGTGTCTTGCAGCGATCTACGGGTATCTTCGCCCATTCTTCATGGGCAAAAGCCTCCAGTTCAGTCACATTCTTAGGCTTGCACGCTGAAACTGGTTTCTTTAAGTCCCACCAGAGGTTCTCAATCGGATTTAAGTCTGGTGACTGCGATGGCCACTTCAAAATGTTCCAGCCTTTAATCTGCAACCATGCTCCAGTGGACTTGGAGGTATGCTTGGGATCATTGTCCTGTTGAAAGGTCCAACGTCTCCCAAGCCTCAGGTTTGTGACGGACTGCATCACATTTTCATCCAATATCTCCTGGTACTGAAGAGAATTCATGGTACCTTGCACACGCTGAAGCTTCCCTGTACCTGTAGAAGCAAAACAGCCCCAAAGCATGATTGACCCCCGCCATGCTTCACAGTAGGCAAAGGTGTTCTTTTCTTCATAGGCCTTGTTCTTCCTCCTCCAAACATAGCGTTGATCCATGGGCCCAAACAGTTCTAATTTTGTTTCATCAGTCCAAAGAACACTATCCCAAAACTTTTGTGGTTTGTCCTGCATACTGCAGTCGACTCTTATTCTTTGGAGACAGTAAGGGGGTGCGCCTGGGAGTTCTGTCATGGAGGCCTTCATTACGCAGTGTGCTCCTTATTGTCTGAGCTGAAACTTCAGTACCCGCATCTGACAAATCTTTTTTCAGTTCCTCAGCAGTCATGCGGGG
>CM065594.1:114319070-114568813 GCA_033119425.1 Bufotes viridis
GGCCTCGGAAAACCCTTTATAACATCACTTTTATCACATAGTGCGGATAAAAATGAAAGAACAGTCTTTTATAATACATAGATAAATTGCACAAAGGTAGAGAATGGTCACTTGAAAAAGAGATCCACCAAGCAATCCAAAAACAGGGTGTAACATGGGCGTTAACAAAGCCATAGAAAACGCAATTTTATCTGTTTGTTAAAATATGTACAATGTGTTTTCAGATCCAGTTTCTAAAGGTTACACGTTCCAGGAAATAACCTAAAAAATACACATACCCTGTATATGTTTTTTTGACCTCAAAGCCACAGAAACTGCAAGTAAGTTTTGTGGGCGCAGCAGGGTTTGCTGAGTGGTGCAGAAGTACAGTGAAGAGCAATAAGCGTATAGTTTACCACTAAGCCCTAGCTCAATACAAGGACATAGGAACCAAGGTTTGATAGATTTTCCTTGTGCATTGTTTTCTAGATTCTAGCAAGTTCCCCAATTACTGTTCATCCCCATTTAAACATTTGCTCCATGGACAATGCTACTACTCACACTGTCTGTGCAATGTATGCATGCTCTGACCAGCCCTTTGACGGTGAATGTATTTGCATTAAATGTAAGCATGTTGAACATTTGGAAGACCTGATTCTAGATCTAAATGCGCATCTTGCAACACGCAGAACCATTGAAAACCTGGGGAAATGGAGGAGGGTAAGATCAGGACTCTGGGGTCGGGAAAAGTGCCAGAGAGGCTAGTCCTGAGCTGGAACGCCCTACTAAATATGCCTGTTTGGCTGATATTAGGGATGCAAGTCCAGGGCCAGGATCGGATAGACAGATTGCAGGTCGGGGCTGGGGAAGACCCGTCGGTCATGGTACACATTGGTGCAAGTGACAAAGTCAGCGGGAGATGGACTGTCCTTAAAAATAGTTTCAGGTATCGGGAGAGAAACTCAAGGCGAGGACCTCCAAGGTAGTGTTTTCAGAAATACTACCAGTGCCACGAGCGTCACTAGAGAGACAACGGGAGCTTAGGGAGTTAAATAAGTGGCTCAGAAGCTGGTGCAGGAAGGAAGGGTTTGGGTTCATGGAGAGCTGGGCCGACTTCTCTGTTGGTTACATGCTCTACAGTAGGGACGGGCTGCACCTTAATGGGGAGGGTGCAACTGCCCTGGCGGAAAAATGGTTAGACGGCTGGAGGAGCTTTTAAACTAGGATCTGGGGGGAGGAAGGGGGGGGTCATACTAATAAGGGGGTAGATAGAGAGTGGGATGTAGGAGGGGACAGTGGGGATTTAGTGGGGGCTGGGGTTAGTGAAAAAAGTTGGAAGGTGAGTGGGCATAACTTTGCATCCATGAAAAACAGAGCTGCTGGTAACATAAACCTGTTACAAACCAACAACGTAAAACAAGGTGGCCAAAAAAACAAAAATATTCACATTCTGCATACTGAATGTGGAAAATAGTCAATGAAAGGGGCTGTCCAACCGTTAATATTGATGACCTTTCGTCGTCCTGATGCGTGATCAGGAGCTCTGCCTGTGCCATTACCTGTGGGTACCAGCTGTCATCCTTCTTTCACTTCTGTGTTCAGATGTTGCGGTCACGGCGCCGTCTGAGAAGTTGGACAGAGGGAATGAACGCCCTCTGTCCTAAGATTGCCATCACGTGAATGCAGTGGCAAGGTGCAAAGTAGTTGTCTTGACAGCCAAAGGCCTTCTGCAGTCCCCCAGTCCTGCCATGTCTTGGCCACTATTAAGTCCTGCCACTGGTTCTCTTACAATGTATAGCAGATTTAAGTCCCCTAAGAGGACTAAAAATAAAATGTGTAAAAAGTTGAATAATGCTTTTAAAAATATTTAAAAAAATTAAAACTAGTAACTATAGCTAAAATTTATAATTCCTTTTCCTCTTTTTATTTTATAGAAAAAAAGTGAATTCAGTCCTTCCTACCACAGCAGGATCAAAGTTCACTTTGCAGCCAGCAGGGGTCACTCTCACTGACCTGAAAGCTCCCCTGCTGGCTTTATATACTTTTCTTCACAGAGGATTGTTATAACAGCGTGTTACAATGGTCAGAAGCCTGGAGACCGCTTCGGCTGGTCTCCGGGATCTTCACTGTGACTGCAGTGGTCTGACAGCGCGGTCACAGTGATCTGCAGCACAACAGGGCACCAGCACATCGTAATGTAACCCAATGTATTTATACATCAGGTTACGATTACCTTCCCACAGCTACAGAATATAAAGTTGGGCAGCAGTAGGCAAGTGGTTAAAAAAAAATTGCCTCGTTCGGATGCAGCAATACAATCTATTAAATCTTCCTAGTATTTAACCTGCGAAGTGAATGACAAAAAAAAGAAAAATCCCCATAATGGAAGCGCTCAATATGGAGTCGCTTTATAAGACGCACTGCCATTTTCCCCCACCTTTTGTGGGAAAACATTCATCTAATAGAGCGAAAAATACAGTATGTGATTTTTAGACCGTTATCACAAGTTTAGTTATTCTTAGTGATATCATTTTAATAAGAAAAAAAGTTACTTTAACCTTTAACCCTTTGCTTGTCAGAAGCTAAAGGATTTGTGCATTCTGTAAGGTCAGGGTGATGCAGCAGGCAGTGAATGGGTTAATGCCAAAATAGGAACAGTGACCACTTATATAATCAATATCAGTTCAAAGGGGCATCTTGGGGTGAATTCCCTTACTTTCTGGATATCTTCTAAATCTGTGACTCCCAGTGTTCCTGAGCGCTGTCACTCGCCCTGTATGCTACCATCTACCAGCACATATTTCCTCATTGTTCTTTCTGAATGATTCAACATGGGCAAAGCAGTACAAGCAATACAGTCAGGGTAACACAGTGTTACATTAGTGGATGAGAAAGATATTAATTACACTATGGGTTTGGTGATGATGACTGTATCATTGTGTGTGCCAGGTCCCTAACAAGTTTCAAGAGGAAAATGGTGATTCTTCAGTGGACGAGTGGGAGTATTTAGAGAGATGCAAGAATCTTAACATGAACGTCAAGAAGGAGACTCCGCAACGCTGCACATCACCGGGTAAGAAGAGATCTCTAAACTGAGCTGGGTATCGGAGCATGCAGATCTGTGACCTAGTTATTAGCTGCATTTACCATAGAGTACAGAGACTTCCTGATCTCAATGGTCTGTTACTCCTGTGACAACATTAAGCACTTTTACAGAACTGACTTGTGACACCCTGCAGCGCTGAGAGAGAGAAATCCAGTGAAGAAGCCTTCCCCTTCCTCTGGACATTGAATGCTAGTTGTATTTCCAGCGCACAAGAAAAAAATGTCAATCATAGTCCAGTGACGGGAAGGACTGGCATGCTTCATTAGACTCATCTCTTTCTCAGCTCTAGTGTGCACTGTAGAGTTTAACAGGTCAGTTCTCCAAAAGTGCTGAAAGGGGTTGTGCAGCCAGTACATATTGACCTAGCGTCAGGATAGGTCATCAATATCTGATCGGTGGAGGCCAGCCTCCCGGCACCCCCACTGATCAGCTGTTTGAAGAGGAGGCAGCATTCACGCCAGTACATATTGATGACCTAGCGTCAGGATAGGTCATCAATATCTGATCGGTGGAGGCCAGCCTCCCGGCACCCCCACTGATCAGCTGTTTGAAGAGGAGGCAGCATTCACGCCAGTACATATTGATGACCTAGTGTCAGGATAGGTCATCAATATCTGATCGGTGGAGGCCAGACTCCCGGCACCCCCACTGATCAGCTGTTTGAAGAGGAGGCAGCATTCACGCTAATGCTGTTCCTCTTCAAGAGTACATTGCGCGCTGTCTTGGAAGTCTCGGCGGGACAGTGTAATTACAAGTGCTTATTCCATTCACTTGACTGATCTTGCAGAGGAAGCAGCCACCTTTTCTTCAAACAGCTGATCGGCAGAAGTGCCTGGAGTTGGACTCCCACCGATCAGATATTGATGACTAGGGATAAGCGACTCTGAAGTCCATTCACATAAAACTTCGTTCTAATACTGTACGGAGCAGTATTATGGTATCATGGTTGTGACAAACCAGAAATCAGCAGGTTGGTCACACACTATGCCAGTGTTTCCCAACCAGTGTGCCTCCAGCTGTGGCAAAACTACAACTCCCAGCATGCCCGCACAGCCAATGGCTGTCCGGGCATTCTGGGAGTTGTAGTTTTGCCACAGCTGGAGGCACACTGGTTGGGAAACACTACACTATGCTGTCCTCAGTGTGGGCAGCATATAGGAGCTTTAAATCCATAAATGCTGAGGCTTGTTTTACCTATTCTCAGCTCACCAGTCGGCAGGACAGCCTGTTTGTAATGAGATTAAAAATTTCTGGAAAAATCTGTTGGCTGACAGTTCTTTTCCGGTGTAGTATTCCAGTATATAGTCAGTGTTAATGCAAACATTATCCCGGACTGTAATAAAATTATGATTTTTCATGCCAAGGAACCTTCTAATATTGGGTAATGTACAGTGTATTTGTCTCCCAACAGATCTCACTGATGATACAGAGATATCAGGAGGGTCTCCCTCCATTATTTATTCGCGGGATGGTTTGACTGACCACAAAATTGCTATAAACATAACAAAATACTCATCAGATATGAACAGTCCAGAGAATGCTGTGGAGACACCAGCTTTTTGTAAAGAAATATGTCCCACCAAGACTAAAATGTATAAAAGTACACAATATATACAGTGCTCACCTCCGTGTGTAAAGGAGGAACCCGTCTCATGCGGGGGGGAAAATATCTCCAACACTGATCTCTACTCACCCACTCACCATTTATCATATTCGTATTTTCATGCTAAAGAAGGTAAGGAAGAAAATCTCACTGACCCCGAAATGTGCAGAGATCCTCAACAGTTCACTGATGTTTATGCAGCTATGGATCATTATAGTGAAGATCCAAATCCTCATATAAAAGAGGAACCAGTCTCAGGTGATGAAAGAAGTCTTGTGGACAATCCATTACCATCGTGGGTTTATACTCAAAGTGACAACAAATATAAAAAGAAAGATCCCATGTGCTTCATTTGTGTTGAATGTGGAAAGAATTTTCCTTACAAGTCACATCTCCTTCGGCATCAGAAGATTCACATGGAAGAGAGGCCGTTTTCTTGCCTTGATTGTGGCAAAAGCTTTAAGTTGAATTCTAATCTTTTAAGTCACCAACGAATCCATACTGGAAAGAAGCCCTTTTCCTGCTCAGACTGTGGGAAGTGTTTTATCAGCAAGTCTGAGCTGGTGAAACACAGGAGAATCCACACAGGAGAAAAACCATACCCGTGTTTGGAATGTGGAAGATGTTTTTCCAGAGTATCAAATCTTATTGACCACAATAAAATACACACTGGAGAAAAGCCGCATTGCTGTTCGGAATGTGGCAAGTGTTTTAGACGTCATTCTAACTTGCTAAGTCATCAGAAGACTCACACTATTGATAAAGTGTATGCCTGCCAAGAATGTTCTACCTGCTTCCTCACCAACTCTGAACTTCTCAAACACCAAAAGACTCATTCAGAAGGAAACACTATTTCTCCGCAGACCATGGTCACTGTTATGTAAATGCACACAACCCACAACAAATGTCCTTAAGAAATAAAAGAAGCATTCTGCTGTTAAATGCAAGCAATGTAAAGGGTTACTCAACCCAGAATGCATAGTTATGCAAGAATTCGTTTTATTCCAGGTTCATCTGCACTTTTTTTTTTCAAATATTCCTGAAATCTACATGTATTATTTTACAGTATCCAGTATTACATTAAAGGGGTATTCTATTATCCAGGGGATAACTGTTAGATTGGTGGGGGTCCAACTGCTGTGACTCCCACTGATCATGAGAATGGGGTCCTGTTTCCTCTGTGTGAATGTAGCGGTGATTGAGCATGCAGACTATTTCTCCATTCATCTCTATGGGACTGCTGGATATAGTGGAGTACGGTGCTGGGGTCCCACTTTCTTGTGATCACTGGGAGGGTTCAGCTGTGAGACCCTTGGTGATCTATCAGTTATTCCCTATCCATGGGAATTGGGATAACTGATTGTAACTGTAATACCCCTTTAATGACAACCAGTCTCCTTGTAAAGGAAGTTAAAACGGATACCCCTATAACTTATTCAATGCATATTCATATGCTCTTGTATATGTTGACAGAGTGAGTGCTGACAGATTGTGTTATTAAAGGGGTTATCCAATAGTACAAATACCCCCCCCCACAATGCCCGGGCCCCTCCTATAGATGGTAGTTACCTGGTCCCAACACCCGCGTCCCTCTGGATCCCTGCACGGCCACCGCTGCATTAAAACATCCGGCAACGGGAAGGAGGGGGAGCAGCCACTAGCAAGCCGCGATGGTGACCAGCTTCCCTAGCATTGCGTGTGCTGGGGATCGGGTAAGTATTGTCTATAGGAGGGGCATGGGCACTGTGGGGGGTTTTGGACTATTAAATAACCCCTTTGAAGCATAAAAACCCCGAAACCATATAGCTCGGTTTGTTAGGGTTCTGGAGAACTGAACGTAGGATTAGTACCTAAGGGGATGGTCTGGAGATGTCAGCATGAATATTTGACCTTGGAAGTGCCATATGGAAAGTAATGTCAATACTGAATTAACAGTGCATGAGGTGTATGTATAGAATGGAGTGAGGGAACACCAACCCCTGATCAGTATTTCAGAATGTAGGACTGGTCGCTATCTGAAACCTGTTCATGAATGGGGACTGCAGTCCCAGAGGTGACACCCATGAGGATACTTTTGCAAAGGTAGTGCCAATCCACTAGGCGCAGTCAGCTGCGCTCCAAGGTTTGCTGTCCATAAACCATCCAGTTTACATTTAGGATTTTTTTTTTTTGCAGTAACAACCCCAGGTAAAATGTCTGCCGCTGCATCTCTTCCACCTGAGGTTTAAGGAGATGGGTGATAAGCTTCAGGCTCACTTATTTTAATGCTGTATTTGTTTCATGTGAAACATGTCTCTTGAAAGCTCATAGGCTTTGAGAATTCATAGACTTCCTATTGCAGAGAAAATTGATAGGCGCTCCTAGAAGAATCTCGCATCTAGGCCTTAAAAGTAGTGTTGAGCGAACTCGTGTTTCTAGTTCAGCGTACAAGGTTCTGGTTATCTAAGAATTCCGTTATGGATTGCGCACCACGGACCATAAGTTATGGTACGCCAAACTTTAAACTTAAATTTTGCTCATCCCTACTTAAAAGTGGTTGTGCCACAGTGAAAAAAAAAACGATTCCCTATCCATAGCATAGGCGATAAGTATCTGACTGCAGAGACCCCCAATGATCAGAAGGATGAGGTGCTGGAGTGAATGCAGCAATGGTCACACATGCATGCTGCCACATCATTCAACAATATGCAACCGACTGCTATTGACGCCGAGGACTTTAGCACCTCATTCCCAGCAATCAGACCACACCGATCAAATACTTATACCCTATTCTGTGGATAGGAGGTAATTTCTAATTGTGCAACAACCCGTTAAGGGTTCACACAGGATTTGTTGCTGAAATACCTGCCGAAATGCCACCCAGTAGCGCTGAGTGTGTCTCCTGTTGTTTTCAATGGGAGCCTGTGCTACACTTAAGGATTCTACACCTTTTGATTACTGATGATCTATCCTTTGGATAATCATCATCTGATCGGCGGTGGTCCGACACCCAGGTCCCCTGCCGATCAGCTGTTTAAAGCCCCATTGGTCAGTGATGTATCCATAAAGCTGTCCTTGAAGCATCTGCACAGCTGAAGAATAATTTTCAAAGCTTCTCTTCCTAATGATCCGTGAAACACTGATGCATCTGTGGTTTTCATGGACCCATAGACTATAATGGGCGTGATGGATCCATGAATACAAAATAGGGCATGCATCCATGCTAAAAATGGACTGTGCTAAAACACTGTGTGAATACACACAATAAAATGAATAGGGAATAAGGCTTAAGAAGGCAGCGGCACTCGCAGTAGCGCCATGGCTTTCTCGCTGTTTCCCGCAGACCCAGTGATGTCACACCTATTATCACTGGCCTGGGCACGGCTCAGCCCCCCTAAAGTGAACTGGCCTGAGACGTGCCCAGGCCAGTGATGCTCATTATTCCCAAATGAAAGGTATTTGTAAATATATTTATAATAAAGTATTATTAATCTATTTTCATTTTCTTAATTCCCAGAGAACCCCTTTAACTGCAAGTGGGTCAGCGGAATTCAAAGTGAAAAACTACTGCAGAAACTGCAGCGTTTCTGCCACTAAAAGTGCAGTAGATTTAGCAAAACCCACTGTGTGAACTAGCCCTAAACGGATTTTCCAGGAAGTCAATATTGATGGCCTGGATACAGCGGGTCTGCAATATATGGGCATCAGCCGTGTGCATTCTCTATCGCGGATGCGGACCCAATTGACTTGAATGGGTCCGCAATCCTCAAGATACGGAGTGGTGCAAAGGTGCGCATTGGATGCCACGGTGCCTCCGAACAGCAAAAAAGTAAAACATGTCCTATTTTTTCGCATACTGCCTCTTACTGGATTGCAGACTCGCATCCTCAAACAGCATGCACACAGACAGCGCCAGTGCATTGCGGACTGTTATTTGCAGTCCGCAGCACCGGCACACATGCATGAGCCCTAAGGACGAGTTCATACTTTTATTTTGTCAGTTATTTCCAACCAGTAGTGAAACCTACTCAGTGATAAGGTGTAATGTAAAGATACCCACCACCAACTTTGGCTCAGAATAACTGATGGAAATAAGTGAAGTATGAACTCAGCCTAGCATAGTTTGTTAGGCTGAAAAAAGACATCTGTCCATCCAGTTCGGCCTGTTATCCTGCAAGTTGATCCAGAGGAAGGTAAAAAAAAAAAACCTGTGAGGTAGAAGCCAATTTAAGGGGGAAAAAATTCCTTCCCAACTCCAATCAGGCAATCAGAATAACTCCCTTGATCAACGACCCTTCATCAATATTGAAATCCCCGATAACCCCTTTAATAAGTTTAAAGTACAGAAATTGGTACCGTCAGAACCCCCACTGCAGCATTGAGGTAAAAAGGGTTTCCCACTCTAGATAGTCAAAGGGGTTGTCTTTAGCAACTGGCACTTACTAATGTATTGTAACTGTCCATATTGTCTCCTTTGGCTTGATTCATTTTTCCATCACATTACACACTGTTTGTATTCAGGGGTATTAACCACCCTCCAAACCAGCAGCGGTGGCCGTGCTTTGTACACTGTAGGAAAAAGAACCGGTATATGACCACTTCCATGGTCCCAGCCACCAGAGAGGCCGGCACTTTTTCCCATAGTGTACAAGCATGACCACAGCTGCTGGATTACAGGGTGGTCGTAACCCCCGAAAACAAGCAGTGATGGAATGAATCAAGCCAGCAAAGGAGACAGTATGGACAATCACTATACATTACTATGTGCCTTGTATTAACCTTGTCTACATGACAAATGCCATTTGCTGACGTGAGACAACCCCTTTAAGTGTAAGCTAGTAGTTAAGCCCACCTCCTCCTCTTTCTGAAGCAACTGCATCTGCCAGATTGAACCCAAGTGAGTTCTCCCAGTTTCAAGCAGACAAAGCCTCTTACGCAGACTTAGGGCTCAAGCACATGAACATGTTTTTTTGTCCATCTCCATTCTGTTTCTTTTTTTTACGGCCCGTATGCAAAACCATTCACTTCAATGGGGCCAGATTCCGTGTTCGGGTGGGCACTCTGCAAAAATATAGGACATTATTGTTCACATTACGGACAAGGATATGTCTGTCCTATAAAATACCACATTCATGTGCATTAGCCCCTTCTTAGATGGAGATTCTCAGATTGTGAGATAGGATCTCACTGGTGAGGTACAGCTGGGAATGTAGTTTCTGGTGGTTTGCTGCACCAATCTCTGGTTTAGCAATACAGTTAATTTCTTTAGTGCTTCTTTTACAAGACAAATGAAAGATACATTTCGATGATCATCTGTGGACAATTCTCCATTGAATCTATTACATGTGTAGATTGTGCAGTTGTAATGTGTGTTATATTCTGGTTTGCAGGCATCCACAAGCTTTTTTGGAGGGTTGAAATAAAATGTCATTGTAGGAGGTTTCATTTTGGGTTAATTGAGTATTGTAAATTCAGACTGTGCTCATACTTCTACCCTTCTAATTATGAACATGCTTGATATCCTTGGGATTGTACTTGAATTAAAATTCAATAAACTATTCATAAATCGATTACACTGCAGCGTTACACTGATTTAATGGGTCAGGGGAGGTTGGACTTCAGTACCTTTTCTTGGAAAAGTGCAAGTGTCAGGTACATGGTTGAATAAATATGATGAATCCTTTTTGGTTCCTTTAAAAAATCATAATGGATCATAAATCCTCCAAGAAAATAATTGATATTTTCTGGAAAGTATACAATGTGGATTTTATGTATATTTTCCAAGTCACAATGCTTGAAGCATAGGCCATGAAGAACTGTTTTCTACAATAAAAGACAGCTCCATTGTAGTCACACTGTAGTTGATGATGATTATCATGATCCGGAATTTTAGAACAATTGAAAGCAGCACTTTTTGTCTGAATCTTGCCACTAACGCTGGAAACAGGTCAGATCCTGTCGGGTCCCATTATCGTCACTGGGGCCTGGCAGATGCCGGATACGATTAACTCTGGAGGGCTGTTCCTCTTCAGCCCACTGAAAGATTTTTCCGCTAGTGTGAAACTGGCATAATAGAGATCAATAACTTATTAGTATTTGTGATTACTCTCTTACTTTTATTGCAGTTATCAAAATCCTTGCTTAAGATTATAGTATCTAAAGGTTAAGTCCACCTCTTACTGTCAATGCTGGTCGCACATGTTCACGCGCTTTAACTTCTTTGCTCTGACACTCCCCTTACTTGCTCTCCCTGTCTCACTTCTTGTTTTCATCACACAGCCAAATTTGTCTGTTCAGTATGTAACAAAACATTTAGGCCCCATACACACGTATGGGGGCAGATCCGCAAAACACGGACAACGGCAATGTGCATTCCGCATTTTGCAGATCCGCACATTGCCAGAACTATATAGAAAATGCATTTTCTTGTCCGCAATTGCGGACAAGAATAGGACATGTTCTATTTTTTTGCGGAACGGAAGTGCGGATCCGCAATTCCGGATCTGGGAGGGACATAGAGTGTCCCCATAGGAATGAATGGGTCCGCAATTCCGTTCCGCAAAATGCAGAACAGAATTGCGGACGTGTGAATGGGTCCCTAATGCTAACATAGGCCTTATTAGCATCTAAGGATACATCGCTAATGGCCAAAGATCTATTTATCAGATGTCTAGGTCCTCATCGAAAACGATGGACGAACAAGAGAGTAAGAGTGCTCCAGACTAGACAGCAGCAGCAGATCACAGTGTAGGATTGTAAATAGGCTTGAGCAAATCGAGCTTCAGATCGTAGATGCAAAGTCAATTTGTTCAAAAACTTCTTTTTTAATGCTGTTTCCATAAAGCATTAAAATGTATTGTCTCTGTGTTTGCGGGAGAACCCCTTCTAGGTTCAGATTTCCTTAGAGAGCTCCGGCCTGACCTGCAAGCATTGACTGGGGTCACATAGCATTATACTGATTTATGATGCTATGTAACCCTTACAGTTCTGGAATGTATTGAATAATGCTAAAATAATGCTGTCAGTGTTATCCAACACATTGCAGAACTGTAAGGGTTACATAGCATCATAAGTCAGTATAATGCTATGTGACCCCAGTCAGCGCTTGCAGGTCAGGCCGGAAGCTACGATGTGGACAGGCTCCGGGAGGAACGCTCATCTGCAGGGAGCCGTGAGGTCTCTCACTCCTCTTCTCCCATCTTGTCTCTAGAGACGGTGTGCTGACTTACTGTGCGCTCCTGTGCTGGCAGGTGGGCGGAGACTTCGATACAGGAGCTGGGAGGAGCGGGGGCCGCCTGCAGGAAGTGATATGTACGGTACTCATATGCACGATGCAGGGGCAGGCTGACATAGATGTAGGAGCGGTCAGCTCGCGGCTAGCATATGACCGCTCCTATTACTGCCCAACCGACATGTCCCTGCTACTTGCCCGCACAGGGCTAAACAACTGTTCAAACTACTTGCCCGGCGCCCGGAACTGCATGTCCCGGGCGTCGGGCGATAGGAATTCCACACCCCTGATCTCCCAGGACATAGATGACCCTAACGTTTTAATATTTCCACTATCAGCAGATTTGTACCTATGAAATGTAACTGCTGCATGTGGGCTTGGTAGTTACAGAGAGAGCAGAGTCTGTAGGTGTCAGCCACTGACAGCATCACATTGCTATTCAGAGCAGAGTGCAGCTATTGGAGAACTGTGAGCTGCACCTCGCGCCTAGACCATGTGACCAATGAACATGACATCACTGGCCTAGGAAGAGGCCGCAACCTCATCAAACACCTGATCGGCAGGGGTGCCATGCTGACACCCCTGGTCTGGTACTGATGACCAATTTTGAGGATAGGTCACAAGTATTAGACATCTGGAAAATCCCTTTAGTTGTAGTAAAAATGTTTGAGGGGTTTGTGAGGGAGTATGTCACTATATGGGTTTACTAAAGACAAACATCAGACTACCCAATTTGTATGTGTCGCACACATCTTTTTGCAATGAAAGTCAATGGTGTTGCACTGCGACCTGCAACATGACAGTTGCAAAAAATCTGTCCAAATTGGATTTTGGATTAAATACAGCCAAAATTGGGAATCGATTGCCAGTTGGAGGGAGAAAATCAGCAACATATGTACAACCCTGTGTAGCTGGCGTTTTATAAAGCGAGGGTCTACCTTCTAGAGAGGATAGATTACCAAGTAAGGGAAGAAGTATGGAATGTTGGAGAGAGAGACAAGCCTTTTTCCTAATTAGTTGCCCACTGTGGAATGTAGATATAGAAGATTATCCTTAACCTCTTTCTCCGTTATTGGACGTATGTAATGTACTAAAGTTACTGGAAGGTATGGCTGACTAAAAGCCTGGTCTAATGCATAATTGACAAATTTAGACCTATGTCCCATCAGAATTGTCATACTGATATTATCCATAATATTATATTGACGAAGGCTAGGAAAGTTAAAGACCACCAAGGAATTTGGTTTGCTGCAGCTGAAAGAGGATGATCTTGAACCGACTACGGATTCCCGAAAAAAAGGTGCCTTTTAAGAAATCTTTCTTAACTTTTTTGCACAATTAAAGGGAGTGTCTAATTTAGGATAGATCATTTTGATGAGATTACATCTGCTGACAAAGCAAAGGGAGTGGAATTTCTAAGAGGAAAGATCTTAAGTAATTCTGTGAATCTCTGGGGTAATTTTAATATAATTTAGCCTGTGGGGGTTGGCCGGTAGATTGATGCCTAAATCCATCCTCTACACTATGATGGGAAAAGAGGAAGCACTTCTGATTTTGAAAAATTAAGCCGGAAACCTGAAACACCAAGCCTATCAGTGAGTCATAATGGCGGGTATTGCTTTACATCAATAAAAGGAGATCATCTGCAAATACCAATATTTTCTGTATCCTAAGTCCCTGAAATTTATTAAGAATCAAGAGCTCAGAGAAGGGGGTCTAACATTACGTTGAATAGATGAGTAGATAGTGGACATCCATGACTCGTTCCGTGAGAAACTGGGAAAGGGGTAAAGCGATGACCATTGATCCAAATAGAGGAAGCAGGACAGTTGTAAACAAGTACAAACCAAGTTTAGAAAAGGTATTCCAAAAAAAGGCACGCAGAAAAGATATGACAAGAAACACGGTCAAACACTTTATCAGCATCTAAATTTAAGATAATGTTATTCTTAGGCTTGATTTTTACCCAAACACAGGCGATGATGTGGCCATGGAGCGTTCCATGGCAGACTTGACATGTTAAAAGGAGGATGATGCTTGAAATCATTGTTCTTCCATTGTTAACCATGGTGGTGACCTGCAAAGAATTGCGTGCAGCCATAATTGCGTTGCATAAAAATGGCTTCACAGGCAAGGACATTGTGGCTACTAAGATTGCACCTCAATCAACAATTTATAGGATCATCAAGAACTTCAAGGAAAGAGGTTCAATTCTTGTTAAGAAGGCTTCAGGGCGTCAAAGAAAGTCCAGCAAGCGCCAGGATCGTCTCCTAAAGAGGATTCAGCTGCAGGATCGGAGTGCCACTAGTGCAGAGCTTGCTCAGGAATGGCAGCAGGCAGGTGTGAGCGCATCTGCACGCACAGTGAGGCGAAGACTTTTGGAAGATGGCCTGGTGTCAAGAAGGGCAGCAAAGAAGCCACTTCTCTGCAAAAAAATCATCAGGGACAGATTGATCTTCTGTAGAAAATATGGTGAATGGACTGCTGAGGACTGGGGCAAAGTCATATTCTCCGATGAAGCCTCTTTCAGATTGTTTGGGGCATCTGGAAAAAGGCTTGTCCGGAGAAAGAAAAGGTGAGCGCTACCATCAGTCCTGTGTCATGCCAACAGTAAAGCATCCTGAGACCATTCATGTGTGGGGTTACTTCTCATGCAAGGGAGTGGGCTCACTCACAATTTTGCCCAAAAACACAGCCATGAATAAAGAATGGTACCAAAACACCCTCCAACAGCAACTTCTTCCAACAATTCAACAATAGTTTGGTGAAGAACAATGCATTTTCCAGCACGACGGAGCACCGTGCAATAAGGCAAAAGTGATAACTAAGTGACATTGACATTTTGGGTCCATGGCCTGGAAACTCCCCAGATCTTAATCCCATTGAGAACCTGTGGTCAATCCTCAAGAGGCGGGTGGACAAACAAAAACCCACTAATTCTGACAAACTCCAAGAAGTGATTATGAAAGAATGGGTTGCTATCAGTCAGGAATTGGCCCAGAAGTTGATTGAGAGCATGCCTAGTCGAATTGCAGAGGTCCTGAAAAAGAAGGGCCAACACTGCAAATACTGACTCTTTGCATAAATGTCATGTAATTGTCGATAAAAGCCTTTGAAACGTGTAATTATATTTCACTACATCACAGAACCAACTGAAACAAAGATCTAAAAGCAGTTTAGCAGCAAACTTTGTGAAAACTAATATTTGTGAAATTCTCAAAACTTTTGGCCACGACTGTAGACAGCTGCCTCTGAAGAGGGTGGTGCACTTCATTGACTATAAAAGCTGCAGTTCTCTGTCTTAGGGCTCTTGCACATGACCGTATGGCTTTTTCAGTATTTTGCGGTCCGCAAAACACAGATCTGAAAAAAATACGGATGACGTCCGTGTGCACTATATTTTTTGCGGAACTGAACAGCTGGCCCCTGATAGAACAGTACTATCCTTGTCCATTGTGCGGACAATAATAGAACATGTTCTATCTTTGAATGCAACGGAAATACTGAAACGGCATACAGAGTACCTTCCATTTTTTTTTTTGCAGATCCATTAAAATAAATGGTTCCGTATACAGTCCGTATACGCAACACAAAAAACAGAACGTAAACAGAAAAAAGAACATTCGTGTGCAAAAGGCCTTAGAATCAGTTGGGTGTTGTGCCTTAAATGGGGATTCTGCTGTAGTTATCAGGGAATACGAATGCTTCAGGAAACAATTTAAAGGTAACCTGTCAGATTGAACATTTAGTCGGATCTGTAGGCGGCAGCGGTAGCCAAGCATATTTATACCCATTTTTGTGGGAAAGAATTGAGCGTAACGTAATGCATTCATTAAAATTCCTGCTCATTTTTAGGTTAGGAGTCCAGTGTATGGGACTAACAGCTATAAGCAGAGTTCCCTTTAAAATCATGCATACACAGATACAGTAACCGTCAATCACTGTTAAGACCACCCACGGAACTCCTAAGCCAAGGATGAGTAGGAATTTCAATGGTGAAAAAAATAAATACTACATGGTCAGCAGAGTCAAAACTGCTAACAATTTTCCAATAACACTCCGGTTAGTAGATCTAAGGCTACCACTAGGTGTTCATCTGAGCCGCCACAAAGCAAATGGAACTTGGCTGTTGGTGACCCAGGTTACGTCTGTGGAGTAAGGTGACAGAAACCAATGTGAGCTCACAGGTAGCAGACCTTACCAGATGACGAAACAGGAAAACAGAAGAGCTAGATAGCCAGAATCAAAACCAGGAAACATAGTAGAAGTCAAATCAACCAACAAAGGGTTAATCAGGAGACAATTCAAAGTTAGTACACCTAGAAAATCTAATTAAGAATAGGGAACGAGCACAAAGCACAGTAGTGCAAAAAGGAGCAAGGAGACATATGAATTCCTCTATCTGATTAAACACTAAGCCAGAGGCCTGATTGGCTTGGTGTCCTGTCTCTCTCATATGGTAGGTTGTCATAACAGATCTTTCTGATCTCCCTCAGCACCACCACATAGACAAGAGTTGTGGCCACTGGGCAGAGGTAGCCTAATGGAGCCCAGATAAGTACATGACATACAGAATATGTTGCACAGAATCTTTTATATTAATCAGCTTCAGCTCCTTCCTTTATAACAGGATGCCTGTACAGTGTTCCTAGGTTCCCTTTAAATTAATGATTTTCCATTCAACTTTTAGGATGCTGAACTTCAATCAGCGATTTTGACTAAGAGATTTTATGTGAGATGCAACTAGCAAGTGGAAATCCTGTAAGTAAGAAAAAGCATTAATTTTTAACTTTGAATGCGGTACGTCACTATATACTGGGAGAGACCGGGAGGTTTTCCCCGATTGCTACATGCGGAGTCGTTCCTCACCCAGGAGCACGCCCTTCCGGGTTTTTAATCATTTAGATGCCATGGTTGCGCTTGACCACAGCATCTAAAGGGTTAAATAACTGCGATCGGCATCATTTCCGGTTGCAGACATTGCCCGTGGGCCTCTGCTGTTTGAAACAGCAGAGACCCCCCGGCTATGGTGTCCACTGCATGTGCAAGAGGGTGACACGTTTACAGACCCTCCCAGCAAATGGGTTAAAGAGGACTTGTAATCTCTTCTGACATGTTTTATTTAGAAACTACTTTCATTCCCCTTGTTCTAGAGCAGGGATGCTCAACCTGCGGCCCTCCAGATGTTGCAAAACTACAACTCCCAGCATGCCCGGACAGCCTACAGCTATCAGCCTACAGCAGGGCATGATGGGAGTTGTAGTTTTACAACAGCTGGAGGGCCGCAGGTTGAGCATCACTGTTCTAGAGTATCTATTCTTATGACTATGTTGTTCCATCTCTTTATTATTCCTGCTAGAAGTTTGGGGGGTGTCTTGCACAGTCTGATACTATCCAGTCAGTGTCAGACTGTGCAGGAATACACCTCTAACTGGTAACACCACCTGGACCTTCATTGCAAACAGTTAGCAATTCATTCATAACTTCTAGTAGGTATAATAAAGGAATGGCACAATATAGGAATATATGCAATATAGTCATAGGAATAGAGGCTCCAGAATTGTTACGGCATGGGGAATGCAAGGAGTTACTAAAACAGGGAAGTTATAGGTCCTAAAGTTTAACACAGTAAGTAATATTTGGGTAGCTTATTATAATTATCCACTTTTACCCCCGAAAACACATTTCTGTGTCTATGGAATAATAAGTCATTATGGTTTTATATGTAGCAGAGATACTCACATTAGAGACACAGAAGAATGACATCAGAAAAAGACCATATGGTCCATCTAGTCTGCCCTTATATTGTTACCTTGTCATTTTTATCTTCGGATAGATATCGGTTTATCCTAAGCAATTTTAAATTCAATTACTGCTGATTTTCCAAAGACATTAGCTGGGAAAAGCGAGTAACATCAGCAAGCTGTCTGCCATCTTTTTCTCTCTGAATATTCTAGAACTGTAAGACACTATCCACAATGTATACTAATAAATTAAGGATTTACATCCTAATATAGTCTACTTATTAAATCTCCAAGTAGCTTCTTTGTTGTCTCGTAGGCACTCACAGGCATTTTTCTTGTGATGTTTACCGTATAAAACTCGAAGAATAATCTGGCGCATAGGTGAAAGAATATTAACCAATAAATTCCAGTAGATTACTGAAAAAATAAAACCACAATGAAGTAAAAGGTAGATATCATCCTGTATAAAAACACAATTTTACACCAAGGAACAATTTTGTACTGAAGGTTTAAACTGTGCAGTGCCCCCAGAAGTGATGCACAAGCTGCACAGTTATTTCGCAGGCTGCAGCAATCTCTAATTTAGCAATACAAATTAATCCATGTTTGCTTATTCAAATGCAATGGAGAAAGATACAAGTCAAATGGAGCAGTATTTTTATTTTTAGCATGAATTTTGACCACAGATGGTGAGGCCCCAGTAGAAAAGGTTTGAGAAGCCCTGCTTTAAGGAATCAAATATGGTTAAAGGGTCTGTCTCACTTCAGCAAATGGGATTAATCATCTAGACAGAGTTTATACAAGGAACTTCCTAATCTATTGTGATTGCCCTTTTTTACTTCCTTTGCTGGCTTGATTCATTTTTCAATTGCATTATACACTACACGGCCTAGAAGCATTTCCAGGGGATTGCAGCGGAGGCTGTGCTTTCAGACTGTAATAAAAAGTGCTGGCTTCTCTGGTGGCCAGAACCGTGGAAGTCCAGAGGCAGGCGTGCGACACAGCTCCTTTCCCGGCCACCTTATATCTGCACTGCAGCAGTGGTTGTAACCCCTGGACAGGGTGGATAGAAATCAATGATTTTAAAAATAAAAATAAAAAAAATCGGATTTATTTGATTTAAATCTGATTTGATTTAAATCGGATTTTTTTTATTTAAATTGGATTTTTTATATAAAATGTTTTTTGAGGAAAATATATTACCATCCAAAGGTTATTCCATCATGAAATAAATTAGTTTTTTTAATTATGTAGAATAAGGCTGTATATGTTTAATTTTTTTTTGTAAATAAATTCCATTAATCCATTCACAATGTCATGCTCTTCCAGAGGTTTTTCTTAGATTATTGGGCAGTTTCTCTGCCTACAAAATATTATCACAGATGCTTGGTTTACTTTTGCAGTTCTCAAAACTGAATTTGACTCCGCAGAGATCATATGCCTCTTCTTCACAGCAAATCTTCATCTACTTGCATATTATAAGTTATACCAGCAAGAATTAGTCTTAGGGCTACTTTCACATTTGCGTTCGGTGCGGGTCCGTCCAGTACTTGTACAGACGGATCCGCACTGAAAATACAAACCAATGCATCCGTTCAGAACGGATCGGTCTGTATTATATGTGGAAAAAAATGCTAAGCCCCAAACGGATACGTTCTGACCCCCATTGAAAGTCAATGTAAACAGATCCGTCCCCATTGACTTACATCGTAAGTCTGGACAAATCAGTTTGGCTCAGCATCGCTAGGCGGACACCAAAACTCTGCAAGCAGCGTTTTGGTGTCCGCCTCCAAAACGGAAAAGAGGTGGTATGGAGCCAAACCAGTGCATTCTGAACGGATCCGCATCCATTCGGAATGCATTTGGCCTGAACGGATCAGTTTGGGGCCTCTTGTGAGACCTTCAAACGGATCTCACAAGCGGATCCCCAAACGCAACCGTGAAAGTAGCTTTATGTAAAAAACTATTATTTAAATCAAGCCTTACTGACTAGTGATTTAAATCATGATTTAAATCAAATCCACCCTATAACACTGTCCCCCAATCCACCGTGTCCCTAGATATGAGCAGTGTATAATGTTATAGAAAAATGAATCAAGACAGCAAAGGAGGCAATATGGATAATAACAATACATTACCAAGTGCCTTGTAATAACTTTCTCTACTTAATAAATGCCATTTGCTGAAGACACAAAACCCATTTAACAGGAAATCAGTGAAGAACCTCTTTGGAGAGGTATCTGTTTAATAAGAGGCAGCTTAAAGATAGAACTGATTACAGCTTTTACATCTAAATAAGTTCAGTATCAATTGGTCTCCGGCCATGTCTAAATGATACGTACTTTTGGAGAATATGTGTATCCCAAGGTAGGAGCTTACCCAAAGCTGTTCACTTTTGTATTAGATGGCTTAAAGCAGGGATCGGCAACCTACAACACACCAGCTTTAATTAAACTACGACTCCCAGAGTGAACACTTGTTTGGCTGTTCTTGAAACTTCCATAGAAGTGGATGCTGGGAGATGTAGTTTCACAACAGCTGCAGTGTTGTAAATCGCTGACCCCTGGTTTAAAGGAACACTCCAGTCAAAAATGAAAAATGCAATATCACATCATGTTTATATCTGTTCCCTACTTTTACAATGTAAAGGCTTTCTCCTTCATGGTATTACATATTCTCCAGATTGTAGCATCTGGCAGCTATCTCCATCATCCAATAGGGTAGAAATATAATCTCACTGCATCTTGATTTGAATTTATGATACCAGATTGCTGCGCTAAATGTATAAAGTGTATGTGCCAAAATTTTCTTTAATTTGCAACACAATACACTTTTTTAGATAACTTTTGCACCAGATTTTTGTCTGCACCTATTTAGCGCTTTGTTTTGTTGCAGTCTTGGGCAGTTTTTGGTGCAAACAGTATATCAGGTCCAAGATGGTATAAAAAGTGATAAAACATTCGGATAGTGAAGCCCTGTGGTGCATTGTGTCTCAAATAGGGATTTTGTGGTGCATTGTGTTGCATCTTCCTTCAGCATTTTCGAAAAGAACATCATAAATTTAGACACTTAACAATCCAAATCATAAATTTGGTGCAAACTAAAAACGCCATAAGCATAAAATAGACCTTTATTTCTGTCCCAATGTTCTTCAGGCAGAAATTGAGCCGTATTTGAATTATTTACCTCTTAATTCACTTTCCTTCTTTAGATATTGTTCTTAAAACATATGTAAATAAAAGATGTGATAGTTTTAATAACTCTTTAGCGTCTGTGAAGAACTTGATGTTTCACAAAATTCGACCTGTGTGTAAAACATTTCCCACATTCTGAACATGAAAATGGCTTCTCTCCTGTGTGAGTTCTCTGGTGCTGAACAAGAACCGATTTCTGGGTAAAACTTTTCCCACATTCTGTACATGAAAAAGGTCTCTCTCCTGTGTGAGTTCTCTGATGTTTAACAAGGTCCGATTTCTGAGAAAACCGTTTCCTACAATCTAAGCATAAAAATGGCTTCTCGCCTGTGTGAAATCTCTTATGTTTAGCTAGATCGGATTTCTGCGAAAAGCATTTCCCACATTCTGGACATGAAAAGGGCTTTTCCCCTGTGTGAAATCTCTGATGTACAACAAGATCTGATTTCTTACTAAAACATTTCCCACATTCTGTACAGGAAAATGACTTCTCCACTGTGTGCATTTTCTGATGACTCTCAAGATAAACTTTAAGAGTGAATGATTTTCCACAATCTGAACATGAAAATGGCTTGTCCTCTGTATGCACTTTTTGATGTTTAAGAAGATATGACTCCTGAGAAAATGATATCCCACATTTTGAACATGAAAACGGCCTTTCCACTGTGTGAATTCTCAGATGCTCAGCAAGCTCAGAGTTCTGAGAAAAGCATTTCCCACACTCCACACATGGAAATGGCTTCTCGTGTCTATGAATGCTGGTATGCCTCTCAAGGTCTTCTTTAAGTGTAAAACACTGGCCACATTCTGAACATACACATGGCTTCTGCTCCAAGTGCGACTTTTGATGTTCAACAAGAAGTAATTCATCAGTAAACAACTTGCCACAATCAGCACATGAATATCTCATGTATTCTAGGAAGAAAAAAGAAGACATTTTAGTTAGCAATAACACCAGAAAGTATGTGGAGGTGAGGTTGAAATGTTGAAACCGAGTTAAACCAAGATTGTATGGGTACATATAACCCATGAGTTGTATAGAAACGTAATACAGCAAAGTCTATAAGGCCCTATCTACTAACAAGGGCTCTCATTTTACTTGGAGGCATAAGGAGTTTTTTAATGTCAGTATGCTTTGAGAAGGGGCTAGTGTAGCCTAAAATGTGTAAGTGATACTTTACACATCACACTAATAAAGATCCTGTTTTATGGAGCTACAATGCTGCTGGATTATCCTTTGATGTTTTTTTTTTACTCGTTTTATTGAAAAATCAAATAAAACATTTACAACATTTATCTGTTTCACATCTCTGACAGGGTAAGAATGTATATCACTAGTTATGGCATAGGTAAGTGCTTCTGCAATAGGAATACATTGCGTTATCTAGATATCCATACATTACACCTAGGTATTAGCAGTAATCAAGTAATAGTGTTTAATGTAGTGGTGACCTTTTGTACAGAATTTTAGGTCAAAGGGGAGGAGAACCATGATCCCCAGATCTTAATACACTTGGAGTTGCAGCCTCTGTGATTGTAATGTGTTCATATGGAATGATAGTGCTCACTAAGGTTTTCCATTGGCTGATAGATGGGCATCTATCTCCCATCCACCGGAAGCGCAATGGCTTTTCGTGCCAGGAATAGCGCTTCTATTAAAAATATCCTGGTATAGTGAGTGTACAATGCCCCATCTAGGATGCCAAATAGACACATACAGTACATTGCAAAAGTATTCACCCCCCTTGACTTTTTTTGTGTTTTGTTACAATCAGAATTTTATGTGATGGATAAGAAACACAATAGTCTAAGTTGGTGAAGTGAAATGAGAAAAATATATAAATAAAACTATTGTTTAGAAATAGAAAACAGAAAATTGGCATGTGCGTATGTATTCACCCCCTTTGTTAGGAAGCCCATAAAAAGCTCTGATGCAACCAATTACCTTCAGAAGTCACATAATTAGTGAAATGATGTCCAGCTGTGCGCGATCTAAGTGTCACATGGTCTGTCATTACATATACACACCTTTTATGAAAGGCCCCAGAGGCTGTAACACCTATGCAAGAGGCATCACTAACTAAACACTGCCATGAAGACCAAGGAACTCTCCAAACAAGTAAGGGACAATGTTGTTGAGAAGTACAAGTCAGGTTATAAAAAAAATATCCAAGTCTTTGATGATCCCCAGGAGCACCATCAAATCTATCATAACCAAATGGAAAGAACATGGCACAACAGCAAACCTGCCAACAGACGGCCGCCCACCAAAACTCACGGACCGGGCAAGGAGGGCATTAATCAGAGAGGCAGCACAGAGACCTAAGGTAACCCTGGAGGAGATGCAGAGTTCCACAGCAGAGACTGGAGTATCTGCACATAGGACGACAATAAGCCGTACCCACCATAGAGTTGGGCTTTATGGCAGAGTGGCCAGAAGAAAGCCATTACTTTCAGCTAAAAACAAAAAAGCCCATTGTGAGTTTTCAAAAAGGCATGTGGGAGACTCCCAAAATGTATGGCGGAAGTTGCTCTGGTCTGATGAGACTAAAATTGAACTTTTCGGCCATCAAACTCAATGTCTGCCGCAAACCCAACACATCACATCACCCAAAGAACACCATCCCCACAGTGAAACATGGTGGTGGCTGCATCATGCTGTGGGGATGTTTTTCAGCAGCCGGGACTGGGAAACTGGTCAGAGTTAAGGGAAAGATGGATGGTGCTAAATACATGGATATTCTTGAGCAAAACCTGTACCACTCTGTGCATGATTTGAGGCTAGGACGGAGGTTCACCTTCCAGTAGGACAATGACCCCAAATACACTGCTAAAGCAACACTTGAGTGGTTTAACGGGAAACATGTAAATGTGTTGGAATGGTCAAGTCAAAGCCCAGATCTCAATCCACCAGAAAATCTGTGGTCAGACTTAAAGCTTGCTGTTCACAAACACAAACTATCCAACTTGAAGGAGCTGGAGCAGTTTTGCAAGGAGGAATGGGAAAAAATCCCAGTGGTAAGATGTGGCAAGCTCATAGAGACTTATCCAAAGCGACTTGAAGCTGTGATTGCTGCAAAAAGTGGCTCTACAAAGTATTGACCTTAGGGCGGTGAATAGTTATGCACATTGACTTTTTCTGTTATTTTGTCCTATTTGTTGTTTGCTTCACAATAAAATAAAAAAAATCTTCAAAGTTGTGGGCATGTTCTGTAAATTAAATGATGCAAATCCTCAAACAATCCATGTTAATTCCAGGTTGTGAGGCACCAAAACATAAAAAAGTCAAGGGGGTGAATACTTTTGCAAGGCACTGTAGTAGGGTGGGTCGGTAGAGGTAGATTCGCCACTGAGGATAAAAGACTAGTGACATCCTGCCAGAATTGCTTAATATAGCGGCAGTCCCAAACAAGGTGCCAAAAGTTCACATTATCTGCAGAGCAGCAGTGACAATTAGTATAAGAAAAGCTCCCCATTCTATATAATTGGGAAGGTGATAGGTAGCTCTGGTATATAATACAGAGCTGAATAAATTTGTTGTTAATAGCAGGGGAAACCCCAAGAGGCAACTCCAGGATGTCTGAGATATCTTCATCCGATAGATCAGGGATCATGGCTCTTCATTTATCTATAACCTTGAGGTGAGTGGGGTTCAACTTAGTGTCAAGTAGATGGGTATAGAGGGCTGATATAAAACCTTGGGGTCTCTGAGAGCGAAATATTCCTATGAGGGGGTAGGTGGATATGGCCACCTGAGTCCCAGAAAAGTGGGCATTTAGGGCATGCCTAAGTTGTAGGTAGTGGTAAAATGCGGTTTTAGTGAGCTGGTGTTTAGATTGAAAGTGTTCAAATGTTTGTATAGTGTTATCCTGGTAAACATCACCAAGACAACATACTCCATGTGATTTCCAAAACTGAGTATCTGGGAAGGATCTCAAAGGTGAGATCATAGGGTTGTCCCATAGAGGGGTCTCAGCACTGATATCCCTAAAGGCATGTATCTCCTTAGCAGTAGACCAGACCTGTATAGCAGTTCTGTGAATTGGCAAGGGAGCTTGGGGAAATAATGAAGGTTTTTCCAGCACGGACCAGAGAGATTTTAGATTAAGATAGAATGCTAGGTGAGCTTCTGAGTTAGGGAGTTGCTCATTTGGGGATAGCCAGGATTTCAGTTATCTGAGCTGCCCAGCCAGATCGTAGAAGCAGAAATTAGGAAGAGACATTCCTCCCCTCATCTTAGGGCGACATAATGTTGATAGCGATAGTTTAGACCTGGTAGATCCCAATATAAATGAAGATAGTAAAGAGTTTAGTTGTTGAAAAAAATCTCTTCGGAATAATGTACAGGGAATGTTCCAATATATATAGTCATTTGGGGAGTAGGATCATTTTGATTAAGTTGATACGACCTGCTACAGATAAAGGCAGGGTAACCCAGGTTCGGAACTTATCCCTGCAAAAGTCTAGAATGGGAGTGATATTGAGAGAGTGGAAAGTGCTGTACTCTTTTGTTACGTGAATACCCAAATACTTAAAGTGGGGAACAATTGGTAGGTCATGAATTTGGTCAGGCCAATCTGCTACATATAAGGGAAAAAGGGGGGATTTAGCCCAGTTGATACATAATCCTGAATACCTTCCGAAGTCATTAACGAGCTCCATTGAGAGTATATTCCACCCGAGACATAAATAATATCATGTCGTCTGCATATAGACCCACTCTATCGTCTCTATCTCCTATTTTAATGCCGTCGTACATTTGGTCTTGGCGCAGACGGATGGCCAGTGGTTCAATAACTAATGCAAATAACAGAGGGGATAAAAGGCATCCCTGTCTTGTGTCCCTGCCTAAACTAAAATATGAGGAGTGCGTCCCATTAACTGATATATTAGATCTGGGACTTTTGTACAATATCGAGACCCATTTAGGAAAAGCAGGTCGGAAACCGAAAAACATCTTAAAGCAATAAGCAGACAAGGCCACTCCACGGAGTCAAAGGGCTTGGTGGCGTCCAAAGATGCCAAGGCCTACGACTGTTGCTGTCGGAGCCCAAACTGAGTCACCACCTGCACCCATCTAATATTTTCAGAGGTGGATTTGCCAGGCATAAAACCTGATTGTTCAGGATGTATAATACTGAAAATACACTTGTTCAGCCTGGTCGCTAATATTTTAGCTAGTATTTTATAGCCTAGATTCAGTAGAGAAATCGGGCGATATGATCCACACTCTATTAGGGTTTTTATCTGGTTCAAGGATAGCTACTATAGTGGCATCATATAGCGATGGGGCCAGGTGTCCCGAAGATAAAGCTGCATCATACATTCTCTTCACAGGCTCCACGAGTGATTCTGACTATAAAGCATATACTTCCAAAGGAATACCATCTGGGCCTGGGGACTCGCCAGTGGCCAATGAGGCAATGGCTACAGATATTTCTTCAATGGTGATCAGAGAGTCTAACATAAGGACATCATCTGATGACAATTTAGGCATCAACAAATCAGACAAATACTGCTTGTTACGCTGCAGAGTTTGTTTCGCCTGGGATTGATACAGTCCCTGGTAGAATTCCTGGAATCGTTGGGCGATGGCCATGGTCTCAAGGAGAACACTGATCCTTTGATGTTTTGCTGAGTCTCAACTACGTCTGGTTCACATTTTGCCTGAGAGAAGGCTAACAGATGGTGACACTGCTGCAGCTGGTTTGCAGCGCACATGTGTTAAGAGTTTATCTAGTGAAGGACCTCCACAGTGATGAAGGGCTTTCAGAGTTCATAAAGGAGTAACCATTGTGATCATCATAGAGAATTGCAGGCCTAGAAGCTATTTTCCAGATACTGTACATCTCCTATCCTCACAAGAACTTCTTCTCTACTATCTTCTTCCCACAATCATCACCAAAATTTCTCACGTGCATCCCCTATAATCTGGAACTCTCTATCCCAACATATCAGTGGAATTCTTAAAAGAAACTTAAAACCTAAGCCTACAACCTACAGTAACCCTGCTGCCACTATACCGCATGTTCGCAGGAAGGGCCCTTTCTCCTTCTTTACCAGTTTGTAACTTGTGTTCTTTTTGCTTATTGCAATTGTTTTGAATTATGTATGTATACCCATTTTCATATGTACAGTGCCATGGAATGAATGGTGCTTTAATAAATAATAATTTGATTCCAACTTGACCATGATTTTTTATGTTGTTGACAGATGACTCCTAATAAGGACCAATGGCAAAGAGCCGTTTCTTACCTGTGCCAATATCTGTAGAAATGTCTTCCTCCTTACACTGGTGAACACCCACAATGTGCATTCCTTCTTCCTCCAGATCTTCAACTTTAATAACAAAAAAGTCATGTTCCTGCCACACAAAGATGACAAGTTGATATAGAAGTACTTGGAGAAGATGCAGCTTGATACTTGGCTAGACCTCAACTCCTCTACCTGATGATCCATTTGGAAATTGTGATCTTCTTCTTGACAGTCCTGAGAATAAGTAGGACTGGAATATCTCTTTAGTGCAGGTCTCTCAGTAGAACCATCTATATAAGGCACATATAGTCAGTGAATATTTTCTCTATATGTGATAATCAGATGATGTACTTTAAAATAAAAACTTCCCCTTACCTGTTAAAGTAAGGGGTTGATAAGTATCCATCATTACATCCTTATAAAGATCTCTGCGTTCTTCTAAATACTGCCACTCTTTCATGGAGAAAGAAACAGAACCATCCTGACATCTTATAGGAACCTGGCATACAAGAATACAGTCATCATCCAGACACCTCCAGTGTTGTTACTGTATAACGCTCTAACATTCCTCACCTCTCCAGTTAGAAGGTGAACAACCTTGTTGGCCAGCTCAAGGATCCTCTGCTGATTGTCTCTTTTAAATACAAATGGGTAGGGGGGAGGCACAGTAATTGGGCTCTGGCTCATGTTCCATCCTCCTGACATACTGGAATGGCTGCTGGGGCTTAGAAAGTCACCAAATGTTTTTTTTTCTGCTGTATACTCCTGTATAGGAAGAAACACTGATAGATATTGCTATATAAATAAGTGTCTCTGGATGACACTCATGCTCAGTTTTAACGGCACCCTAATGGTTTGGACATTAGCTTACAGGGTAGCTACATACAGGTGGCCCTAGCCTCTGCCTTATGGAGGAGAGCTATTTAGCTCACTTTCCCCACAATCACTGTCTTTATAACTCCCTACACCAACTGGATCTCCACAAGAAGAAGTAACATCCAAGATATATATTTCCAAGAAGTCTTCACCTCTTCATTCATGCCAAGGAATATCATAAAATCTCTCACCTCTCCAGTAAGCAGATGGATAATCTTCAGTATGAGATTCAGTATCCTTGTGGTTATGTCATCCCTGTCCATCTTTGAAGGGTCTGAATTTTGGATCATTTTATGAACAGAATTTAACTGGGAAAATGAAGATGAACTGGAACCTGTATGGTTAAAATATATAGATGCTAAAAAGTTGCCTGAGAACATCATGTTTAGTGAAGGCCTCTCACTAATGGAGACTTTTCTAAACTCTGTTTTGCATACACTGGAATATCAGCCGGACAGTAAAGCCTTATATGTATATGTGCAACCCCACTAACATTGAAGTCGTGGTCTGAAAAAACAGCTATATAAGATGTGAAACTCAGCAGCAGGAGCTCAACATTTCCTTCTCTCCATACAGGGGGTGACAACATATCCACAGTTTAATGAAATTAATGGGGGGGGAAGCAAACCTCCAAAAAAGTGGTGTGAATCGATCCTTCAATTATTTTAGACCATTTATAGGGGCTCCTCGAGTTTTTATTTAATGCGGACATTTTTTATTTATATTTAGTGAATTACATTTTGTGTGGGGATAAGTATTTGCCAATTAAAAACAGAATGATACCCGGGAGAGGAGTCCTCTTTAAAAGCATAAGCCATCACTCTCTTGGACCCTGTTGGGACTCCCACCAGTCCTAACATTGATGCGGCCACTGCACTGTTTTAGCACTGTGTTCCCTTCATAGGTCCATGCAAGTGCCATGAGGCCATGCCACAAATAATGTTTTGAGTTATACTGTACTAGTGTATACTTACAGGGGTATTTCAGCATAAAAATGTACTTACTGATCCCTCCCTGCTACCGTTCCGATGGTGTCCGGGTACCCGCTGATCCCCACTTCCTTCTTCTGCTTCACTGTGGCAGGTAATGGCTGTAAATGCTGCACAGCCAGTGTTTGGCCAAGTGGTAATCCCAGGAATTCCCTGCCTTGATGACACTGGAGCAGGAACTGGGTCGCAGCAGGGACCTGGGCACTGCCAGAACAGCAGCTGTGTGCAGGATCGTGAGGTAAATATCTTTTTTTTTTTTTTTACTTACAGCATGAGGGAACATTTTATTTTAGCTGGAATATCCCTTTAAAATGTTGTATAATAGAATAAAAGTGTGTTTTCTTTTCCCCATTACAAAGGTATAGACAATAAAGGGAGCTTGGTCACTCAGTCCACAAGTAAGATCTTTCTTTATATATATATATATATATATATATATATATATATAGATAATTATGGAAAAGGAGGAAGAAGTACAATATATTACATGTGGGTGCAAAATCAAGCTATACGAACCGGCACCAGGTCCACATCAATAAAAATGGAAAAAAGCCAGCAGCACTCCGATATAGTCAAAAAAGTTGTGAAGGTTTTTTCACCCAGTGTCATAATAGCGACGTTTCAACCGCTTGTTGCGGTCTTTCTCAAGCTATGTGAACATGTGTTCAAACAGTGACATATATAAAGGTGAAATCATTCATTACTGGACATATTGACAACACCTGTATACACTTTATTACCAATTATATGGGATTATGCACTCTATAATGTACAATGCAATTTGCACAAGGCACTAGCACTTTATTTGTTATAGACGGTGCTGCAAACATGAATTGATGGAGATTATATGATATATGTATGTATTCACAGATGTATTATGATGAATTTAAGCTTAATTATTGGATGAATTATTGTAATGAATGATTTCACCTTTATATATCACTGTTTGAACACATGTTCACATAGCTTGAGAAAGACCGCAACAAGCGGTTGAAACGTCGCTATTATGACACTGGCTGAATAAACCTTCACAACCTTTTTGACTATATCGGAGTGCTGCTGGCTTTTTTCCATTTTATATATATATATAAAACTAGTCATCATTTCTCTCAAAATTAGCCCACAAGAATTTGCACACTTTTTTCCAAAGGGACACTGAAAAATAAGAGGTGGAATCCGACTGGCTGCTCTGGTGAACTACTTCACTGCTTCTTCACACCGGTTTTGATACATTTTGCCTGGGTTATCTGGTGGGATACATTTTCTTCTTTTAGAAACGGGGCAAAATGGTTAATATTCTTGCAGCTGCTGTTCCAACACTTACCGAAGCTCCATTTCCAGGTTCCAACTGGACATAGAAGAAATGGTAAGAGATGGCCACTGGCTGCTGAGGTGACCTGTTATTGGCTGAGCAGGCAACAAATGTATCCCACCGGACAACCCCTGTATGTTTATACAGAAATGATCACCTGGTAACACAATGATACAATGTAAAAAGAGAGTTATAAAAGATTGATGACTAACCAATAGCAATATGGGGCACTTTTGATATGGTTATTACTTACCTGAGTAGACAGATACAGGACTTTCCTCAACCTTACACGCCTTATCTCCAAGCATATGTATAGTCTCTTCATCCTCTACATTCTCAACTTTAACAACAATGGAGTCTTCACCCTGATTCACATATACAACTAATAATGAACAACCCACATAAAGATCATATAGTAGTCTCCAAGCTGGTACTGGTGAGAGCTCCATTTACCTGATGATATTTTAGGACATTCTGATCTTCCTCTGAACAATCCTGAGGTCTGGGAAATAGTTCTGGCATAGTTCTTTTCTCTGATCCATCTAAAGAAACAAACAGTGACCTGATAGATTATGTTATGATTAAACTTTAGGAAGTATCTAAATGTGTGTTCTCTCTGAAAGAAAGTCTCACCCAGTAATGCTAGGGGCTGATGAGTCCCAATCAAGACTTCCTTGTACAGATCCTTGTGTCCTTCTATATACTCCCACTCCTCCATGGAAAAATAAACAGCGACATCCTGACTCCTTATAGGAACCTGACACACATTATGACAATCACCGTCCAGGTACATTATCCCTTACTGTTACAGTATACTGTCCCAGCATTTCTCACCTCTCCAGTCAGCAGCTCAATGATCTTGTTGGTGAGTTCTAGGATCTTCTGGTCATTTCCAAGTATCTGCGCATGAGTTGAAGGCTCTGTGATGGAGCTCAGGGCACTGCTATATCCCTCTGACACACAAAGGCTACTTTTGGGTGTCAAATACTCACCAGATGAACTATTTACAATTGTATACCCCTATAATGGGAGAGAGACAAAGTTAAAGGCTATGGGCCCCTTTGACATGCATCCCCCCCCCACACACACACTTTTTTTTTTTTTTTACATAAGTGCTACCTTAACAAACTTGCAAAGTTTCAGGCTGCAATCTTCATTGTGTCATTCGTTTTCTGAAGCCCAGTTATGCAGTTTGCAAACTGCTCCTAGTTTCAGACTTGGTTCACAAGGTTGTTTTCAGTATGTGTACTACATGCTAGAAATGATGTCTGTGTGTCCAGGATGCTGCTGCCGTCACTGACTCATGTATCAGTACAGCTTTATCCTGTACCAATTTCTTCTTCTACAGCCAATGAAGGATCTCCTCTCACTTGTGCAGAGAGACACAGATTCTGAGGAGTGTTTCATTTCTCACCCTACAAATCACTAGTCAGACCACACATGGAGAGCAGAGCTGGAGAGGGTACAGAGGAGGGCAACTAAAGTAATAACTCCCATTGGTTGGACTACAGTACCCAGAAAGATTATCAAAATTAGGGTTATTTCCTTTAGAAAAAAGGCGACTAAGGGGAGATCTAATAACTATGTATAAATATATCAGGGATCAGTACAGAGTAGGGTTGTCAAAATACCAAAATTTAGATTTGATACCATAAAAAAGTATTGCGATACTGGATACCATTCGAAACCACGCGAAAAAAATAAAACCAAAAAAGCCCATAATCGAACAGTCCTGCGACAAGGTGACAAAAAAATGGCGAATCGCGCAGTTTTTATAATTTTTCTTTTTTCTGTTACAGCATTTACCTCCTAGGAGATATTTTTTAATATTTTAATATGCAGAAAAAACGCTATGTGGCTCTTATAGGGGACAATACAGTCAGTTAGCAGCAGTCCCACACAAGTCGGTGTGGATCCTAATCACAGTATTTAGCAACACATAAAAGATAAATGTGGTTGGGCCGCGCTTTCAATCCAGAGACCACTTGTGGGGAGCACAGTGCTGGATAATCACAGCAGTCCTCCACTGCTACTTTTGATGTCTTGTACCGACCAACCAAACCACAGTTGCTCTAATACGTCCTTTCCCTTCAAAGCAAACGATCGGACATAGTGTAGTACATCCAGATGCTTATCACAAAGTGTGCTTTATTGTACTTACAAAATAAGATGCTTGCCACCAGTCCAATACATAAAAATGCAGGTAAAATCACTGCCTACCCTGCAGAAATCCCAGAAATAAAAATTACTGCCTACCCTGCAGAAATCCCATGCAGAAATAAAAATTACTGCCTACCCTGCAGAAATCCCATGCAGAAATAAAAATCACTGCCTACCCTGCAGAAATAAAGGTAGAAATGTATGCCAAACGAATTAAATCAGTTTCTATGAGGAGGTAAGTTCTAGACTTGACAGCGGCGAATCAATGGATGTCGTATATGTGGACTTCTCCAAAGCATTTGACACCGTACCTCATAAAAGGTTAGTATATAAAATGAGGATGCTCGGACTGGGAGAAAATGTCTGTATGTGGGTAAGTAACTGGCTGAGTGACAGAAAACAGAGGGTGGTTATTAACGGTAGATACTCAGATTGGGTCACTGCCACTAGTGGGGTACCTCAGGGGTCAGTACTGGGCCCTATTCTCTTCAATATATTTATTAATGATCTTGTAGAAGGCCTGCACAGTAAAATATCAGTTTTTGCAGATGACACTAAACTGTGTAAAGTAATTAACACGTAAGAGGACAATATACTGCTACAGAGGGATCTGGATAGATTGGAGGCTTGGGCAGATAAGTGGCAGATAAGGTTTAAAACTGACAAATGTAAAGTTATGCACATGGGAAGGAATAATGCAAGTCACCCGTACATACTAAATGGTAAAACACTCGGTAACACTGACATGGAAAAGGATCTAGGAATTTTAATAAACAGCAAACTAAGCTGCAAAAACCAGTGTCAGACAGCTACTGCCAAGGCCAATAAGATAATGGGTTGCATCAAAAGGGACATAGACGCCCGTGATGAGAACATAGTCCTACCACTTTACAAATCGCTAGTCAGACCACACATGGAGTACTGTGTACAGTTCTGGGCTCCTGTGAACAAGGCGGACATAGCAGAGCTGGAGAGGGTTCAGAGGAGGGCAACTAAAGTAATAACTGGAATGGGGCAACTACAGTACCCTGAAAGATTATCAAAATTAGGGTTATTTACTTTAGAAAAAGATGACTGAGGGGAGATCTAATAACCATGTATAAATATATCAGGGGTCAGTACAGAGATCTGTCCCATCATCTATTTATCCCCAGGACTGTGACTGTGACGAGGGGACATCCTCTGCATCTGGAGGAAAGAAGGTTTGTACACAAACACAGAAGAGGATTCTTTACGGTAAGAGCAGTGAGACTATGGAACTCTGCCTGAGGAGGTGGTGATGGTGAGTACAATAAAGGAATTCAAGAGGGGCCTGGATGTATTTCTGGAGTGTAATAATATTACAGGCTACAGCTACTAGAGAGGGGTCGTTGATCCAGGGAGTTATTCTGATTGCCTGATTGGAGTCGGGAAGGAATTTTTTACTCCTCTTAAGTGGGGAAAATTGGCTTCTACCTCACAGGTTTTTTTTTTGCCTTCCTCTGGATCAACTAGTAGGATGACAGACTGAACTGGATGAACAGATGTCTTTTTTCGGCCTTATGTACTATGTTACTATCCAACATCATACACTAAACTTAAGACTACTGTTGCCATACACAGCGCCCACCTGACGCTGCCATACACAGCGCCCACCTGACGCTACTATACACTGCGCCCACCTGATGCTGCCATACACTGCGCCCACCTGACGCTGCCATACACAGTGCCCATCTGACACTGCCATACACAGCCCCCACCTGACGCTACCAAACACTGCGCCCACCTGACGCTGCCATACACAGCGCCCACCCGACACTACTATATACATATTAAATACACAGCTCTACCACGTGCCCTTTACACATATAGTTTACTATATACACATTGCACACACAGCCTAGCTACATTACACACAGAAAACTGTACAGTAGACTGGTTACACTGACATAGCCCTGCTTTATACACACCTTCCATACATAAAGTACCTCTGCATTCTCCACCAGCACAGACCTACACGGAGCCTGTGTTCCCCTAACTCCTCCCACACACATCGCTGATAACATGACTGTGACATCACTACAGGTCCTGTAACTACAATGTAGTGTTTAGTCAGATCTCTGAAGCTGCTCCTGGTGACAGAGATGTCCATGAGGGGTGGGGCTTCTCGTAAGGGGCGGGGCTTCATGTGTGCCAGACCTGGCAGCTTCTGATACAGCGCTCCTGACTAGAAAAAGACCATTCATCTTTTTCCAGGGAGTAAAATGGCCATGAACAGGCGTCTATGACTCTTGTACAGGTGTTATTGAGACCTCTGTTTGATCCCTTTTCCTTTTCACCCTAATAGAGCTCTATTAGGGTGAATAGGACTTCACACTCTCCCTGCTGCCCTGTTCTTTGTGCACACAGCAGCAGGGAGCTTACCATGGCAGCCAGGGCTTCAGTAGTGTCCTGGCTATTACAGTGCTGGAGCTCCAATCGGGACTGCCAGTGCACTACCAATGAAGGGGACCCTGTGGCCACTGCCATCAATGATTTAATACTTGGGGGGTTGGGGGGGGATGACAGGCTGGACTGGACAGACGGATGTCTTTTTTCAGGCTTATAAACTATGGGGCACATTTATTAAGACCAGCGTTTTAGCCTCTTCTTAACTTTGGCGGATCTTTCGCCAGTTCTAAATGTAAGACAGATTCCGGCCTGCCCGTCCCCTTCCCCACCACGCCCACTTTTCTATACCTGGCGTGAGCGGGAAAAAGTCGCAGAGTGCAACTGACCGTTGTGCTGCAATCTGCGTCTGAAATATGCCTAATATAGGTTTATTTCAGCATCATAAATGACCCCTATTTTACTATGTTAATACAGACAGTCTTTAACCTACTCATGTGCCTGTATTATTAACAGAGATAAGTGACATCATGTGACATAATTTCCAGAATGTCTCACCTGCCCACTCATCAGGAAGGTGATCTCCTGGATAACATTTAACATCCTCTCTGTAATCTTGTTCCTTGTTTCCATCGTCAGTGGATTATTCAAGGAAAGAAAGACTGGATTGTGACGTAATCTATGGAGAGGATTTACCTGGAACGATTCTGTACTGCAAGAACAAGAAAGAGTAGTCAATATATCCTGGAGAGGACTAAAACGTATGGACATGAGTGAATAAAATATCACAGTTTTTCCCTGAATTGCTTGGAGTGCCGTGGATTCTACTTTTGCTGCTTATGGTTCCTTGGTCTAGGACACGGTTTCTCAACTCTGGTCCTCGGGACTGACCTACCAGTCATGTTTTCAGGATTTTCTCAATACAGATCTCTTGATCCATCATGTGACAGAAAAAAGTGAAAAGGTTGTGGATGGAGTCTACATTTTGCCTAGATTTCTAACCTCATCTATGTAAGGCTACTTTCACATCTGCGCTTTCCCTTTCCGCTATTGAGATCAGTCACGAAGCGGATCACCAGAATGCATTCCGTTCCGTTGGGCTGCGTCCCCATCGCAGACAGAATTACGCTGCAAGCAACTTTTTCTGTCCACAATGTCCGCAAGACAGATCCGTCATGACTCACATTGTAAATCAATGTTTTCTCGGACACAAAAGAAAACGCATCCCCTATTAACTTACAATGATTTTAGAGACTGATCAGTCTTGGCTATTTTAAAGCTAATACAACTAGATCTGTTCATAACGGATGCAGATGGTTGTATTATTAGGACAGAAGCGTTTTTGCTGATCCATGACGGATCCAGCAAAAATGCTGGTGTGAAAGTAGCCTAAGTCAACCTGGTAGTAGAGTCTGGATTGCAAGAGTTAGGGAAAGGAAGGGCAAGGTCCCCATTCATCAGTTTGGACTGGCTCATTAGGAGTACCTTGGTGAGGTCTATAAGAAAGGTCTGAGCTTCTTACTTAGGGTGCATTCACACGACCATATGTATTTTGCGGTCCGCAAAACACGGATCTGCAAAAAATACGGCTAACATCTGTGTTGCATTGTTTTTTTTGTAACAATGCCTGTTCTTGTCCGCAAGCCGGACAAGAATAGGACATATTCTATCTTTTTTGTGGGGCTACTGAACAGACATACGGAGGCGGACGGCACGCGGTCGCCTGTCTATATTTTTTGCAGACCCATTGAAATGAATGGGTCATGTGAATGGAGCCTTAGGGCCGTGCGTGGAATCCGCTGCGTGAAAGAAAGCCAAGCCACGCTCTTGACAGCAGAGACATGGAGCATTAACATGATTGATAATGCTCCGTGCCACTCTGTGATCTTTTTACTACAAAATCACAGTGAGATAAAGTCAGGTGTGGCTATTAGGGTCATTTAACCTTCTCTATTTAATGCTGTGCGGTTTATAGCTTCTGTTTGGACCTTTGGATAGATTGTGGTTGGATCTCGGCTGAGTTCCTGGTGCTTCCATTACTCCTTTGAAGTTAAGTCTTTCCTTTCCTTTTTGTATTTTGTTTGGGTTCTGTGTGTTGCATTTCCCTATTGTTTGTATTAGGCCTGAAGGAGACTCCTGCTCGTCCTTCCTTTTGGAGGAACAGGTAGTCTCGTCCCTGCCATTAGTACCAGGGTCCTATAGGGCTAGATAGGGTTCTAGGTATTCCTGCGTATGAACTCACCTACCTTTGGGGGCTGTTCATACTGGTAGTCAGTCAGGATTTTGGTTAGGTTTTTCACTAGGAGGTGTCCATCTTCCTTCCCTAGTTCTCAGGCCTGATTCCCTTTTCCCCCTTCCCTCCTATGCTCGGTGTGGGAGGGAAAAGCGTGACACACACTGAATATACTTATCTCTCTCCCCATGCCGCTCCTGGTATCCGCACAGCCGCTTCTCCCCGTGCACAGATGAAAACATGCAGTGTGTGAGGGGGGAGAAGCCAAGGGCAGGCGGAGACGAGCCTTCCTAGCCTCACCCGCGATGCTAGGGAGGCTCGTCCCCGTCACCACCTGCCATTGGTTGCTCCCCAGAACCCCCCAGCCCCCGTAAATAGATCAGGACATAGAAGACTACGTGGCTGATCTAAAAAAAGAGCAGCTTGACCATATTTTAAGCTATCCATTAGTGGGAAATTGCAGGTAATGTCAGCCAGACACATTTAGGCCCATGCCAACAGACATAGGATGATGAGTAGAATTGACCTATTAACGCCGTCCCTGAAAAGAGATTGTTAGAACTGCTAAGATACATGCTGAAGTTCACCTCAAATGTGAAGGACATTATATTTGCCAATATAAATGACCTACCTTGCCACCGTGACTCCAGCATCTGGTAATGATGGCCACCTTCCACCTCTCTGTTGTTGCGTTAGGAAGTGTAGATGGTTCTCAGCTGATATATTTGGCTGACTGACCGGCAGATGAGACGAGTTGTGATTGCTGCCTAATGAGTTCATTGGCTGTGTAGACCCCCTTTGATACCCTCTGAAATCTGTTTCCAGATTGTTGTTTACCTCTGTGATGGTTCCATAAAAACTGGACTTGCTCAAGTCTGTTGGGTCCTGTCTAGTGTCTAAATTTAACCTCATTTCACTATCTTCAACTTCCTCTACGTCATCTTCCTCCACATCATCACCCTCTTCTTCCACATCATCGGCTTCTACGTCTTCTTTCTCATCCATTGGAAAATAGACAGGATCAGCAGGTGAGCTTGGGCATTTTTTGTTAGCATTTCCAGAACTTGTAAAACATTGTAAAGGTGGTAGTGGCACCTTATTACACTGAATTCCAAAACTGCGCTGTGACAAGTGTCTGCACACTTGAATTCTTTTGCTGCTTCTGCGAATGAGATGATATGTTTGGATATTTTTATGCCTTTGACTTGGGAAATATTCAGTGCTAGTGCCAACAGTCTGAGTGGAAGAAGATCCATCTCGGGGAACAGATGAGTAAGAATGTTCAGTTAAAAAGTTGTTCTCACCCGTGGAGAAAAATGAGCTTTCAGGCATTAACATCAGCCTTTGGGCAAATGTCAACTCCTCTTCATTAAAGACATCTGCATTGAAGTGGGCAAAAGGATTTTTCTTCTTTTTTCTTCTCCGTATAAGTGAAGATGGTAATGATTTTGGAAAAATTGAGGGAAAGGATGTTTTCTTAAGTAGTCGTGAACTTCCTCTAACTTCATAATCCTCTGGTCTAAAGTGTTTAGAGCAAATTCTGTAAGAGCCTTTTTTGGAATTTGAGATTTTCTCGGCCAGTTCGTCTATGTCACCGAGCTCCTGGTTCAAGTGGAGAAGCCAGTTCTTAATGACCTCAAATTCATGAGGAAAAGAATGGAGAATAACGTCATCATCTTTCTTCCAGTGATACCAACATCCGTGGACAAAGCACGCTGGCATGCTTTTAACTGTCAAATGAGAGAGAAAACATGTAATTATTTGTCTTCATTTTACTTTGAAAAGTATCGGCTCAGCACTTCTAATATGTGTTTTAGTACAAACTTGCAGTTTCCATTTAAAGGTGGTTGCCAGATTTTGCTGAAATTTTAGACATAGCTTAATGCCAAACATAAAAGCATGTGAAGCTGTAAAACAGATTATTCCTTACCCTGGCAGCTATGTTAAAAGACAGCTGCCCCTCACTGTGCTGCCCATGGGTCGCCTGTGTAATCAATGAATGCGGTGGTTGTGCACAAGTAATTTCCCATGTTACTGCCTCTTCTGCACTGGCGCTGAATGCCTTCAGTGTATATGCAGCAAAACCATGTGCAGAAGGCTTTCAGAGCCAGCGCAGACGAGTAGGCAGCTAGGGTGGTAGACACGTGGGTAACCCATGTGACACCGCCATCCTGGGAGCAATGGATGCAGCCACTGGACCATTGTTCACATACTCATCAGCAATGGTGTCAGGTCCTATTTAAAGGGGATTGATGGCATATCATCAGGATAGGCTATCAGCCTGAACCCCGGACAATGATATGTTTTGTGTAGCTCTGGCTTTATAAGTACAAAGCACTATCAACATGTAGTGGACGGTGCCTGTCACCGGAGCGCTGCTCCCGCTGAAATCAATTGGAGTAGTGCTGCAGTGAAGAGCGCTGGCCATTGCAATGATGACACAAAACATAATCGGCCGGGGTGCAGGCTGCCGAATCCTCAACAATCAGCTAGTGATCCTTATGATAGGCCATCAATTAAAAAAGGCTGAACAACTTTTGTATTAGCTGAATATTACTCAGTATTCCCAGAATAAAATTACCAACTGGCAGGACTGCTAAAATGCTGGACTAATGCCCGTGACCTAGGAGTCTTCCAGTGCTGCTCACCATCGCTGCTGCACCTCTGCTGAGACTGAGACCCTGAAACAATGCTAAGACGATGCAGTACTGGCTGTACTTGTTAGCAGAATGACTGAGCGATAATGACTGCTTTACACTGCCACATACTGCCCAAATAGCATCATACCGTACTATACAGAGGTCATATATAACAAATACATAATACTGCCGAGTGCCCAAATAGCACTGCCCTACAGGGGCCAAAATACAGTTCCTAAACAATACTGTCATGAGTATGCAACCAATGTATAACACACATATACTACACCATGATCACACACAGTATATACACATATATAATCACACTGATAAATGTACAATGTATGACTCTACACAATGATCACACACAGTGTATACACACATATATAATCACACACAGTATATACACATTGTGGTAAGGTGCAGGGTGCCGTCCTAGATGGCAGGTACGTGTCACCGAGGTTGCTAGCCTCGGTGAGGTGAGAGCCGGGTTTTTGTCTGCAGCAGCTAGTGCTGTTTGACTTTGTTAAATAGCATGGCTGCAAAGCCGATCCGGGCCGGCTCTTACTGGGAGCAGCTAAAGAGTAGGGTGGGTGGCTGCTCCCCACGGTCCAGTCCGAGTTTTGGGCTGGGTTTATAAACTCAGCCAGCACCACCAGCTGTGAGTGTGATTATCCTGGAGCTGCTAACAGGGCTGGGAGTTCTCTTTCCTGGAGGAAAGCGCTCAGCAAGGAGGTGTTGTGTTCCTGGCTACCTGAAGCTGGATTCTCCTGCGGCTGGGCCGACAGCGTGGTGCGAACCTGCACCTACACCTCCCAGGTGACTGAACCTGTGTTGGACTGTTTTTGTTTGGCTACGTTATTTCCGTTGTGTGTGAACTGTCACCAAGAGACTGTTTTTCATTTTGTGTGCAAGTGTGAATAAAACACTGTTTGTTGCACAATCTGGACTCCTGGTTTTGCCTCTAAACTGCACCCGCACCGCTGACTACCAGAGCGACTCCCACATTTGGTGTCGGATGCGGGCATGCGCAGTGAGGCTGGCGTGAGCGCCGAAGTTTTGTTTTTCTAAAGTGTATGGAATATATTAAGCCAGCAAAGCTGCAAGCAGGAGTTTCTGACAACATGGAGGCTGCTGTGAAGGCTCTCATAGAGGCTAACGTGCAGCAGCGGGAGACCAACCAACTATTGCTACAACATGTGATGGCGTTACAGGCGGCAGGAGCGTCCCACCACGTCCATGATGCCCGGAAGCGGTCCGTGCGGCGATCCCAAAAATGACCCCCGCAGGCGGCGTTGAGGCGTACCTGGCGGTTTTGAGAAAGGTCGCCGTGAGGAAAAAGTTACCCGTGACCAGTGGGCTGAGGTGGTCGCTCCGTTCCTGGCTTCGGACCCCAGCAGGTGTTTTTGACTTGTCGGACGACCAAGCGGCAGATTATGACACTGTGAAAGGAGAGGTCCTAGCCAGACTGGGCGTGAACGTGCTGGTCCGCGCTCAAAGAGTCCACCAGTGGGACTTTAAAGCGACTGAACCCGCTAGGCCGCAGTTCTACGATCTGCTGCACAGGCTGCAAAAGTGGCTGCAGCCCGATCTACTAAGTCCCACTGCCATGCTGGATCGACTGTTGGCGGACATCTTTTGGAGGGCCCTGCCTTATCCCCTCCAGCACTGGATCGGCCAGGTATCGCCCACCAATGCCCTGGAGATGGTCGACCTGGTAGAGCGCTACGAGGCCACCAGAAACCTGCAGGGGACTCTTGCGGGGAAGGGGTCAGTCAAACCCGGAGGCCTCTGCCCCAGTTCCGGCGTCCGGCGACAGAGCGGCCTGCCGGAATATACCCCCTGCGAGTCCGCCTCCCGTGGTATGCTGGAGGTGTCAGGAGCCAGGCCACATCAGGGCCGACTGTCCGCATCGGGATGAGCCGATGGATATGACCTACGAGGGTCGTCACTCCCTGTATGCACGGAAGCTGTGCGCAACTGGCACCCGTGAGGTGCAGGACCATAACCACCTGTGTCAGGTAGAGGTGGGAGACTCTCTGGCGGTGGCTCTGCTGGACTCCGGGAGTTTAGTCTCCCTGGTAAGGAGCTGCACTTGTGCGTCCTGCGGAGTATACTGGCCGTAAAGTCGGGGTCCTGTGCATCCACGGAGACCTGAAAGACTACCCCACTGCACTAGTGACTTTGTCCACCGCGGCTGGTAGGTGGACCCACGAGGTGGCTGTCGCTACTAAACTCCCACACGAACTGATACTTGGGAGGGACTTCCCGGTTTTCCGGCGCTGTGGCGGTAATAAAGGTATCTGAGGGACCCGAGACAGGGGTGACCCTAGTGGAGTGGCCTGATACCACTGGAAGGCCAGAACCCTGGGAGCCCGAGTCTGACGGGCCAGCGGTAGGGGTGACCACTGCTCCAGCGGTAGAGGGAGACAACCCCACTGAGTGTAATGGTGGGAGACACGGAGGACTTGCCACCGGGACCTGAGTTGGCAGACCTCAATGTCTCGGGGAAAATTTTGGGACCGCACAACACCGGGACCAAACCCTAACCAGGGCCTGGGAGAATGTGCTGGAAATTGATGGTAAACCCCAGAAACCAGGGGCTGAATTAATGTTCCCACGATTTATTGTTCTGCAGGATATGTTGTATCGGGTGAACCAAATCCGAGCGAACCTGTTGAACAGTTGGTGGTGCCCACAGCGTATCGCAAGCTTGTCATGGAGCTTGCCCACCAACATGTTCTTAGGGGACACCTGGGGTGGCAGAAAACCCAGGACCGCATACTGCAGCGATTTTATTGGCCCAGTGTGTTCAAGGAGGTAGAGAATTATTGTAAGTCCTGTCCGACTTGTCAGATAACTAGCCCCCAGCCACATTTCCGTAGTCCTCTGGTACCTCTGCCAATTATTGAAGTACCGTTTGAGCGAATCGCGATGGATTTAGTGGGCCTGTACCAAAGTCTGCCAGGGGCCACCAACACATTCTGGTAGTTCTCGACTATGCCACTCGGTATCCGGAGGCGGTGCCTCTGCGACATACCTCAGCTAAGCTCATTGCCAAAGAGTTAATGGAGATGTTTTCCCGTGTGGGCCTGCCAAAAGAGGTTCTGACAGACCAAGGGACCCCTTTTATGTCTAAAGTAATGAGGAACTGTGTAAATTGTTGCGTATAAAGCAGTTACGGACGTCCGTTTACCATCCGCAAACAGACGGTCTTGTGGAGAGGTTTAACCAAACTCTAAAAAATATGTTAAAGAGGGTGGTGTCTAGAGATGGGAAGGACTGGGATCTGCTTCTGCCCTATCTCATGTTCGCAGTGCGAGAGGTGCCCCAGGCCTCTACTGGGTTCTCGCCCTTCGAACTGCTTTATAGCAGACACCCTCGGGGCCTGTTGGATATCGCCAAGGAAGCATGGGAACAACAGCCTGTCCCCCACAAAAGTGTCATTGAGTATGTCGCCCAAATGCAGGAACGGATGGAAAGGGTGTTGCCCTTGGTCCGGGGAGCATATGGAGGCAGCGCAACAAGCCCAGAGTAGGGTGTACAATCGTCAGGCTCGGAGTGCGGGACTTCAATCCGGGAGATCGGGTTTTGGTTCTGGTACCCACCCTTGACAGCAAATTCCTAGCTAGGTGGCAGGGCCCCTATGAGGTGATCGAGAAGGTAGGGAAGTAAATTACAAAGTACACCAGCCAGGGCGGCGCAAGCCGAGCAGGTGTACCACGTGAATTTACTTAAGCCGTGGAAAGATAGGGACGCGGCCGGCGACCACAGCCCCGGCCAGGGCTTCTAGGTGAAAAGGGTCCAGCCCCACAGTTCGAGGCCTGTGAAGCCGTAACCACGGTAAAAATTGCAGACAGCCTATCTTCCAAACAAGTTCCAGGAAGTCAGGGAGTTCCTCAGTCGGAACACGGATGTGTTCTCGGACCTCCCTGGCCGCACGTCTCTCATCCGACATGACATCGTCACTGAGCCTCAGGCCAAGGTCGGTTAAAACCATACCGGGTACCCGAGGCTCGGCGACGGGCCATCGCGGAGGAAGTGCAATTAATGTTGAAGCTTCGATGTCATTGAGGAGTCGAAAAGTGAGTGGGCCAGTCCCATAGTCCTAATACCCAAGCCGGATGGGGCGTTGCGGTTCTGCAACGACTTTCGCAAGTTAAATGAAGTATCCAAGTTTGGCGCGTATCCCATGCCCCGAGTAGGCGAGCTTGTTGAAAGTTTAGGACAAGCCCGTTATTTTCTGTGCTGGACCTCACTAAAGGGTACTGGCAGGTACCCATAACGAGTCGGCTAAGGAAAAAACCGCATTTGTTACCCCGCAGGGCCTGTATCACTACAAGGTGTTACCCTTTGGCCTGCATGGCGCCCCCGCCACTTTCCAAGGTTAATGGACATAGTGCTGCGACCACATCGTCGGTGCGCCTCGGCCTACTTAGATGATGTAGTCATCCACAGCACCCGACTGGGAAAGCCATTTACCCAAGGTGCAGGCGGTAGTGGATGCCCTGAGGAAAGCCGGTCTGACCGCTAACCCAAAGAAGTGCTCCATAGGGTTAGAGGAGACAAAATATCTGGGATATGTAATTGGGCGGGAGTCATCAAGCCTCAGGTAAATAAGGTAGAGGCAATACGGAGTTGGCCCGACCGGTCACCACCAGGCAGGTAAAGTCGTTCCTGGGGATTGTGGGGTATTACATGAGGTTTGTGCCCCACTTTGCTACTATTGCTTCGCCATTGACAGAGTTGTTAAAGGGGCGTAAGACAGGGATGGTCCGCTGGAATGAGCAGGCGGAAAAGGCTTTCTCCGCCTTGAAATCGGCCCTGTGTGGGTCCCGGTTTTGGTGACACCCGATTTCAGGAAGGATTTCGTAGTCAGACCGACGCCTCTGAAGTTGGCCTTGGTGCGGTACTGTCGCAGGAAGTCAACGGGGAGGAGCATCCCGTTGTCTTCCTCAGCCGCAAGCTCACCCCAGCAGAGACTAGGTACAGTATAGTCGAGAGAGAGTGCCTGGCCATCAAGTGGGCACTCGAGGCCCTCCGTTATTACCTGTTGGGCAGAAGCTTTCGCCTGGTGACCGACCACTCCCCACTCAAGTGGATGTCCCAAGCCAAAGAGAGGAATGCCCGGGTCACCAGGTGGTTTCTGTCTCTACAGAATTTTAAATTCACGGTGGAGCACAGAGCGGGCCGGTTATTAAAAAATGCAGGCGCGCTCTCCCGGGTACACTGTTTGTCCTGTGTCCACCCCCTCAGGGTTGAACAAAGGGGGTATGTGGTAAGGTGCAGGGTGCCGTCCTAGATGGCAGGTACGTGTCACCGAGGTTGCTGGCCTCGGTGAGGTGAGAGCCGGGTTTTTGTCTGCAGCAGCTAGTGCTGTTTGACTTTGTTAAATAGCATGGCTGCAAAGCCGATCCGGGCCGGCTCTTACTGGGAGCAGCTAAAGAGTAGGGTGGGTGGCTGCTCCCCACGGTCCAGTCCGAGTTTTGGGCTGGGTTTATAAACTCAGCCAGCACCACCAGCTGTGAGTGTGATTATCCTGGAGCTGCTAACAGGGCTGGGAGTTCTCTTTCCTGGAGGAAAGCGCTCAGCAAGGAGGTGTTGTGTTCCTGGCTACCTGAAGCTGGATTCTCCTGCGGCTGGGCCGACAGCGTGGTGCGAACCTGCACCTACACCTCCCAGGTGACTGAACCTGTGTTGGACTGTTTTTGTTTGGCTACGTTATTTCCGTTGTGTGTGAACTGTCACCAAGAGACTGTTTTTCATTTTGTGTGCAAGTGTGAATAAAACACTGTTTGTTGCACAATCTGGACTCCTGGTTTTGCCTCTAAACTGCACCCGCACCGCTGACTACCAGAGCGACTCCCCACAACATATATAATCACACTGATAAATGTACAATGTATGACTCTACACAATGATCACACACAGTATATATACACATATATAATCACACACAGTATATACACATATATAATCACACTGATAAATGTACAATGTATGATTCTACACAATGATCACACACAGTATATACACACACATATAATCACACACAGTATATACACATATATAATCACACTGATAAATGTACAATGTATGATTCTACACAATGATCACACAAAGATAATGTACAATGTATTATTCTACACAATGATCACACACAGTATATACACACATATAATCACACACAGATAATGTACAATGTATTATTCTACACAATGATCACACACAGTGTATACACACATATAATCACACATAGATAATGTACAATGTATGATTCTACACAATGATCACACACAGTGTATATACACATATAATCACACACAGTGTATATACACACATATAATCACACATAATGTACAATGTATGATTCTACACAATGATCACACACAGTATATACACACATATAATCACACACAGTGTATACACACACATAATCACACATAATGTACAATGTATTATTCTACACAATGATCACACACAGTATATAATATATACACATATAATCACACATAGATAATGTACAATGTATTATTCTACACAATGATCACACACAGTGTATACACACATATAATCACACATAGATAATGTACAATGTATGATTCTACACAATGATCAAAGGACATAACAATGAATAACAGTCATTGATTTCCTTACCTATATCTTCCAGACACTACTACCTAAAGGACCTTTGATGACGTCAAATGTCATGTGACTAATGGGCGTAGCCAAAAGCCAGATCGCTGAAATACAACGTAAAGTGACGCGTTCATGTGAATCTTGGTTTCTGGAGAAGCCTTGTGTATGCAGGGAAGACACGAGCACGTTAGGCCTGAATATCCTACAGTGCATGTGCAGTGGACGATAATGTGTATTATACATATAGACTGCGTGATAGATATGGATCTGCAGTGTGGTAACAGCTCCACCTAGAGGCCTCTCTGTGGGATTACAGTAGCCAAAATAACACCTTTTGCTGTGTGTGGTATCATAAAGGTATAAAAGGTCTCTGTCACCACATTAGCCCTGAAACTGCCCCCATACTGTAATAACGGCCCTGCAGAAGCTGAAGTCCTAAAATAAGGGCTCATTCACACGGCCGTATCTAGGGTGGCCACTGGCTTAACCCAAGAAAGGCGGTGTTCTGCCAGATTCCTATAACTTGGCAGAATGCTATACCTGGAAGTGATGCGGCCACACCGGAATCAGCTGGAGGGGGGTGTGTGCAGCGCTGCGCAAGCGCACTATCCACTGGATTAGTGAAAATGATTGCACCTCCGCGGTAGAAGCAACCACTTCATGCGCGAAACCGTATACCGCACGTGCACACTCAAGGGTAGGTAGATTTTTCAGGGCAAAATGTTCCATCAGATCCCCCTACCCCTGATTGTGCACGCGCAGACACCTCATCAGGAGCAGTTCAGCCTCACCACATAGTAGAGCTGAGTGTAGGATATTGGGGGTCACCACATAGCAGAGCTGAGTGCAGGATATTGGGGACACCACATAGCCGAGGTGATTGCAGGATATTGGGGACACCACATAGCCAAGGTGATTGCAGGATATTGGGGACACCACATAGCCAAGGTGATTGCAGGATATTGGGGACACCACATAGCCGAGGTGATTGCAGGATATTGGGGACACCACATAGCCAAGGTGATTGCAGGATATTGGGGACACCACATAGCTGAGGTGATTGCAGGATATTGGGGACACCACATAGCCAAGGTGATTGCAGGATATTGGGGACACCACATAGCCAAGGTGATTGCAGGATATTGGGGGACACCACATAGCTGAGTGCAGGATATTGGGGACACCACATAGCAGAGCTGAGTGCAGGATATTGGGGACACCACATAGCCGAGGTGATTGCAGGATATTGGGGACACCACATAGCCAAGGTGATTGCAGGATATTGGGGGACACCACATAGCCAAGGTGATTGCAGGATATTGGGGACACCACATAGCCAAGGTGATTGCAGGATATTGGGGACACCACATAGCAGAGCTGAGTGCAGGATATTGGGGACACCACATAACCAAGGTGATTGCAGGATATTGGGGACACCACATAGCCAAGGTGATTGCAGGATATTGGGGGACACCACATAGCCAGAGGTGATTGCAGGATATTGGGGTCACCACATAGCCGAGGTGATTGCAGGATATTGGGGACACCACATAGCCAAGGTGATTGCAGGATATTGGGGGACACCACATAGCAGAGCTGAGTGCAGGATATTGGGGGTCACCACATAGCAGAGCTGAGTGCAGAATATTGGGGACACCACATAGCCAAGGTGATTGCAGGATATTGGGGAGGTGATTGCAGGATATTGGGGTCACCACATAGCAGAGCTGAGTGCAGGATATTGGGCACACCACATAGCAGAGCTGAGTGCAGGATATTGGGGACACCACATAGCCAAGGTGATTGCAGGATATTGGGGACACCACATAGCAGAGCTGAGTGCTGGATATTGGGGGATACCACATAGTAGAGCTGTTAAGTACTTGGAAGGGGGGAGATTTTGCATTATATTGGGGGGGCTGTGCATTACTTTGGAGGGGAGACTTTTCATTATATTGGGGGGCTGTGCAGTACTGGGGGGAGACTTTGCATCATTATATTGGGGGTCTGTGCAGAACTTTGGGGGGAGACTGTGCATCTTTTTATTGGGGGGCTGTGTAGTACTTTGGGGGGAGACTTTGCATCATTATATTGAAGGGGGCTGTGCAGTACTTTGGGGGGAGACTTTGCATTATATTGGGGGGGCTGTGCAGTATCGTGTGTAACGTCACGGCCGGCGCTCAGCAGTGCAGCGACAGCCTGAGCTGACAGCCCACACGTTACCCGGGCGGCGTCAACGGAATGGGGAAGTAGGGCGATTGGAAACCCTCTCTCTGACTCTCACTATATTCTCGGGGGGGAGAGGGATCCATTGCCCCCCCCCCCCGATCCGCCAGTGGTTATGTGGGGTGCTACATAGGACTGCAGGGAACATCTACTACGTTATCTGAAAGTTATCACTGTTATCTGGGCTGCTACAAATTTGCCAAATTTGAAAAATCTAGTCTATTTTAATAATACAGCACCACATACCTCTTACATCCAGGGGCATCTCCTCTCATGTAGACCTTCTCTTTCCTCTTCTCCTGCGTCTGACCCAGACCACTCATGACAAATTCTTTCAGCCGCATCCTGTCTCTACAGAGTTTGTAATACGGACACGTTAGATTTCTCAATTTTTCCATCAACCTCCCCATCCTGGTGTCCCAATAATGTCATCCTGCTACCACCCCCAATACTGTGCCCGTGGTGCTCCCCAATGTCCCAGGTACTATACTGCTGAAAAATAGTGACCCGAGTAGACATTATATATATATATATATATATATATATATATATATATAGCAATTTCCCCCACACTGCCCCCTAGGTAGTAGTTTGCCCCCACAAAGTAATTTGCCCCCCACACTGCCCCATTAAGTACTATGCCCCTACACTGCCCCGATTATGTAATTTGCCCCTACACTGGCCCCATTAAGTAATTTGCCCCCACACTGGCCCTATTAAGTAATTTGCCCCACACTGCCCCCCCCCCATTAAGTAATTTGCCCCCATGTAATCATTTGCCCCCACTGTCTCTGCAGTAATATGACCTCCTCTGCCCCCCAAAGTTGGCAAACAAAAAAAAACAACCAAAAGCTAATACTGTGTACCTGTGTCTGTGATGGTGAGACAGGCGCGCATACATCAAAGCCCTGCGCGCACAGGCGCGCGATGATGTCATCGCACGTGATGTCGTCATCATGTACGCCCTGTGCCGGGCTTTTACTACGGCATAGGCCTCAAGCTAACTAGGCCTGAAGCCTATGGCGGTGATAGGCGGCTGGGCAGTGAACTATGTGCTCCCGTGCTCCGCCGCAGTATGCGGGCGTTCGGGTCGGTGTTGGGCCTCCCAGCGATGCCGGGCCCGGGGCTAAACGTCGATATTAAAATCCGCCACTAGAGCCCCGCCAACCAGAGCAGGCCTTGTATGGATTTGGAAGAAATTCCCTCTTAGGATAGCACAATAGTTTTCTACGTTTTAGGCGTCGTTCACATCTGTTAGGAGATCCGGCAGGCTGTTTGGGTGAAGGTTTGAACCACACATAGAAGTGAATAGGGCTGCGTGAAAATCACATTGCGTCCGCAAGCAAGTGCGGATGCAATGCGATTTTCACGGATGGTTGCTAAGGAGATGATGTTAATAAATAGCGATGAGCCCGGGACCCAGTTAATGTCCATTTACTTTACTATTTTCCATTATAACATGGTTATAACAGAAAATAATAGCATTCTTTAATACAGAATGCTAAGTAAAATGTCCATTGAGGGTTAAAAAATAATAAAAAAATTACTCACCTCATCCACTTGATCGCGCAGGATGCTGAATGAAGATAGAAAGTTCTTTTATCTTGCCCTTGCGCGGGAAAAAAAACTGAACAAGGCAATGCAATCGCAGACAAATTGCGTGCGAGCTCGTGCGTGTTTCCCTGTACCCGCTCGCAACGCATCCGGACCGAATCTGGCATGCTCGTCTGCAAGGGGCCTTAACCATTGAATTTAGGTGTTTCATTCAGTCCCATTGCTAAAAGTTTATTAAACCTAGCCATGCAGTCTGACTTTATAAACATTTTTTTAAGAATGGGTCATTCTCAAGAGCTCACTGAATTCCAGTGTGGTACTGTAATAGGATGCCACCACTGAAATACATGCCAATTATTTCATTTATATTCTATAATTATGAAATATATTACCTTCTAGATATTCCACAATCCGCTGTGAGTTGTATTGTTGCAAAGTGAAAACATTTAATTTTAAATGTTTAAAAGCATGGCAACTCAGCCACAAAGTGCTAGATAAAAGTTACAGAGCCGGGTCACCAAAAGCTGAGGCGCATAGTGCTAGACCTCCTCTGTCATCAACATTAGCATAAAATCTGCGCCCTTCACAGCATTTCTATGGTCGAGAAGCCTTACATCACTAAACACAATGCCCAATGTTGGATGAAGTGGTGTAAAGCAAGCCGTCACTGGACCCTTGAGCTGTGAAAATGCCAGAAATAATACCTGCCTGACTGCATGGTGCCAACTGTAAAGTTTGGTGGAGGAGGGATAAGGCTATAGGGTTGTTGTTTCAGGGAATGCCTATGCCCTTAGTTTCAGTGAAGAGGAATCTTAATGTGTCAGCATACCACGATATTTTGGAGAATGGTATGCTTCCAACTTTGTGGGAACAGTTTAGGTAAAGGGGGGTTTGGGGGTTGGCCTACGCCCCTTAGTTCCAGTGAAGGGACATCTTAATAGTACAATTGTACTAGACATTTTGGACAATTGTATGCTTCCAAATTTGTAAGAACAGTTTGGGGAAGGCACATTTCTGTTCCAGCATGACTGTGCTCCAGTGCACAATACAAGGTCCATGAAGGTATGGTTGGGTGAGTTTGATGTGGAAAAACTGGCCCACACAGAGCCTTGACCTCAACTCCATTGAGGAATGAACCTTAGAATGAACTGCACTAGATACTGTAAGCTAAACACTCTCATCCAACATGAGCGTCTGACCTCACGATTTGCTCTTCTGGATGACTGGCCAAAAAGTCCCACAGACACTCCAAAATCTTGTAGAAAGCCTTCCCAGAAGAGTGAAGCTGTTTTAGCTGAAAAGCGGGGACCAACTCTATATTAATGTCTGTGAATAGTGTATTTTTCTATGATTATGAGAGGATGGACTAGTCAAGATTTGTACGTTGCTCTGACTGCAAAGTAGACTTGATTTTTGATAATTTTACGCTCTTGCATAAAACCTACCTTATGGTTATGTGTTAGTTGTCCTCTTTAAAGAGATACATTAGAAAATGGTTATTTTTAACTCCATATTCATAGAAAACATTTTTTAAAGAATTTGTTGGCTGTTTTACTTTTACATTTGAGCGGTACTATGCCATTGAAATTTAGATACACAATATTGTTTTTCTTTAGCAGTCAGCCCATAACTTCTATATAGATAAATAATGCATTATTAGTTTACTGCGGTTGTTAGAAACAAGTGTTATCTGTTAGCATAATAGTAGATTGGTATTAGGATAACAGCTCTATTGTTTTCTAGATAAAGATGCCCACAGAAGAGCATTGCAATTATCAGTGTAATGTGTGATGCTTTATCCTCTTCACTCTCTGGCAGTGAATGTTCTGACGTCAAGAGAGGTTGTTTACTCTGGCTGGGTCATCAGTATCTAATCCAGGCATCCTCAAACTGCGGCCCTCCAGCTGTTACAAAACTACAACTCCCAGCATGCCCAAACAGCCTACAGGTATCAGCCTACAGCAGGGCATTGTGGGAGTTGTAGTTTTACAACAGCTGGAGGGCCGCAGTTTGAGGATGCCTGATCTAATCGATGACCCTGTTTGCTCTGGATAGATCATCATTATCTAAATCGGTAGAGGTCTGACACCCAGGACCCCCGCCGATCAGCTGTTTGAGAAGGCACCGTCACGGCACTGTCCATTTAATAGTAGTTCTGCTTGGTATTGCAGCTGAACCCCATTCATTACGATAGAGCTGAGCTGTGCCTAGGCCATGTGACCCATGAACCCGTGATATCATGTGGCCTAGGAAAAGCTGCAAGAAGGCTGTAGTGCTGTAGTGCTACTGCGAGCACCAGTGCCTTCTTAGGGTCCATTCACACGTCCGTGTGTGTTTTGCGGATCCACGGATCCGCAAAACACGGACATCAGCGATGTGCGTTCCGCAATTTGCCAGCACTCTCATAGAAAATGCCTTTTCTTGTCCGCAATTGCGGACAAGAATAGGACATGTTCTATTTTTTTCGGGAACGCAATTGCGGACCCGGAAGTGCGGATCCGCAATTGCGGACCCGGCCGGGACATAGTCTGTCCCCATTGAAATTAATGGGTCCGCAATTCCGTTCCGCAAATGCGGAACAGAATTGCGGACGTGTGAATGGGGCCTTAAACAGCTGATTGGTGGGAGAGCTGGGTGTCGGATCTCCAATGATCAGATACTCCAGTCCATCAGTAGAATAGTCTTGTAAAACCATGTTATGGAGCAGGAGGAGTTGAGCAGATTGCTAAACATATATATAGAATTTTTTTATCCCATATGGTGAATGGTGTAAGAGAAAAAAAAAATCAAAACGGTCAATTCACCATTTTTTCATTGCTGCAATCACTAAAATTTTTTTTATAAAATGTCATCAAAAAGTCAGACACACTCCAAAATGGTATTGATAAAAACTACAGAGAATGAAAGGAACAGGTCAGTTTTACTGCATAGAGAACACCGAGAGACAAAACCCGTAAAACTGAGGCGGAATTGCATTTATTTTCCAAAGCACCCCATTTGAACATTTTCCCAGTTTCTCACTACATCGCATGCAATATTAAGTGGTGCCATTAGAAAGCACACCTTGTCCTGCAAAAGACAGGGAAGACAAGGAGGACAGCCTCTGGGAAGACAAGGAAGAAAAACAAAAACACAAAAATGAAAAAAAAAAAGCCCTTAATTCCTGCTTGTTCTGGGCTCTAAAGTCAGGAGGCGGTCCTATCAGTGACTGGCAGCCTTCCCTCCATGACTGTGTATACAGAGAGCTGTCAGTCACTGATAGGACCGCCACCCTTACTGCAAAGCCCAGAATAAGCAGGAAAATAAATAAATTAAATAGTTTTTAAAAGTTTTACAGGTTCCCTTTAAGGCCACCCCTGGAAACAGCTCTCGGTAAAGCAGGGAGGTCTTATCAGTGACTGGCAGTTATCTATGTATACACATTTATACAGCGAATACTATCAATCACTGATAACCCCTCCCCCGTGTACTGAAAGCTGTTCACACCGGTGGTCTTGAAAAGGCAAAGCTATTAATGTATAAATTACGAGTTTTACTGAATCTTTTCCCATAAAAATATATACATTTTCTTAGCTCCTCCTGCTGTATAACATTTATGCAGATTCAACTGTTTTAAGTAAAAAAACAAAACAAAACCATTGACTATTCACATACAGGCCGCTAGTATGTGAGAAATAAATGGTGCTGGTAGTGTCCCATACATGACCTTACTTTTTACTTATACACATTATTCATTAAAAATGAACTGACACAATCAATATATATTTGAGCAATCATTTTCAACATATTAGACATTACATATAAGAAGAAAGGTACATTGTATAGAAAATACGAATCATGCAGCTGCCTGAACATGGAAAACAGAAGGATGCAAAGGGATCAGAGCAGAGACCTTATCAGTGGCACAGGATTACTTTCTGACTTCAACAGGGTTTTCCCAATTGAACTCCTTTGTGTTGAGCAGGTTGTTGATCAGGGCTGCGTGCGCACTTGCCTTTAAGGGCTGTACTACACCAACAGATTATCTGACCAATATCTGTCCAATCGGACCAATAGTTGGTGTGTATAATAAAAGAATTGTGTGTGTAATTGGCCATCTGACCAATGATTGGTCCAAAAATCTGTCAGATAATCTGTTGGCGTAATACAGCCCTAAAGCCTGTATTACACAGGCCTATTGAGTAAGTGATTGTCGGGAGGGTAGCGTGCCCTTCCGGCAAAGGGCCTGCTAGCTAGTGGAGGACACCGCTGCATGTAATACTGGTTTGCTGGCAGCAGATGATAATTAGACAGCACGTTCTGTCGCCGGCAAACAATGATTTTTTAAGAGTGCTTAAAAATTACAGTTGCACGATGAACGAGCGTTTGCTCGTTTATCAGGCAATCAGCAGCAGTAATACACTGCAAGATGATTGCTAACAAGCGTTGATGGGAATGCTTGTTAGCGATCATCTGCCGGAAAATCGGCAGGTGTAATAACGCCTTAAGCGTTATTTCCTCTTGTACATCCTTGAGGGGGTTATCTCAAATCAAACCCATTTAAAAATACAACCAGCATGGTGATGAGCTACAAATCCAGCTTTTCTCACCCCCATGGACCAGCAGGTATTGCCATGAGAAGCCAAGGCAGGCTACAGGGCAAATTTAGCAATACACAACTACCATTCAAATGAATGGCCATCCATGTAATGCACAAAGGCACTAGATCTGCCAGCTGCTGTTACATGGTAGCTCTCTGTTTAGCAGCATAGACTGACATCCATATGTCCTTTAAATGCCCAAAATTGGTTAACGGACACAACTTTGAGGAAGAAAACATTCCCAGATTATATTTTTAATGTCTCTCTTCCCCTCTGAGCTGTGTTCAAGGCCGACGTCAGCACCCAGCATACCCGGGCAAGTCCCGGGGCCCACAGCACAGCTGCCAGAAGCAATGAGCGCCTCCATTAATACGGATGGAAGCGCTCATTGCTGGAGCACAGGGAGCTGGGTCCTGCCACTTACCCCTCAGCTTCCCACGCTCCTCCCCTCCTTTAGGCTGGCCGCGCTCTGAATGGTGAAGCAGGAAGACTCCTCCCTGCTCCACCATTCAGCCTGCAGGCATGTATCGTGCTGTCGACATGTGTGGGCGGAGCCTGCAGCCCGGTAATCTGCATAGGCTCCTCCCACACAGTGCTGTAGAGCGATCTGTGCCTGCAGGGAAGAGAGGACTATGAGCTTCAGGAGTAGTTACAGAATTTTTTCGTTTTTAATACAGAAGGGTCACAGAGGACTATATTACTATGGAGGGGGCAAAGAGGACTTTATTACTATGGAGGGGACACAGAGGTCTTTACTACTATGGAGGGGGCACAGAGGACTTTATTACTATGGAGGGGGCACAGAGGTCTTTACTACTATGGAGAGGGCACAGAGGACTTTATTACTATGGAGGGGGCACAGAGGTCTTTATTACTATGGAGGGGGCACAGAGGATTTTATTACTATCGAGGGGGCACAGAGGTCTTTATTACTATGGAGGGGGCACAGAGGATTTTATTACTATCGAGGGGGCACAGAGGTCTTTATTACTATGGAGGGGGCACTAGGGTTGTTTCGGTTTCAATACCATAAAAAAGTATTGCGATACTCGATATCATTTGATACCACGTGAAAAAAGTCCGATCCTATTTTCTGGGGGGACAAGGTGACTAAAAAAAATGGCGAATAGCACAGTTTTTTTTTTTTTCTGTTACGGCATTCACAGCATAGGACATTTTTTTATATTTTGGACTTTTCGGACGTAGCGATATGTAATATGTTTATTTATTTATTGTTTATATATTTTATATTATTTTAGGTGAATAGGACTTTACACTCTCCCTGCTGCCCTGTGCTTTGTCCACACAGCAGCAGGGAGCTGACTATGGCAGCCAGGGCTTTAGTAGCGTCCTGGCTGCCATGGTAACTACCGATCAGAGCCCCAGGCTTACACTGCTGGGGCTCCGATCAGAAGCTGCCACTGCACCACTAATGAGAGGAGGTGAGGGGACCGTGTGGCCACCAATGATTTTAATACTGGGGGGTGGGGGGTACACTGAGCCACCAATGATTTTAATACTGGGGGGGTTGAGGGGAGGGGGAGCTCTGCGCCACCAATGATTTTAATACTGGGGAGAAGGGGGGGGAGGGCGCAACTGCGGTAACAATAATAATTAACATTTAATACAGGAGGCGGGAGCGTCACCTGAGGGGTTAACTGCCGCTAATTGCAGCTCCCCACCAGCACCCGCCTCCTGGATTCGTATTAAACATTTCCTTTGATTGGTGGCGCAGTGCGCCCGCCCCTCTCTCCTCATTGGTGGAAGCGGAACAGGAGGGAGGGGGAGACTGCTTCCTTCTCCCCTGTGCTGCTGAGGAGAACACAAAGCGCGCTGCTCTCAGTGTGCTCCTTCTTCTCTAATACTAGACTGCGCAATAGCGAAGCCTGGTATCGAAAAAGGCAAGTCCTGGTATCGAGGTCGATACCAGACAAAAGTATCGATTGGGTATCGAAAATTCGATACTCGAAACAACCCTAGGGCACAGAGGTCTTTAGTACTATGGAGGGGGCACAGAGGTCTTTATTACTATGGCGGGGGCACAGAGGACTGTATTACTATGGGGGGGGCACAGAGGTCTTTATTACTGTGGAGGGGGCACAGAGGACTTTATTACTATGGGGGGGGCACAGAGGTCTTTATTACTGTGGAGGGGGCACAGAGGTCTTTATTACTATGGAGGGGGCACAGAGGTCTTTAGTACTATGGAGGGGGCACAGAGGGCATTACTAATGTGAAGGGGCACTATGGGCATTTCTACTATGGAGTGGACACAGAGCCAGAGGGGATTATTACTGTGAAGGGGGCACAGTGGGCATTATTACTGTGAAGGGGGCATAGTGGGCATTATTACTGTGAAGGGGGCACGGTGGGCATTATTACTGTGAAAGGGCACAGTGGGCATTATTACTGTGTAGGGGGCACAGTGGGCATTATTACTGTGAAAGGGCACAGTGGGCATTATTACTGTGTAGGGGGCACAGTGGGCATAATTACTGTGAAGGGGGCACAGTGGGCATTATTACTGTGAAGGGGGCACAATGGGGATTTCAACTATGAAGGGGGCACAATGGGGATTTCTACTATGAAGGGGGCACAATGAGGATTATTACTGTGAATGGGGCATAATAGGGATTATTGCTGAAAAGGGGGCACAGATAGGGCATTACAACTGTAAAAGGGGCACACAGAGAGCATAACTACTGTGAGAGGGGACAATGTGGGTATAACTACTGTGAGGGGGCACACATCTGTCCAAAACTACTGTGAAGGTTGTACAATGAGGGCAATACTACTGGGGGTTCCATTTTTTTAAAAGTATTGGGGGGTGCCAGAGAAAGGACCCGACCCGGGTGCCAAACACCATAGGCAAGCCACTGAAGCAGGGAACTATTTGCTACCCGCGCCCCATTGAGCCGCCAGCGCTCCCACAGCAGCAGCACAATGTCCTCACACATCGTCCTACAGAACTGTGTAGGAGGAGGTGCGGGGCAGGCTGGGAATCAGCCTCTGCTCCTCCTACACAGCAGCGCGATGTGTCACAGTATCCTGCTGCTGCTGATGGGGAGCGCAGATCATGGGAGGAGCCAGGTGATTGAGGAGAGGAGTATTTATTTTATTTTTTTCACTTCCTGTGAAGGGGGCACTGGGCACATATCTTGGCATATCCACCATAAGAGGGCACATATCTTGGTATATCTACTGTTTAAGGTATTTAATCTATAATACATGCAGTTTCATTGCTGTAAGCGCTGTGCAAAATGCCACAAGGGGGCCCACTGAGACTTTATCGCCCAAGGGCCCACATGAATCTGGAGCCAGCTCGGGCTGTGTTGCTGATCCAATTTTTGGCATTTAAAGGGGTTGTACACTTAGGGTGGCGGTCTGACACCCAGGATTCCCGCCAAGCAGTTGTTTACGAAGGCATCAGCACTCCCAGCAGCGCCATAGCCTTCTCGCTGTTTCCCACAGGCCAGTGACATCACGACTATTTCACCGGCCTGGGAGGGGCTCAGCCCAATAGAAGTGAATGGGGCTGAGGCGCACCCCAGGCAGTGAAATAGTCCTGACGTCAATTGCTTGCGGGAAACAGGGTGAAGGCCGTGACACTACTGCGAGCACTGCTGCCTTCTCAATCAGCTGATCGGCACAGGGGTCCTAGAGTGTTAGACCCCCGATGATCAGATGCTGATGACCTATTCAAAGCATAGATCATCAGTAAGAAAAAAGTGTATACTTTAAGGATGGTCAGGAGGATGGAAATCCCTATGTCAGGGGCAAACATCCTGTCAGATTATAGGGGGGTTTAGCACCATGAAATGAATGCTCTAATGCCATTTGTCAGTGGGGATGCGGATCATGATACACTTATACAGAATATGGAAAGGGGTTTCCAAAGGGAACATTTTTTCTAACAAAAGTTATTGTAATAGAATGCAAACATTAAACCAGTTTGTAATAATGTTATATTCTAGACATTTCCATGACTATGGTCCAGAAAGTTAGTAACCAGAGGGAGAGAAGATGCCTCCATACATCTAGTTCTCAGATGGGCCTTGCAGGATTCAGAGTTCTCCTTAGACTACAGAGGCTCTTGGACCCTGTAAGCTTTGTAATTCGATGACCAATTGGCTCCATCAGTTTGAAATACAATGAGGCTCTATCAATTTTCCTTTTGCATTATAGTCATTGTTGACCTCAAGTTGCTATAATTCTGGCCATGGGAGATCAATTGTAACTCCCTGAAATTTGAGAAATTGAATCTGAGTGAACTCTCTGATGTCTAACAAGATCTGACTTCTGGATAAAACATTTTCCACAATCCATACATGTAAATGGCTTCTCTCCTGTGTGAATTCTCTGATGTACCACCAGCTGACTTTTACTTGTAAAACATTTCCTACAATCAGAACATGCAAATGGCTTCTCGCCTCTGTGAATTCTCTGGTGTCTGAGAAGGTTTGACTTCTTGGAAAAACATTTCCTGCATTCCAAACACATAAATGGATTCTCCCCTCTGTGAATTCTCTGATGTTGGGCAAGATTTGATCTCTGGGTAAAACATTTTCCACAATCTGAACATGAAAATGGTTTCTCTCCCGTGTGAATTCTCTGATGCTCTACAAGAATGGATTTCTTAGCAAAACACTTCCCACATTCAAAACACTGAAAGGTTTTATATCCCCTATGCTCAACACTTTGCTCAGAAATAGTTGATGTGTCAGGGGCTTCTTCATGATCCCAGAGCTCAGGTAGTACATCTAAAGTATGAAGTCCATGAGATATATTTTGAGTAATGAAAAGTACACTTGGTGAATCTTGTGTGATATTTTTCTCTTCTACTTTAGAATTTGGAGATAAAAAGAGATGAGGGTCCAAACTCTTGTAGTGAACATCTGCATGAAAAAAAATGATCAAACAAGATACATTTTAAACAAATGCATACATGAATAAAGGTATTGTGCTATCATTTTGAGTGTCTCTCTCTCTCTCTCTCAACCCTTTCACTCCAGGATTTTTCGTTCTTGTTTTTCATTTCCTGCCTTTCCAGGGCCATAACTTTTTTATTTTTTCATTTCCATAGTCGTATGAGAGCTTTTTTTTAACGTGAAAAGTTGTACTTTCTAATGGTACCATGTAATATTGCATACAATGGGGTGTAATTGGAAATAACGCAATTCCATCGGTTTTGTTTTTACAGAATTCCCTATGCGGTACACCTGATCTGTTACTGTCATTCTCCAGATCAGTAGGATTACGGCAATACCATTTTATAATTTTTCCTACCAGAAAACCCAAAAAAACTTTGACAAAAATTATTTTCTTTTCATTGGCGTATTCGGACCCCTATAACTTTTTTTGTAGCTATGTCTACAGAGCTGTATGAGGGCTCTTTTTTTGCAGGGCCATCTTAAGTTTTCATTTGCACCACAATTTTGAGGTGTATATGACTTTTTCATCACTTTTATCAATTTTTTGGGGGGAGGTGAAGCGACCAAAAAAAGGTAAATCCGTCATTATGATTATTTTTCCATTTCGCTCTTCATGGTATAGGATAAATATTTTAAAATTTTAATAATATGCAAGCGGTGACGCCCATTATGTTTATTTTTTTATTGTTTATTTTGGGAAAAGAGGGGCGATTTTGAATTTTTATATATTTTGTATAGTTTTAAAAACATTTTTATTCTGTCATAGACTCCAATGAATTAATGTGGATTTCACTATGTTCCTCCTTCCACAAGCAGGGTCTTGATATGAACATATCTGCAGCAGCCTTGGATTATTCAGAGGGATTGAGGCTGCTGCACATAGTATCCAGCTCCCCGACTTCCATTAGGGGGAGCCGTTGCAGGCCTGGGAAAGCACTCTCCTGGGTTTTTTAGCTCCCAGATGCTGTGGTCACATTTGACTACTGCATCTGAGAAGTTAAATGTATGCGATCAATGTTCTCGTCGATTGCAGTCATTAGCCCCGGGTGTCAGTTTGTGAGCAGGCGCCATCTTTAAAGACCCAGCCAGCGACGTGCAAGTAGGGCTCTGTGTGCAAAGGGGTTTAGATTTAATGTTATCACTGTCCAAATAACTGCTTACTTGCAGGGAATAGAATGACCCACTCTGGCTGCTGAGCAACGAGACTTTCTTGATTCCCCTTTACAACTACAGGAGTTGTGTAAATTTGACCTAAAACTACATCCAATCTTCACACCTAAGTCCTAAAAGTAGATAAAGATAACCAAATCAAACAAATGAGTCAAATATATTAGACTTGGCCTTTTATTTAGTGAGGAAAATGATCCAATATCCCATGTCTGTGAGTGGCAAATGTATGTGACCTTTAGGCCAGACACACACAAACGAGTTCAACGTGAGGAACTCACAGCGTGTGTCAGTGAGAGGTCCCGTTTTGGCTTCCGCTCCTCTGACAAGATTACAAAGCATTAGGCTACATGCACACGAACGTAATTTGTTTCCGTGTCCGTTTAGTTTTTTTTTTTTTGCGGATAGGATGCTGACCTATTCATTTCAATGGGTCCGCAAAAATTGCTGACAGCACACCGTGTGCTATCCGCATCCGTATGTCCGTTCCGTAGCCCTGCAAAAAAATAGAGCATGTACTATTCTTGTCCGTTTTGCGGATAAGGATAGGCATTATTACAATAAATCCGCAAAAAAACGAAGCGGCAAAAAAAACGGATGCTATACGGAACGTCATCTGTTTTTTTTTTTTACGGATCCACAATTTGTGGACCGCAAAACACATACGTTTATGTCCATGTAGCCTTATGCGGATTTGTACTACACTGACAGGGTTATGTCAGTATAGCTCAGTGGATTTCAGGACCCTAAGGCCTCATGCACACGACCATATGTATTTTGCGGTCCGCAAAAAATAAGGATGACATCCGTGTGCATTACATATTTTGCGGAATGGAAAAGCTGGCCCCTAATAGAACAGTACTATCCTTGTCCGTAATGCGGACCACGGCATCTGAGCGCGCACAAACCGAAAGTTATACTTTCGGTTTGCGCTCCGGCTCCCCCGTGTGGCAATCGGAGGACCTGGAGCGCGTCTGTAGTAGCCTGGGTTTCTATGAATGAAACCCAGGCTGCTCTGTAGTATTTCCTATGGAGCCTTGCCTGTAATAGGCTTCATAGGAAATATGCGATCTTTTTCATACATTCCAATGTTATTGCATTGGAATGTATGAAAATCGCAATCAGATGATTGTAAGTTATAGTTCCCTATGGGAACTATAAAAGTGTAAAAAAAACAAACAAAAAAAAAGTTTAAAATAAAAAAATAAAAAGTTCAAATCACCCCCCTTTTGCTAAAATAAAAATAAAAAAAATACACATCATGGGTGTCGCAATGTGCGAAAACGCCCATAGTATAAAAATATAAAAAAATATTCCCCATACGTCAAACAGCAAAACGGAAAAAAGCGTCCAAATGGCGGATTCCATTTTCCATAAAAAATTACATAAAAGGTGATCAAAAAGTCATACACACACCAGAATGGTATCAATAAAAAGATAAGATTATGACACAGCTCCACACAGCTCCGTACATATAATTACAAAATAGTTATAGGGGTCAAAACGATGGTGACAAAAAAGTAAAACTGAGTTATTCCCACTTTTGAATTTTTTTTTCACTATCAAAATGCAAGAAAACCTATACATATAGGGTATAGCCGGATTCGTACTGACCTGTAAAGTAAAAATAACCAGTCAGTTTTATCGCACATCGAACGTCGGAATTTAAAAACCTGCAAAACTGTGGTGGAATTGCTTTTTTTTTGCAATTTCACCCCATTTGGAATTTTTTTCCCGCTTGCCACTACATCATATGCAATATTAAATGGTGTCGTACAACTTGTCCCGCAAAAAACAAGCCCTCATATGGCTATGTGAACGGAAAAATAAAACAGTTATGGCTTTGGGAAGGCAGGGAGCGCAAAACGAAAACGCAAAAAAAAAAAATCCGGTCCTTAAGGGGTTAAAGAACAGGGATTTATCATAGTCTGATCTTCACTACAAGTTTGTACAAGTATATCATGGCATGAACAAAGAAGATTTCTGAGGACATCAGAAGAGTTGTTGATGCTCTCCAGGCTGGAAAAGGTTACAAAACCATCTTTAAAGAATTTGGACTGTGTACAAATGGAGGAAATTCTAGACTATTATTGATCAATAAAGATCATGCGAAGAGCAAGGAGTGTAGCAAGACTATAATGGGGGCGGAGCTATGGCGCAGTGAGGCAGTGATCGCCGAACTAAAAAGTCGGACCTGCAGTACTTTTAGTCCGGCGATCTCTGGCCGTGCTGCGCCGTAGCTCCGCCCCCCGCCCTATTATAGTCAATGGGGACAGAGCGGCAGCACACGGGTACTTGCGGCATGGCGGATCCGGCAGGCTGTTCATCCACCGGAACAGCCTGCCGGATAGCCATGCCGCAAGTGTGAAAGTACCTTAACCTCTCACATTAGCTAATGTTTATGTTCATGAATCCACCATCAAGAGGACACTAAACAACATTGGTGTGCATGGCAGGATTGCAAGGAGAAAGCCTCTGTTCTCCAATAAGAGCATTGCTGCCCTCTGCAGTTTGCACCTAGACAAGCTAGAAGACTACTGGAACAATGTTTTGTGGACAGATGCGACTAAAATAGAACATTATAGTTTAACCCCTTTAGGACAAAGCCATTTTTAACCTTCTTGACACGTGTCGTTTTACGTGGTAACTTTGAAATGCTTTTATTTATCCAACCGATTCTGAGACAGTTTTCTTGTGCACTCATGGGACCATATGATTGGACCATGTGATGAGCTCAGTGACTTCATCACAGGTCCTTTAGACTGCAGCTAATGAATGAAGAAGAGATCGCAAGTTCGCAACTACGCGATCAAGTGGCTAAGGTGAGTTAAGTTTTTTATTTTTAACCCCTCCATCCACATTTTACTAAGCATTCTGTATTGAGAATGCTATTATTTTCCTTCATAACTATGTTATAAGGGAAAATAATAAAATCTACAGAATACTCAACCCGAAACCGGACTTCAGTGATGAAGTTCTGGGTACCAAACATGCCGATTTTTCCCACGAGCGTGCAAAACGCATTAAAACGCTTTGCACTCGCGCGGGAAAATCACGCATTTTCCGCAACACACCTGCCTCTTATCCGGGCGTCAAACATGACGCCCGTGTGAAAGAAGCCACTTTTGAAAATATTTTAAGAAAAAAAAAGAAAAAACTTTTTTAAGGACCAGTTCAGTTATGAAGTTACTTTGTGGGGCTTACATAATAGAGGTTACATAGTAACCACCCATAATTGAAACTATACCCTTCAAATTATTCAAAAATTATTTTACAAACTTTTTTAACCCTTTACATGTTGCCTAAGAAGTTTCAAAATGTCACTTTTTTTGTGCTGCTTTTCCATTTGAATCAATTTTCCCTGTTAAGCAGCAAGGGTTAACATCAAAATAAATCTTAATATTTATGACCCTGATTCAGCAGTTTACAAAAACATCCCATATGTGGTCATAAACTGCTGTATGGGTGCACTGCAAGTCTCAGAATGGAAAGAGCTTTGACTTTTGTTTTTGGGCACCATATGACATTTGAAGTGACTCTAAGGTACCCCTACGGTGGAAGGTACCCACTGGAAACCCACTATAAATTACCCTATTTTGGAAACTACAGCGCTCAAGGAATTTACTGAGGGGTGTACCCCCCAAAACGCTTGGCTCTGATAATGGAAAATTCATTTTTTTAAGCATTTTCCCCTGAACATGGCAACACCCCATGTGTGGTAATAAACTGCTGTTTGGGCAAATGGAAGAGCTCAGAAGTGAAGGAGTGGCATATAGGAGAATGGACAAGCCCATTTGGCTTTTGGGGGGGAAGATTTTGTTGGAATAGTTCTCGGGCACCATGTCGCATTGGCTTGATGGAGTAAGGGTGCTTTATTTTACATGAACATTTATTTATTTTGAAAACACTTTTTTACTTTTTATTTTTGACCCACTATAACATATGGCTAGGAAAGTTACTGCACCACATTTATGGGATGAAATATCTCATACTTTGGCACAATTAATTGCTAAAGTAAATTGGCTGATAGCGCTGAAACAGGCTATATATAGAAAACAATATGCCATTCATAAATTTGAAAAACTGGTCAAAGTGGCTTGATACTCCTGGACTGGATTACGTTTGATTTTAGGGTTCTTCTAAATTGATATATCTGAATTTTACCTATGCAGTTTGCAGCTAGTTCTCTGCCAAGTGCCTCTTAGGATGGTGAGATATATTCTTGATGGAAGCTTTATATTTCTCTTTCTTTTAGAGCTATAATCTATATATATATAAATATATATATATATATATATATATATATATTAAGAAGGACGTGTATATGTGTGTATGATCCGAAATCACTCAAAAACGCAACTATCGATTTTAACGAAACTTGGTATAGACATCCCTTGCTACCTGGGAAGAAATCTTGTGGGGGTCACAGCTCTCTAGGACGTACCGTTTCTGAGATATTCCCCAAAAATGCAAATATAGCACATCACATGACCTACATTAGCCAATACAAGCCTGCAGGTCTTTCTCTTCATATCCCAACTGTCATACACACGGTCACATGTCCCTTATCAGTCAATAGAAGCTCGCAGACCCTTCGTCTCCGCATACACATAGTTTTACACCAGTTTTCCATAACAACCCAGCCATTTTTCTTCACTGCTGCAGGTCAGCTTTAAAGGGGCAGGCCACTGTGGATGACACTGTTAAAGGGGCAGGGGCCACTATTGAAAAGGTAGGTGCTGTGGAGGTCACTGTTAAAGGGGCGGGCACTGTGGAGATCACTGTTAAAGGGGCGTTCACTGTGGAGGTCACTGTTAAGGGGGCGGGCACTGTGGAGGTCACTGTTAAAGGGGCAGGCACTGTGGAGGTCACTGTTAAAGGGACAGACGCTGTTAAGGTCACTGTTAAAGGGGCGGGCACTGTGGAGGTCACTGCTAAAGGGGCGGACACTATGGAGGTCACTGTTAAGGGGGAAGGAGCCACTATTGAAGGGGCAGCTGCTGTGGATGTCACTGCTAAAGGGGTGGGCCCCTGAGGAGGTCACTGTCAAGGGAGTGGGGTGCTGGGAAACTCACTGTTAAAGGGGAGGGCTGCTGTAAAGGTCAAAGTTAAGGTGATGGGCTGCTGTGGAGGTCCCATTTTAGGAAGCCTGGGCATTGTGGGGAGGGGGGGGGGGGAGTCTGTGTTTACGGGGTGTAGGGGCTGTGGGGTCTACTGCTATGGGGGATAGTGTCGATATCTTTTAACGACACACACAAACCTTAAGTGAAATAGAGGAAATATACCTATGTGAAGCCGGGTCCTTCTGCTAATATATATATATATTGTAAGAGGGCGCAAGGTTCCGTCGTCGACGGAAGGTACGTGTCACCGAGGTTCCTGGCCTTGGTGAGATAAGAGCCGGATTTTTTGTGTGTCAGCAGCAGGACTGTTTCTGTTTTGCCTTGTGTGAACAAGCACAAAGACTGTTTTTGTGTTGCCGAGTGTGAATAAAACACTTCTGCTTTACGCAGAGAACTGTGTACCTTGCCTCTATACTGCGTCCGCAAGCCTGTCTACCAGAGCAATTCCCCACAATAAATATATATATATATATCTATATATATAGATAAAGAAGGAAGTATATATGTATGTGTGTGTGTGTGTATATGTTCCGCGATCACTCAAACACGCAACCATCGATTCCAATGAAACTTGGTATACACATCCCTTGCTACCTGGAAAGAAATTTTGTGGGGGTCACAGCTCTAATAAGGGACCGTTCCTGAGATATTCCCAAAAAATGACCTGCATTAGCCAATACAAGCCTGCAAGTCTTTCTCTTCATATCCCAACTGCCATACACACGGTCACATGTCCCTTATCAGCCAATAGAAGCTCCCAGTCCCTTAGTCTCCACATACACACAGTTTTACTCCAGGTTTCCATAACAACCCAGCCATTTTTTTTCACTGCTGTAGGTCAGCTTTAGGCTACGGCTGCATGACACATAGGGCACAACTACACTGCTACATGCATCCATCTTGGATGGATTTTTTGTGACTGTCGTGTCGCAGTCGCAGCATGTCGCTGTGCGACACTATAGCCAATCATTATAAAAAATGTTGCGCGACATTGGTACAACAAAATGTTGCGAGACACATGTCGTCATGTAGCCCTAGCCTTAAAGGGGCAGGGCGCTGTGGAGGTCACTGTTAAGGGGTCAGGGGTGATTATTAAAGGGGCAGCTGCTGTGGAGATCACTGTTAATGGGGCAGGGGCCACTATTAAGGGGGAAGGCCGCTGTGGAGGTCACTGTTAAAGGGGCGGGCACTGTGAAGTTTACTGTGAAGGGGCAGGGGCCACTATTGAAGGGGCAGCTGCTGTGGAGGTCACTGTTAAAGGGGCAGGCCTCTGTGGAGGTCACTGTTAAAGGGAAGGGCACTGTGGAGGTCACTGTTAAAGGGGCGGGCACTTTGGAGGTCACTGTTAAAGGGGCATTCACGGTGGAGGTCACTGTTAAAGGGGTAGGCAGTGTGGAGGTCACTGTTAATGGGGCGGGCACTGTGGAGGTCACTGTTAAGGGGGTGGGCACTGCGGAGGTCACTGTTAAGGGGCGGCACTGTGGAGGTCACTGTTAAAGGGGCGGGAACTGTGGAGGTCACTGTTAAGGGAGTGGGCATTGCGGAGGTCACTGTTAAGGGGCGGCACTGTGGAGGTCACTGTTAAAGGGGCAGGGCCACTATTAGAGGGGCAAGGCGCTGTGGAGGACACTGTAAAGTTGGCAGGGGCCACTATTAAAGGGGCAGCTGCTGTGGAGGTCACTGTTAATGGGGCAGGGGCCACTTTAGTAGGGGGCAGCAGCTTTTGGAGGTCACTGTTAAAGGGGCGTTTACTGTGGAAGTCACTGTTAACCTGTTGGGGACAAAGGACGTACCGGTACGTCCTGATGCCCTGGTACTTAAGGACACAGGACATATTGGTACGTCCTGTGTATTTCCGATCACCGCTGCTCGGCGGGTGGTGATCGGAACAAGGTACCTGCTGAAATAAAATTAATGTAAAACTGAAACAAAAACCCCAAAAAGTAGTCATATTTGGTATTGTCACGTCCGTAACAACCTCATCTATAAAAATAGCACATGATCTAACCTGTCAGATGAACATTGTAAAAAAACGGTCCCAAAACAGCTATTGTTTTGCAAATTTTCCATTTTAATCCATTTTTCTAGTAACAAAGCAAGGGTTAACAGCCAAACAAAACTCAATATTTATTGCCCCGATTCTGTAGTTTGCAGAAACACCCCATATGTGGCCGTAAACTTCTGTACGGGCACACAGCAGGGCGCAGAAGGATCGAATGCCATATGGTTTTTGGAAGGCAGATTTTGCTGGACTGTTTTTTTGACACCATGTCCCATTTGAAGCCCCCCTGATGTACCCCTAGAGTATAAACTCCAAAAAAGTGACTCCATCTAAGAAACTACACCCCTCAAGGTATTTAAAACTGATTTTACAAACTCTGTTAACCCTTTAGGTGTATTTTTTGTTACCTTGCCTCAAAAAAAGTGTAATATAGAGCAACCAAAAATCATATTTACCCTAAAATAGTACCAACAAAACTGTCATCTTATCCCGTAGTTTCCAAAATGGGTTCACTTTTTTGGGAGTTTCTACTGTAGGGGTGCATCAGGGGGGCTTCAAATTGGACATGGTGTCAAAAAACCAGTCCAGCAAAATCTGCCTTCCAAAAACCATATGATGTTCCCTTCCTCCTGTGCTCTGCCGTTTGGCCATATAGCAGTTTACAACCACATATGGGGTGTTTCTGCAAACTACAGAATCAGTTCAATAAATATTGAGTTTTGTTTGGCTGTTAACCCTTGCTTTGTTACTGGAAAAAAATTGATTATAATTGAAAATTTGCAAAAAAAAATCTCCATTTGCCATTTTTTCTTTTGGAACACTTAAAGGGTTAACAAAGTTTTGAATACCTTGGGTGTAGTTTCTAGAATAGGGTCATTTTTGGGTGATTTTTATTATGTAAGCCAGGTTTGACCCCTGTCAGCTAAACATATGCTGACGCTCAGGGTCTCATCAGGATTCCTAATGTGGGCTCATCAATGCAATCAGTAGCTTTATTTTGGCAAAAAACAGGTTTTACTAACCTGTCAATCAAAGAAATAAGGTGCCCAAGGGGAGGTCCAGGGATGCAGGGTGCCCGGCCGCACCCATCGCTGTTTGTGCACAGCGCCGCCTCCTACTCTTCTGTGCCGCCTCCTACTCTTCTGTTCCGCCTCTCCCTCTTCCTCCCTTCCCCTCCTCCTGCTGTAAGATCTGGCGCGTGCGCACAGGGTGCATGTGCACTTCGCTTGAAGAAGCCGATCCAAGATATCTGCGCGTGCGCATGCGCCAGATCTTACAGCAGGAGAAGGGGGAGGCAGAGGCCGAACAGAGGAGTAGGAGGCGGCACAGAAGAGTAGGAGGCGGCGCTGGGCACAAACAGTGATGGGTGCGGCCTGGCACCCTGCATCCCTGGACCTCCCCTTGGGCACCTTATTTCTTTGATTGACAGGTTAGTAAAACCTTTTTTTTTGCCAAAATAAAGCTACTGATCGCATTGATGAGCCCACATTAGAAATCCTGATGAGACCCTGAGTGTCAGCATATGTTTAGCTGACAGGGGTCAAACCTGGTGAAAGAATCCCTTTAAGGGGTGGGGTGCTGTAGAGGTCACTGTTAATGAGGCAGACCCCTGAGGAGGTCACTGTCAAGGGAGTGGGGTGCTTTGAAACTTACTGTTAGGGTCCATTCACACGTCCGTGTGTGTTTTGCGGATCCACGGATCCGCAAAACACGGACATCGGCGATGTGCGTTCCGCAATTTGCGGACCGCACATCGCCGGCACTCTCATAGAAAATGCCTTTTCTTGTCCGCAATTGCGGACAAGAATAGGACATGTTCTATTTTTTTCAGGAACGCAATTGCGGACCCGGAAGTGCGGATCCGCAATTGCGGACCCGGCCGGGACATCGTCTGTCCCCATTGAGACTAATGGGTCCGCAATTCCGGAATTGCGGACGTGTGAATGGACCCTTAAAGGGGAGGCCTGCTGTGAAGGTCAAAGTTAACTCCTTAAGGACACATGACGTATGGGTACGTCATGTGTCCAGTCCCTAAAGATGGCGCCCGCTCCTGGCCGCTGCGAGCACCATCGCTGCGGGGGTTCGGCTGATTCCTGTAGCTGACCCCCGCAGCTGATGATCGCGGTCGGCAGCGCTGCCGACCGCGATCATTTAACCCCGCAGATGCCGTGATCAATCCTGATCATGGCATCTGCAGCGCTAAAACCAGTAAAACTTTCGGCAGCGCTCGGCTCCCCTAGTGGTGATCGGGAGAATCGGAGCGCTGTAAGGGATAGCCTTAAGCCTTTCATTCAGCTTAAGGCTATCACTTACTATTTCCTATGGAGCCCTTGTTAGCAATAGGGCTTCATAGGAAAAGTAGTAAATGCTCATAAACTCCAATACAAGTGTATTGGAGTTTATGATAGAAGCAATCAGGTAACTGATTTATATAGGTCCCTATGGGATCTATATAAAAGTGTAAAAAAATAAAAAGAAATAAAAAAAAACCTAAAAATTTAAATCACCCCCTTTCCCCAAAATTAAAATAAAATAATAAAAAAATAAAAAAATACACATCATGGGTGTCGCAATGTGTGAAAACGCCCATAGTATAAAAATATAAAAATATATTTCCCATACGGTAAACAGAAAAACGGAAAAAAGCGCCCAAATGGCCGATTTGCCGTTTTTGGACGCTTCATTTCCTCAAAAAAAATAAAATAAAAAGCGATCAAAAAGTCCTACACACCCCATGTTGGTATCAACTAAAAGTTGAGATCGCCCCGCAAAAAATAAGCCCCCATACAACGCCATACACTTATATACAAATACGTTATAGCGGTCAAAACATGGCGACAAAAAAAAAAAAATTTTTCACTATTAAAACGCAAGAAAAGCTATACATATTGGGTATCGCCGGATTCGTACTGACCTGTAGAATAAAACTAAATGGTCAGTTTTATCGCAAATCAAACGTCGTAATTTAGAAACCCGTAAAACTGTGGTGAAATTGCTTTTTTTTTGCAATTTCACCCCATTTGGAATTTTTTTCCCGCTTCCCACTACACCGTATGCATTATTAAATGATGGCGTTGGAAAGTACAACTTGTCCCGCAAAAAATAAGCCCTCATATGGCCATGTGAACGGAAAAATAAAAAAGTTATGGCTCTTGGAAGGCATAGAGCGCAAAACAAAAACGCAAAAATGTAAAAACCCTGTGTCCTTAAGGGGTTAAGGTGATGGGCTGCTGTGAAGGTCCCATTTTAAGAAGGCTGGGCACTGTGGAGGGTTCAGTGTCAAGGGGTGGGGGGGCTGTGGAGTTCACTGTTATGGGGGATACTGTTGATATCTTTTAACGACACACACAAACATTAAGTGAAATAGATGAAATATACCCGTGCGAAGCTGGGTCCTTCTGCTAGTATTTATATATAAAAACAGAGACATCGTCTTATATAAGTCCAATATTTGTACTTAAAACCTTTGTTAGGGAGGTTATGGGAAGGGAATGAGGAAATTTTGGATGTCTGTGTTACTGCTGCTCTGCTCACCTGCCCTTGTCCTGGTGGCGCGGATATCCCTCCCAATCTCCACTTTCTATCGGATGGCCTGGTGGCCAGGGTAGCTCTCTCTCTCTACACAGGCTGCAGCCTGCTTGCCAGCTAATCCCCTCTCTCGCTGCCTGTAGGGCACATTCCCAATCCCCCCCCCCCCCCCGGCTCCCTAATCTTCACTAGCCAATGGCTGGCCTCCTTAGAGTACTTAAAGGCGTTGTCTCACTTCAACAAATAGCATTTATTATGAAGACGAAGGGTCTGCTTGTAGCATCTTGTACCAATGGTGTCTCATTTCTATACTGAGAGTTGACTACTCACCTGGTATAATATCTGCAGGGATTTCCTCCTCCTTACACTGATGGTCATCCCTCATATAGGGCTCTTCTTCTTCTGCAATAACCTCTACTTTAATATTGATCAGATCTTCATCCTGTGGAATGATAAGCAACTGAGAAACCATCATTACATCAATCCATGGAGGGTTTGTAGAGATGTCATCTCCACCTACCTGAAGATCCAAAGACACACTGTGATTTTCCTCTGGACAATCTTGTGAATAAAAAGGGCTTGGACATCTGTCTGGTGGATTTTTCTTGTTGGATCCAACTATAGGAGACCCATACACAGTCAATGAGTATATGTCATAAATATTGTAAAAGTAGAGAGCAGTTTTAAAATACACTTAGAAACACTCAAAGAAGGTCTTACCTGAAAATGTGAGGGGCTTCTGTTTCTTCATGATATCCTTGTAGAATTTTTTGTTTTCTTCTAAATAAACCTGAGTGGACAAACAGACCATGACAATTTGGCATGCTAATAGTAAATTGACATACTGTATACAATAGGATAGTCATCATCCAGATACCTCCTTTAGTGTTATTGAATAATATCCCAACATTCCCAGCAGTGCTCACCTTTCCAGTCAGCAGCTCAATGATCTTATGGGTCAGCTCTAGGATCTTCAGTTCATTGTGAGGAGGTTGTGTGGTGGGGCTCTGGATCTTTCCCCATCCTCCTGATATATGTAGGTCGTTGATAGGTTGCACAAACTCTCCAGATGTCTTGTTCACTATTGAGTAATCCTGTGCATCAAGAAAGGAAGAGACACTGATAAATCACCTTATACCAGGCCTGGACAACTACAACACTTTGTAGGGTTGGGTCAGTACAACAAAGTGGCTAAGGAAATACTGATGTACAGTCGAAATAAAAAAAAGCATTTGCCCATTTTCTAAGTAATCACAGCAGCATCGCCGCTTCCCCAGTAGTCACAGCAAATATCCCCACTTCCTTAACAAACAGGCCTCCCCTTTCCACTAGTGACCACAGCCCTCCTTCTTCAATAAATCACAAAAGTAGATACAGCAAGGCTGCTCCTTCCTCTCAGTAGTCACAGCAGGCTTTCTCCCAGCAATATTTCTCCCTTTCTCTATGCATTTGCAATAAGTTCTCTGTTGCTCCTAAATGTGTAATCTTGTCATAAGTATTTTTTTTTTAAGGTATACAGAGGAAGGCACCCCAATCATTTAATTCCCCATTTCCCACAATTGTGTCCCCACTCTCTACTAGGCACGGCAAATGTCCTACTCCCCTAGTACTCCCATCACTTCCCCATTAGTATCTTTTTGGCATACCTTTTTTTTCTCTTGTATAGAATCGGGTAGTAGATTATACTATTCCATGCAGAAAAAAAATTATTAAATACATATACTTTTTTAACATGGGAGCCTATGGATCACATCTGCTACTGTTATGTCACAAAGTCTAAAAGTTATGAGAAGCTAAATATTTCTCCAAGTCTTTCACCTCTCCAGTAAGCAGGTAGATAATTTCAAAGGTAAGTTTTAAAATCTTGTTTGTCATGTTTCTCCTGCCCTGGTCCATCCTTGATGTCAGTAAATATGTCACTTAGCTTAGAGGTTGTGATGGGATGTCAACCGGTAGGTGTCAAACTACAGGAAGCAGAGTGGGAAAAAGAAGTGATTAAAAACACAGTATAAAAGACAATGCTTATTAATTTTGATGTATAAAAATACAGAAGTAAAATAAGTGTTCTCATAGGACCAAATATATAAACAAAGTAACAAGAACAGACAGGGCCACACAAGACAGTCTTCCCTTTCTGCATCCTCTAACATAACTAAATCAGATGCCCCATTGGTTGACTGTATTATATGGTCGCCAAAGGCCCTTTGAAAAAAGAGTTGATATCCAGCCACTGGAACAGCACTTATAAAAAGTCTATTTCAGGGCAAAGCTATTCAAATATAGAGGGGGTGAGCCTGAGGAAGTCCAGACAATTGACTCCACAAATAAACCATATAACGAACATCATAAACTTTGACCAGACAGTCTCAAGATGCACCAAATTTATTACAGTGGCTCACGCTATATGATAAATTTGGGGCATCTCAATGCATTATTGACCCTTTCCTTAAAGGGGTTGTCCGGGTTCAGAGCTGAACCCGGACATATCCCCATTTTCACCCAGGCAGCTCCCCTGACTTGAGCATCAGAGCAGTTCCTGCTGCAATGCTCTCCTTTGCCCTGTGTTGAATCGCGCAGGGCAAAGGCATTTTCTGGAGTTCAGGTTACGAACCGGGCTCTCTTTAGGGCTGCCAGGCGGAGGCTTCCGCCCAGCAGTGAACCCGATGATGTCACCGTAAATGATGGGCGGGCTAAAGCCCACCCATCAGAGCCGTTGACGTCACCGAACACACTGCTTGGCGGAAGCCTCAGCCTGGTAGTGTGGTATTGTAAATAAAAGAGCCCTTGCCTTGCGCGATCCAGCAGGGCAAGGGAGCGCATCGGAGCATGACAGGGTCCAATGCAAACATCAGGGGGGCTGCCTGGAGGAAAATATGGGTATGTCCGGGTTCTGCTCTGAACCCGGACAACCCCTTTAAGTTTACACCACCTACGGTTGACTTACATTGAGCAATGTTTTCATATTTAATATGACACAGCCTGATCTTGCAAATCTGACATGTGTCACTTTGTGTTAATAACTTTGGAATGCTTTTACTTATTAAAGTGATTCTAAGATTTTTTGTGACTTCATGCTAAATTTGGTTTACCTTTATTTATATAGAAATAAAATTTAACATTTATTGAAAATTTGGAATACTGAGCTATCTTCTAAATTAGATTTTTCTGTTTTTAAGATATAGTGATACTTCACAAATTATTTATAAACATTCCCCATATGCTTATGTTTGCATCATTTTATAAATGTTACTTTAGAATTTTAGAAGCAATGTTTCAAGAAAATTTCTAAAACCTTAATTAAGGACCAATCCAATTCTGAAGTGACTTTGAGGGGTTTATCTAATGGAAACCACCCATAAGTGACCACATTTTGGACTACACTCCAAAACTGATTTTAGAAACGTTGTTAACCCTTTTAGGTGTTTTTCGCAGGAAGTAAAGCAAAATGGAAGTGAAATTCCAAAATATAGTTTTTATGCAGATTTTCCATTTTTCCCCGTAACACACCAAGGGTTAACAGCAAAACAATCCTCAATATTTAGTACCCTGATTCTGCATTTTACAGATACATCCCACATGTGTTCGTAAACTGCTGCATGGTCGGACCACAGGGCTCAGAAGGGAAGGAGCGTCATATGGTTTTTGGAAGCCACATTTTATTGGAATTTTTTGGAAACAAAACCCCTCAAAGCATTTAATTATATATTATTTAGATACACTTGGCTGTGAAATTGAAAAATTTCATTTCTTACAATAAAATGTTGCTTTATCCCCACTTTTTTAATTTTTAGAAGGGGTAACAAGAGACAAAGCACCCCACAATTCTGCAACACTCCATATGTGGTCATAAACAGCTTTATAGGCACACCACAGGGCTCAGAAGGAAAGGAGCGCCATTTGGCTTTTGGAGGGTAGATTTTACTGGAATGGTTTTCGGGCGCCATGTCGCATTTGAAGAGACCCTGAGGTACCCCTCCAGTGGAACCCCTCCCCCCCAAAAAACCATAAAGTGACCCCATTTTTAAAACTACACTGCTCGAGGAATTTATTGAGGGGTGTACTGAGTGTTTTGACCTCACAGGTGTTTCCTAGAATTTGTTTAAGATTTGGACGTAAAATTAAATATTAAATTGTATTGCAATTATATGTAGTTTTAGCCTCAAATGTTTCAATTTTACAAGTTGTGATAGGACAAAAAGCATCCCAAATTTTGTTGCATATTTTTTTCGAGTATGCCCTATGTGGGTATAAATTGCTTTTTAGGCACACTGCAGGGATCAAAAGAGAGAGAGCAGAAACCACCCTCAAACAAATAGAAATCTTAGAGAGACAGCACAAAAGAACACTAGCTATTTCCACAAAAGCCGAGTTGTCTGTACAACAGGAAAAATTACTGAACATCCTCAACCTCAAAGACTCTAGAGCGTATCTTTACACTCAAACATAAGATGTATATTCACGGAAATAAGGGTTCTAAACTTATGGCTCTCATGGCCAAAAAAGCTAAAGAGCAAACTTTTCTCAAAGCTATCAAGGATCCTTCTGGGCAACGTTCTCTTGACACGGAAAACATTGCTAAACATTTCACACAATTTTATAACGCCTTGTACAATCTGAGGGCAGAGGAGTCAGAGGGTGACCTGCGTTCCCGTCAGGAAGACATAGACAGTTTTTTACAGACACTGTCCCTGCCATAACTTGATAGCTCCCAAAGAGCCCTGATGGCCGGTCCAATAACTCTCACTGAATTACAACTAGCTCTGAAGGAAACTCCCAAAGGCTAGAGTCCAGGTGCAGATGGCCTGACGCCTACCTATTATACAGTATTTCACTACTTCCTCATCTGCTTTCATCTTTCAATTCATTGCTGAGTGGTGAATCCTTTCCCTCCCAAACTCTAAAAGCCCATATCACCATCCTGCCTAAGGATGGGAAAGACCCCGGATTGTACAGTAGTTACCATCCGATATACTTGTTCAATGTTGATGTGAAAATCTTTGCGAAAATACTGGCGAATCGTCTTAATCGGTTCCTCCTACTTCTAGTGAACAGTGAGCAAGGTGGGTTTGTGAATCCAGGGAGGGCAAGGATAACACCCTTAGAGTGTTGCACTTGACTCAATTAGCCAGTTGGAAAACCTTGCCGTTAGCTTTCATATCCACCGACGCAGAAAAAGCGTTCGACCGGGTAGACTGGTCCTATATGCGCACCACTATACACAAATTTGGCCTACCAGACACATTCCTCAGGCTAGTTTTCGCATTGTACTCTGGCCCTTAAGCAAGAATAAAAGTTAATGGTACCCTATCCACATCTTTCCCTATTTCCAATGGTACGAGACAGGGCTGCCCCCTCTCCCTGCTCCTTTTTGTGTTGACTATGGAGACCCTTATCCAAGCAATTAGGCAACACCCAGACATTAGGGGGAACTGAACACTTCACAGTGGCATATGCTGACGATCTGCTAGTGATCACATCAAACCCAGATTTCTCCTTTACAATTTTATCACGCCTTTTTGACCAATTCAACAATTTTTCTCATTTTAAAATTAATCCGTCAAAATCTGAAGCGTGGAATATCACCTGTCTACACCTTTCCCATGGTCTTCATCCTATATCAAATATCGGGTTTACATATCTCACCCTCTCCAAATACCTGGTACTCTTTAAATTATATGCCCCTCTTGAACACGATTGAGTTAACTCTTAACTCTTGGAGGGTTTTGTTCATATCCTGGTTAGGCCGCTCTAATCTCCTCAAAATGATAATAATACACTAAAATCACTTATCTGTTATAGGCTCTGCCTATCTATCTTTCTCAAGCTTCGGAGAATATTCCTGAAATATGTCTGGGGCTCTTCGAATCATAGAGTGGCATATGGCACTCTGACCAAACAAAGAAAGGATGGGGGGATTGGATTGCCAGACATGATATCAATATATGAAAGCGTTCAACTCACAAGGATTCTTGACTAGCATAAGAGACCTGTCCCAAAACTATACGTCCCCATTGAGGAAGAGGCGAATAATTTCTCCCTGAGTCAAGCCCTCATTCCAGTCGCAACCCGGTCGGTGCCTGTCCCTCAACATAATCTGATGACAAAAGCTTTCTTGCTTCTTTGGAAAAAACTGTCTGGGAAACATACAATTTGGCCCACGCCTTCCCCATTAACAAGTCTGGGGGACCTACTAGGTTTTTAAGACCCGTTCTCCTCACAATGGCTCCCATTAAAAAAGAAACTTAGATGCTAATTGGGGACATATTGCAAGATGGAACATTTCCAGATCGGCCCACTCTTCAGTCAGTCACTCTGGGAATGACAATAGACGATCTCATGTATAATCACTTGTGTTTGAACTTTAAAACGTTGATCAAAACAGGAGACATTTCGAGAGATCTCACCTGGTTAGGTGAGCAGCCCGTCATGGGAACAGGAGGGTTGTATCAAAAATTAATGAGAGTAGGCGTTTAGATGTCACCGGAGGCCAGATTTTGCCATACATCTTGGCTTGGCAGCAGGGATTATCTATTGCTCTCATGAAAGCTGAGGTCAAGTCGGTATATAGGTCCTGCATGGGGCCATCAAGATGCGTTCTATTACAAGAAACATCTTACAAACTGGTTAGCAGATGGTACAGGACCCCGGAGGCACTGAATCATATGAATCCTTCAATCCCTAACGAGTGTTGGAGATGCAATGAACACATAGGAACGTACACCCACTTATGGTGGGATTGTGCCAAGATTAAACCGTTCTGGATCACTGTAGAGGAAATCCTCTCTAGAATTTGTCCGAAAGCTCCCCCAATATCTCAAAAGGTTATCTTTCTTAATTTCACACCCTCTTGGAAGAAGAAATATCCCAAGACTCTATGGGCGCAACTGGTCCTACTAGCAAAAGCTATGATACCCTTACATTGGAAACAAACCTCTACTCCCCCAATAGCTCAATGGCTCACTAACATTGGCCACATAGCAAGGTTTGAAGAGCTAAGCTCGTATGCAAGTGGGAAACATAATACATACAAAATTGACTGGGCTCCGTGGAAAGGCTTCGCTCAAGGTACAGGAATTATCCCATATTTGGCAGATCAAGAGGAGGGCCTCTCTATCTGAGTGGCATCGTACCACTTGGAATAACTGCACTAAGTGTTGGATCTTCGCACATTCCACATACCTGTTCTCCTTTTCCATTCCTTTGAATTTGTTGTTATACCTCTGCTCATAATGATTGGATAGTCAATTTGATATATTACCCGCATTTATAACTGTTTTGTGACTCACAGAGCTGGCTGAATAGTAGATCTTAGATGCTTACTCATGTTTAGCAATAACAAATGACAAAACAGGTGCACACTGCGGTCTTACTAAGCCCTCAAACTGATGTTAAAATTGAGAGGTTAGTCAACATGTCCTACAGTGGAGGACATGTCTTAAGCCCGAGCACCACACCAAGGTCTCTCAAGTAGCTCGGGACCTAACACTCACCTACCTGTGCCATATGGGCAATACCACTGGCCCCTGGTATTGCCCATATGGAACAGGTAGGTGAGTGTTAGGTCCCGAGCTACTTGAGAGACCTTGGCGTGGTGCTCGGGCTTAAGACATATCCTCCACTGTAGGACGTGTTGATTAACCTCTCAATTTTAACATCAGTTTGAGGGCTTAGTAAGACCGCAGTGTGCACCTGTTTTGTCATTTGTTATTGTTATATTGTTATATTATTTATCACATCCACACTATTGCCATCTTGTGTAGGATGTCTATTGTGGTACTTGTGGTCGGCTGCGGGCATCCTCCACCATATGCATTTTTGCTGGGTATCGCCATTAGCTACGAGCCACAAGTGCAGGATCTGCTACCCTATATATATATATATATATATATATATGCACAACTGCATTTTTGGGTTGAGCACATCCTGCTTCATGCCACCTTTCAGTTGGTTTGTGCTTACTCATGTTTACTTTAAATCCAGGGCGACAATCTACAACTGCTAGGGATCTCTATCCTGGGTGATCGCATTTTTGCTCTGTATGTTATGTTTTGGCATTGTCACAGTTTATGAGCTTTTGGTAGACTGTGCGAAAAATCTCTAAATTCAATAAAAAGAGATTTGACACAAAAGAGAAAGATGGTGATTTATACAGCACTGGCTGATAACTGCATAGGCTCTTCGGTTAAATATAAAAAATAAACCCCTAAGAAGTGACCGCAGTTTAGAAACCACACCCCTCATAGAATTTACTAAGGGGTGTAGTGAGCATTTTAAATCCTCAGGTGTTTTGCAAAAATTAATTCACAGCAGACGGTGCAAAGTGAAAATTGCAATTTTTACACAGATGCCATTTCAATGCCCAATATGTTGTGTCCAGCGTGTGCCAGTGTGAAAAGTCAGCCGTCTTTTTATTATGCCGTGCTTCCTGGTTTCAGAAACACCCTACATGAAGAATTCTCACACAAAGTTAGCTTGTAACGTTAGTACGTCTAGAAAATTGCAACACTTAACTACCTGAGTAGACGTATAAAAATAAAATAAAAAATTATACTTTATTTCACATCCAGGGGTTAAAAAGACATGAAAATCCCTTCAGGTATTCAGAGTGTATGATGTGTGGAGAGGGAGTCTAGCACATACTCCATCCACGCCCAATCACTCTGACCAAATCAACCAAGTGTAACACACACTGTGAACACTGTCGATGATGGGTAATAATCAGCAAGTCATGTATGGTTGGGTGGTCTCTATGTAAATAGGGTCAGTAAATGTGCTGCTCATACAGAGTAAAGCGACCCCCTTCAGAAACTAGTACCCCATCCAATAACATGCCTGACATCCCATTCACCCAGTAGCCGCTTATTACACCTAAAGCCGGTGCGAGACGTGCATAGCAAACAGCAACTGCCGCCTCTTGTTTGCATGTGCCGAAATACAGTGATTTATGCTCAACGCGTTTCCACAGGGCTAACACTCTGCCCTGTATCCTCAGGAGCTGCCCACTCATTCATTCATACATTCCAGTATAGTTAACCCCTTTGGGACACATGACGTACCGATACGGCATGTTTCCCGAGTCCTTAAGGACACATGACGTACCGGTACGTCATGAGTTGTTCCGATCACTGCTGCTCAGCTGGCAGTGATCAGAACAAGGTACCTGCTGAAACCATTCAGCAGGTACCTTGCTACAATGCCCAGGGGGTCCTGTGACCCCCCCATATGAGCGATCGCTGCAAACCACAGGTCAATTCAGACCTGCGGTTTGCAGCGCTCTGTGCGATCTCTGATCCGCCGCGGGATCAGAGAGTTAATGCCCCCAAACTGTTTATTTTTAACCCCCTGCAGCCCCCAATCATATTGTGGCTGCGGGGTGCAGAGGGTGGTTGCGGGCGGCCGGAGGCGGTGCGGGAGGCGGGCGGTGCGGCGGGCGGGATCGCGATTGCGATCCCCGCCCGCCTCCTCTGATAAGTTTCCTGGTGTCTAGTGGGTCTATCAGAGTGTCAGCACATTGCTGACACTCTGATAGAAGCGGCTGGCATCTGTGCTTGATCAGATGCCAGCCGTTTAACCCCTTCCGTACCGCGGTCCGTACGGACCGCGGTATGGAAGGAGTTAACAGGAGGAGCTCCCTCCCTCTCCCATCGGGGGCTGCTGTGCCTTTGCAGCCCCCAGCAGTATGGGATCACAGAGGGAGGAGCTCCACTCCTCCCCATCCATCACCCCCTGCCCAGTTATGGCAGCGGGTGATGGTTGCCATGGAGACAGGACGCTTTCAGAAGCGTCCTGCTCTCCATGGTGCTGAAAGTCTGAATAGACCTGCTAAAGGTCTATTCAGACTTTCTAAAGTACAAAATACAGTACAGTGCACTATATAGTGTACTGTACTGTATTATACAGACACCAGATCCACTGGATCTTTCAGAACCAAGTGGGTCTGGGTCAAAAAAAATGTAAAAAAGTGAAAAAAAGTAAAAATGAAAAAAACACATATCACTGAATAAAAATTAAAAAAATAAAATACACTACACATATTAGGTATCGCCGCATCCGTAAAAACCTGCTCTATAAAAATATCACATGACTGAACTCCTCAGGTGAACGCCATAAAAAAAAACCAAAAATGGTGTAAATAAGCCATTTTTGGCACCTTATCACTAAAAGTGTAATACAAAGCGATCAAAAAGGTGTTTGCCTCCCAAAATAGTACCAATCAAACCGCCATCTCATCCCGCAAAAACGAGCCCCTACCTAAAACAATTGGCCAAAAATAAAAAAACTATGCCTCTCAGACTAAAACATGATTTTTTTGTTTCAAAAATGCTTTTAGTGTTAAATGTAAAAAAAATTAAAAAGTAGACATATTGGGTATCTCCACGTCCGTAAGAATCTGCTCTATAAAAATATCACATGACCTAACCCCTCAAGTAAACACTGTAAAAAAATTAATAAAAACTTTGTCAAAAAGCCATTTTTTGCCACCTTACATCACAAAAAGTGTAATAGCAAGCGATCAAAAAGTCATATGACCCCCAAATAGTGCCAATCTAACCGTCACCTCATCCCGCAAAAATGATACCCAACCTGAGACAATTGCCTAAAAACTGAAAAATATATGGCTCTCAGACTATGGAGATACTAAAACATGTTTTTTTCATTCAAAAGGATATTATTGTGTAAAACCAAAATAAGTAAAAAAAGGTATACATATTATGTATCGCCGCGTCCGTAAGGACCTGCTCTATAAAAATATATCATGACCTAACCCCTCAGATGAACGCCGTAAACATAAAAAATAAAAACGTTGTCAAACAAGCCATTTTTTGTCACCTTACATCAAAAAAGTGTAATAGTAAGCGATCAAAAAGTCATATGCACCCCAAGATAGTACCATTCGAACCGCCATCTCATCCCGCAAAAAAATGAGCCCCTACATAGGACAATCGCCCAAAAAAAAAAAAAAATATGGCTCTCAAACTATGGAGACACTAAAACATGATTTTTTTGTTTTAAAAAATGATATTATTGTGTAAAACTTATATAAATAAATAAAAAGTATACATATTATGTATCGCCGCGTCCGTCACATCCTGATCTATAAAAATAACACATGACCTAACCCATCAGCTGAACACAGCAAAAAAATAAACAATACGGTGTCAAAAGCCATTTTTGTCACCTTACATCTAAAAAGTGTAATAGCAAGCGACCAAAATGTCATATGCACCCCAAGATAGTGCCAATCAAACCGCCATCTCATCCCGCAAAAAATGAGCCCCTACATAAGACAGTCGCCCAAAAAAATAAAATAAAACTATGGCTTTCAGAATGTGGAGACACTAAAAAATTTTTTTTTTCAAAAATGCTTTATTATGTAAAACTGAAACAAAAAACCCCAAAAAGTAGTCATATTTGGTATTGTCGCGTCCGTAACAACCTGCTCTATAGAAATAGCACACAATCTAACCTGTCAGTTCAACTATGTAAATAACAAAAAATAAAAACAGTCCCAAAACAGCTATTTTTTGCAAATTTTCCATTTTAATCCATTTTTCCAGTAACAAAGCAAGGGTTAACAGCCAAACAAAACTCAATATTTATTGCCCTGATTCTCTTGTTTGCACAAACACCCCATATGTGGTCGTAAACTACTGTATGGCCAAACGGCAGGGCACAGAAGGAAGGGAACGCCATATGGTTTTTGGAAGGCAGATTTTGCTGGACTGGTTTTATTGACACTATGTCCCATTTGAAGCCCCCCTGATGCACCCCTACAGTAGAAACTCCAAAAAAGTGACCCCATTTTGGAAACTACGGGATAAGGTGTCAGTTTTGTTGGTACTATTCTAGGGTAAACATGATTTTTGGTTGCTCTATATTACACTTTTTTTGAGACAAGGTAACAAAAAATAGAAATTCGTAAATTTCATCTCCATTTGGCAATAACTCTTGTGGAACACCTAAAGGGTTAACAAAGTTTGTAAAACTGGTTTTGAATACCTTGAGGGGTGTAGTTTCTTAGATGGAGTCACTTTTATGGAGTTTCTACTCTAGGGGTGCATCGGGGGGCTTCAAATGGGACATGGTGTAAAAAAACCAGCCCAGCAAAATCCGCGTTCCAAAAACCATATGGCGCTCCTTTCCTTCTGCGCCCTGCAGTTTGGCCATACAGCAGTTTACGACCACATATTGGGTGTTCGTGCAAACTGCAGAATCGGGGGAATAAATATCAAGTTTTGTTTGGCTATTAACCCTTGCTTTGTTACTGGAAAAATGGATTAAAATGGAAAATTTTACAAAAAATTTAAATTCTGAAATTTTATCTCCATTTGCCATTAACTCTTGTGGAAAACCTAAAGGGTTAATGATGTTTGTAAAATCAGTTTTGAATACCTTGAGGGGTGTAGTTTCTAGAATGGGGTCATTTTTGGGTGGTTTTATTATGTAAGCCTCACAAAGTGACTTCAGACCTGAACTGGTCCCTAAAAAGTGGGTTTTTGAAAATTTCTGAAAAATTTCAAGATTTGCTTCTAAACTTCTAAGCCTTGTAACGTCCCCAAAAAATAAAATGGCATTCCCAAAATGATCGATACATGAAGTAGACATATGGGGAATGTAAATCAATAACTTTTTTTTGGCAGTATTACTATGTATTATAGAAGTAGAGTAATTGAAACTTGGAAAATTGCAAATTTTTCAAAATTTTTGATAAATTTGGTATTTTTTTATATTGTACCACTGTCATGAAGTACAATATGTGACGAAAAAACAGTCTCAGAATGGCCTGGATAAGAAAAAGCGTTTTAAAGTTATCACCACATAAAGTGACACTGGTCAGATTTTGAAAAAATGGCCTGGTCCTTAAGGTGAAATAGGGCCGTGTCCTTAAGGGGTTAACAGCACTATTAGATAGAGGATGTCCCGAGCACCTTTTGCGTGCAAGGGCACCGGCACTATGACGGCCGTACGCGGCCGCCCAACATGCGGGCATATAAGCTTAACACCCCGCCCATAGGTGATGACGATCAGATGGGCGGTGTGGAGACAAGACAGGTGGGACCCTCCCCCCGCTGCTCCGGCACCTCCCATACACTGTTCACCCAGTCATACCTACGGAGACCACTAGACCGCAGTCCTGCAATTAATCGGGGAAGAATATTCGCGGCTGCGATCGTACCACGAAGAACACAGACACATTAACTTAAACATCGTATCATCGGTGCATAGGGAATCTAATGCTGAATGCATCATGATGAGAGAAACATAATTAGGATAGCTGACATGCACTTCACCTCCACAGAGAAGAGACTCTATAAAAAGCAGGCATATGAGATGATGTCATTGAGCCCCTTAGGTTGAATGGTTTGGAGATAAAATATCCATCTTGCTTCTTTCTGAAGCAAAGAGGGATCCACATCCCCACCACGGGCTGAATTTTTTACAGTGTCTATTCCCTGGACCATTATTCCAGTTGGGTCACCCGCATGCATGTCACATACATGTCGTGCCAATGATGTGTCTCTGGAGTTACGTATATCAGACAGATGTTCTCCAATACGCCGTCTAAGTTCACGTTTCGTCTTTCCGATGTATTGGACACCACATTTACATGTGATAAGGTATACGACACCGGCCGTCGTGCAGCGAATGAAGGAGCGAATCATATATCGTTTGCCCGTAACATGACTTTCAAAAAAACGACCCCGCTTCACATAACTACACATCAGGCATGACCCACATGGGAAGGTTCCTTTAGCCTCACTATTAAGCCATGTGGCTGGTCTCGGACGTGTGAAGGTACTGTGTACCAGCTTGTCCCGCAGATTGGCTCCCCGTCTAAATGTGATCGGTGGAAAATCTGGTGCCAGATGCCCAACATCTGGGTCCGATTATAAAATCGGCCAGTGTCGCTTCAATATGTCCCGTACCACGATATGCGCTTTATCAAACGTGGCCGTAATCCTAGGGAAGGAGTTCTGTTGGTTTCTGCTCCTGGGTGTCAGCAACTGAGCCCTATCAGCCGACAGAGCATGATGGTATGCCTGTTTCAAAACCCCTGATGGGTATCCTCTTTTGCTGAATCTCTCCCTCAGGTCAGCAGCTGCTGCCTTGAACTCACCCATCTCTGAGCAGTTCCTTGTCTTGGGGAATGGCAGGATTTTTGTCGAACGACTTGAGCTCAGACACATGGCTCGGTGATCCTAGGGAGGTATTCACAGAAAAGGAATTGTCCATACAGCCTACACATCTCAGTATCACCTCAGTGTTTAAACATCTTAAACAGGTGTACAAGGATAGGGTTCGGGGTTGGTGGGAGATCCAAACATTGGGGGCTTACCTGGAACACAAGATTGTTCCGAGGGGCCTCAGAAACCCTATCCAACCAGTAGCGAGGCTACGTTCCCCGGAATTCCTTAAACGCTGGGAACAAGAATCTATAGAAGGCTCTCTGCGGCTCATGAGACTTTTGTTTGAGGAAGAAGAAAGGCTCATGGTCAAAAGTGAGACAGATTTATAGGAGCGGATCACTAAAGCTAAAGAGTTTAGTGACCACTCGGACTTTGGCAAAAAAGAAATTCTCCTGCAGCGAGATATTGAACGTTTTACGTCTCATATTAAACAGCGCAAACACTTTCAGTTTAATCGAGACGTGAACGATTACAAGGAAGGGAGACTCTTTGACTTTGGAGGTAGACGACCAACAGCCCCAGAAACTGAAACCGAGGTCTCATCGTCCGATAGTGACGCAGAAGCTATACCCAGATCGGCCCAAAATAGGGGTAGAGGAACAGGGGGGGAGAGGTGGTACTCAGAGAGGTAGGAGAGGGAGAGGGTCAAATAGGGTGGGTTTTTTAGACCAGGCCCCCACCATCTCCGATTATCTCCTGCGAAACAAGAGGCCATAGGGCAAACTGATAGTCTACAGATTGTTAATCTGTCAGATAGGGCACTAACCAACATTGAAATGGGTGTCCTGAGAAAAGGGCTCTCATTTATACCCACACAGAAATTTAACTTGTTCAATTGGGTGAAGGACTTACATCTATATGCCCGTAAACTTAAATGGAAAAAATACTTCTCGCTACATGACAGGCGTGCCTGCCAGGAGTTGGGCATCGAGATGGAGGATTATGGGGATGTACAGCTCCTGGCGGGCATGGCTGAGGAGGACGAGAGGGATATAGGGGATGGACCATTTACGTCCCTTAAGAATCCGTCTAAGTTGTTCCCCCCGATAGGGGATAGTACCCTCATCGACACATTCCTCACACTGGTTACCAATGAGCTACATGCGATTGAGGATTGTCATGTGGCAGGTGATAATCTAACCAGAGAGGAGAGAGTGGCACTAGCTGGGCTCACCAGTGACTCCAGCATAATAGTAAAACCAGCGGATAAAGGGGGAACATTGTCATCATGGGCGTTGAGAAGTATCAGAAAATGTGCATGAGTCTCCTGGATGATCAGAAAACATACAGGAGATTACCACAAGATCCCACGGCGGATTTCAAGAACGAACTGGCCAGGATCCTAGATGATGCACTAGCGGACAGGATTATTAACAAATCGGAGCATGACTTTCTACTGCCCAAATTCCCAGTCTTGGCTGCATTTTATAGTTTACCCAAGGTGCACAAGAAGGGTCCAGAATTAAAGGGGCGTCCAATTGTCTCGGGCATGGGAAGTCTTACTGCTAACATCAGCACGTATGTGGACCTAATACTGCGTCCATTTGTGGTCTCTTTACCTTCCTATGCCCGAGACACCATGGACGTGCTCAAAAGACTGGAAGGTATTCAATGCGAAAGGGGCACTATGCTTGCTAGCCTCGATGTTGAGGCACTCTACAGCTCCATACCCCATGAACTTGGGTGTGGGGCTGTGGAGGGGTTCCTCCGCCAAAGGGGGACACAGTTTCAGAGGCATAGCGATTTTGTCATAAAGCTGCTCCGGTTCATCCTGACACATAATGTATTCTTCTTTGACCAGCACATCTTCCACCAGCTCAGGGGGTGGCGATGGGGAGCCCGTGTGCCCCCACGTTCGCTAACCTCTACCTGGGCTGGTGGGAGAGACGTGGTCTTTGATGAGTCCATGGATCAGTATACGTCATCGGTTTTACTGTGGCTTAGGTACATCGATGACGTGCTGATCCTATGGAATGGATCCAGTGACAAATTTGGCCAGTTCGTGTCCGCACTCAATGTGAATGATGTGGGTCTATTTTTCACCCATTCTGATGAAATTAACTTCCTTGATATTAAGATCAGATTGAACCATGATGGGAGGATCAGTACGTGTCTCTATAGGAAGGATACGGCCACCAATAGCCTGCTTGACTGGGAGAGCAGCCATCCGCCTGCCCTGAGACATGGGATCCCGAAGGGACAATATCTCAGGGCAAGAAGGAACTGCTCAGAGATGGGTGAGTTCAAGGCAGCAGCTGCTGACCTGAGGGAGAGATTCAGCAAAAGAGGATACCCATCAGGGGTTTTGAAACAGGCATACCATCATGCTCTGTCAGCTGATAGGGCTCAGTTGCTGACACCCAGGAGCAGAAACCAACAGAACTCCTTCCCTAGGATTACGGCCACGTTTGATAAAGCGCATATCGTGGTACGGGACATATTGAAGCGACACTGGCCGATTTTATAATCGGACCCAGATGTTGGGCATCTGGCACCAGATTTTCCACCGATCACATTTAGACGGAGAGCCAATCTGCGGGACAAGCTGGTACACAGTACCTTCACACGTCCGAGACCAGCCACATGGCTTAATAGTGAGGCTAAAGGAACCTTCCCATGTGGGTCATGCCTGATGTGTAGTTATGTGAAGCGGGGTCGTTTTTTTGAAAGTCATGTTACGGGCAAACGATATATGATTCGCTCCTTCATTCGCTGCACGACGGCCGGTGTCGTATACCTTATCACATGTAAATGTGGTGTCCAATACGTCGGAAAGACGAAACGTGAACTTAGACGGCGTATTGGAGAACATCTGTCTGATATACGTAACTCCAGAGACACATCATTGGCACGACATGTATGTGACATGCATGCGGGTGACCCAACTGGAATAATGGTCCAGGGAATAGACACTGTAAAAAATTCAGCCCGTGGTGGGGATGTGGATCCCTCTTTGCTTCAGAAAGAAGCAAGATGGATATTTTATCTCCAAACCATTCAACCTAAGGGGCTCAATGACATCATCTCATATGCCTGCTTTTTATAGAGTCTCTTCTCTGTGGAGGTGAAGTGCATGTCAGCTATCCTAATTATGTTTCTCTCATCATGATGCATTCAGCATTAGATTCCCTATGCACCGATGATACCATGTTTAAGTTAAGGTGTCTGTGTTCTTGTGGTACGATCGCGGCCGCGAATATTCTTCCCCGATTAATTGCAGGACTGCGGTCTAGTGGTCTCCGTAGGTATGACTGGGTGAACAGTGTATGGGAGGTGCCGGAGCAGCGGGGGGAGGGTCCCACCTGTCTTGTCTCCACACCGCCCATCTGATCGTCATCACCTATGGGCGGGGTGTAAAGCTTATATGCCCGCATGTTGGGCGGCCGCGTACGGCCGTCATAGTGCCGGTGCCCTTGCACGCAAAAGGTGCTCGGGACATCCTCTATCTAATAGTGCTGTTAACTATACTGGAATGAATGAATGAATGAATGAGTGGGCAGCTCCTGAGGATACAGGGCAGAGTGTTAGCCCTGTGGAAACGCGTTGAGCATAAATCACTGTATTTCGGCACATGCAAACAAGAGGCGGCAGTTGCTGTTTGCTATGCACGTCTCGCACCGGCTTTAGGTGTAATAAGCGGCTACTGGGTGAATGGGATGTCAGGCATGTTATTGGATGGGGTACTAGTTTCTGAAGGGGGTCGCTTTACTCTGTATGAGCAGCACATTTACTGACCCTATTTACATAGAGACCACCCAACCATACATGACTTGCTGATTATTACCCATCATCGACAGTGTTCACAGTGTGTGTTACACTTGGTTGATTTGGTCAGAGTGATTGGGCGTGGATGGAGTATGTGCTAGACTCCCTCTCCACACATCATACACTCTGAATACCTGAAGGGATTTTCATGTCTTTTTAACCCCTGGATGTGAAATAAAGTAACACCCTACATGAAGCCCTAATCTTTTCCCTGGACACTCAACAGGGTTTAGGATTATAAGAGCACCATGGTCTTTGGAGGCCCAATGTGGTTACTTATGTGGCTTGTGCTGACAACTGTAGAGATTCTGGGGTGAAATAATAAATGGAACCCCTGAGAAGTGACCCCATTTTGGAAACTGCCCCCCTCAAGATATGTATTAAGAGCTGCAGTGAGAATTTTGACCCCCCAGGTGTTTTGCAAATATTAATGCACAGCCGATAGCACAAAGTGAAAATTTAAATTTTTCCACAGATATGGCATTTCATTGCCCATGTGCCCATCATGTTCCGGTGTGGAAAGTCAGGCCTCTTATTATTGCTTTTGTTTTGTTATTGCGTCGTACACCGCACAGGAAAAATTATATATTAACTTTATTCTGCTGGTCAGTACGATTACAGAAATACCGATTTTATGTATACAGTTGGGTCACATTATTCTAACCACCAGCTAATATCCAGAGTAACCGCACAGATGGCAGCTAGATAACTGGGAGTGACTTAGTAAGGTCCTGGTACATTATCACAGGTATATGGAGCCACGCTGACTGCAGTGCATCTGTAAGCTGCTGGAGGATGGTGCATGGGGAAGAATACATAGAGAGAAGACGATGATCGAGGTGGTCTGCACATGCTCATTTGGGTTCAGGTCTGGGAAATACTTGGTAGTCGTGGTCATGCTCTTCCAACAAATGTCAGCATGTTTGGGTGTACGTGATCTGCAAGGATGGATTCATAACCAAATCGCTTGAGAGTGCCTTTCACATAGACTAGTGTGCCTACGAATGCCACAAAAACATTCCCCAGATCATAGCGCTGCCACCAGCTTGTATTCAACCAGCAATGGTAGCAAGGTGTTTATTCTCTGATGTTTCTCCCATTACACTACAACATCCATCCTTTAGCTGAAGCAGAAAACGTGACTCATTGAAGAAAGGAACCTTTTGCCAATCAGCAGAGGTCCAATTCTGATACTACTCTGAAAAAATAGCATGATGTAGCTTAGTAAGCAAATGTACAGTGACCATCTATTTACTATCTACTTGCCCCATAGGCAATAGGGTTCTCTGAACTGTTTTAGACACCACTGGTAGCCTCCTGGTTCATTTTGGTGGTCAGCAACAGGCGAAAAGTTCACAAACTACACAGTTTCAGAAATCCTGCCACCCTTGGCCTGAAAGCCAATAATCACCCTTTTTGCTACTCTGATAAATCACCCCTTTTACCCATGACTGCAATAAGGGATATGTGTGCAGACAACCTATCACATACCTTATATACCCACCAAGCCTGCTCATAACATGTGACTTCCTTTATGAGCTACAGGTTGCAAGGGTCTAAAGTAGGAATGTGACTAAGGCTACTTTCACACTTGCGTTATTCTTTTCCGGCATAGAGTTCCGTCGTCGTGGCTCTATGCCGGAAAAAAACTGATCAGTCACATCCCCATGCATTCTGAATGGATAGAAATCCATTCAGGATGCATCAGGTTACTTCAGTTCAGTCACTGTCAGTCGTTTTGGACAGAGGAAATACCACAGAATGCTGCGGTTTTATCTCCGTCCAAAATGCTGAAACACATGCTAGAATGCCGGATCCGGCATTAATTCCCATTGTCTTGCATTACTGCCGGATCCGGCATTAAAAAATACCGCAACGGCGGATCCGGCATTCCGTTCTGCGCATGCGCAGACCTCTAAATATGTGAAAAAAATAGATGCCAGGTCCGTTTTGCCGGATGACACCGGAAAGACGGATCCGGCATTGCAATGCTTTTTCGGACTGATCAGGCATAACAATGCCTGGTCAGAAAAGATGACATGAGTTTACAACAGTTTGCCGTATCTGGCAGGCAGTTCCGGTGCCGCAAGTGTGAAAGTAGCCTAAACTGTGTATTTTTTTTTTTAAGTTTTGCTACTCTTACACAATAACAGCACTTTTAGAAAAAATAAAATAATTTTTCGTGTCATTTTCTGACCGCCACTGTGGACAGCTGACAACTAGGGCTGGGCGATATGGCCTAAAATCTATATTACGATAAAATTTGAAGCATGTGCGATATAACAATATATCACTATATATTATTATCAATATTTTTTTTTTGGGGGTAAAAGATTTTTTTTTAACTTTTTATTTACTAACTATTAGCCCCCTTAGGGGCTAGAACCCTTGTCCTATTCACCCTGATAGACCACTATTAGAGTGAATAGGACTTTACACTGTCGCTGCTGCCCTGGGCTTTGTGCACACAGCAGCAGGGAGCTGACCATGGCAGCCAGGGCTTCAGTAGCGTCCTGGCTGCTATGGTAACCGATCGAAGCCCCAAGATTACACTGCTGGATCTCCCATCAGAAGCTGCCACTGCACCACCAATTGGTGAGGAAGGGGGGGGGGGGACCCTGGGGCCACTGCCACCAATGATTTAATACTGTGGGGGGCGCACTGAGGTGGGGGGCCTGAGGAGTTAATTGCGGCGGATTGCAGCGCACAGTTATAGAGGCCAGGTATGGGATATGGCTGGCACACGCAGGCTATGTTTGTATTCAAGCAGTCATAGGTGCAGGGTATGAGATAATATACTAACCTATACTAACCTAATGTACTTACCTTTCCTGCTGGGTGCGCGGCTGGCTGGAGTCCGCAGGAGTGGGGTCCACGATGCACTGGGAGGGATCTGACGTCACACATAGCGTCAGCCAGCGCACTGACTATGTGTGAACGCAAGGCCCGTTCGGGAGGCCACGGGGCGGTGAGTGAGAAGCTTCTTCAATTCACTACAGCTCTGTGGTCACCTATCGCGATATGGCGAAATAGCTAAAATCTATATCGTAAAAAGGATGGCACTCACAACATTTGGTTGAGTAATGGGGATTTATTTGTTTTTGTGCAATAAAAATATATATTTACAAACCATTAGAAAACGTGGTGTTAAACAGGCAGGATATGCTCAAACCCATATGCAGTTGTGCATGTATATAGGGGAGCACATCCTGCACTTGTAGTCCATTGCTAGGGGCAATCAACAGCAAAAAAATGCATACAATGGAAGATGCCAGCAACGGCCTACAAGTACAACAATAACCATCCTATATAAGGTAACAATTATGTAGATGTGAAGAACAATCAAAAACTTCACAATAGCAAAGACAGGTGCACTCTGCGGTAATACTAAACCCTCACACTGCTGTTAAAATTGAGAGGTTAGTTCGACATATCCTACTAGGAGGACATGTTTTAAGCTCGGGCACCGCACCAAGGTCTCTCAAGTAGCCCGAGGCCCTCCCACTACTTGAGAGATCTTGGCGCGGTGCCAGAGCTTAAGACATGTCCTCCTAGTAGGATATGTCGAACTAACCTCTCAATTTTAACATCAGTGTGAGGGTTTAGTATTATCGCAGAGTGCACCTGTCTTTGCTATTGTTAAAAGTATATATTTTTAATAAATTGGTTAAAAATAGTTATTTGATAAAAAGTTGTTTTTGTTGGGAATATTGGTTTTGTTCCGATTGGTCGGTGGGAATTATTATTTCTGGGTTGTTAGAAATGGCCTGATAATATTGAATGTTAAATATCAGCTGATATCCAAGAAGCTTAAAAAATTATAATTATAGGAGCCCAAAGTTTAGTCCTTCTGTGTGAGCAGAAAAAGGAGGAGAAGTAGTGTACCTTTTCGGTATAAATTACATTACCCTTCTTCTTGTTGCTTGTAACAACTGGTCCGCTCCTGGCAGGCTTACCACTGTGGATCCGAGTGTCGGCGGTGTCTGTTGTGCGTGCGCTCAGTCCTCCACGTGTCTGGAGAGGCGCGGCATGGGAGCTGCGGCTTGCGTAGGAGGAATCGCGTCACTTCCAGTCTTTTGTCACTTCCGAGTACCGGAGTTCGTGTGCCTCGTGTTGCTCTGTTGGTGTTTTGGTGCCAGATGCGAATTTTGAAATCTCTACCCGTGGTATTGGATTCTTTTTCAGGTTGTTAATAAAAAACAGCAAGCTGTTGATATTGTTATCGCTACTCAACGCCCATACGCGTTTCAGAGCCTCAAGCTCCTTCTTCAGTGGGATGGGTAGCGATTGGTTGGGTAGCGATTTTACATTGATTCCTTATATTTGATTTCTTTAATTGTTGGGGAGGGATTTCAGGTTAATTGGTATGGTCCAAAGTAAGGACTGGATTGGATTGTAGGTCTTCGGTTTTTTATTAGGGTCTCAAAAGTACAAGTGTATGTGGGCATGAGGGTGATGTCATTGTTATTATCTCATGGTCCAGTCTTGTTAATTAAAAACGTAAGTAACATCAATATATTGGATCTGATATATTGGGACTGATATCAGTTTGGTGGGTATATAGTGAATAGGTATACAGTGGGGATTATAAATAATGAAGGGACGTTTTAGGTAATTTCATTGAAGATGGTATAAATAAGTGTAAGGGGCATGAGGCCTCCCAGGGAGAGGTGGTCGAGGTGCTGATAGACAGCCAGACGCTCGACTCCGTGTCCCCAAGAGATGCCACGCCCTGCTGGATCAATATATAATGTTCACAAAAAAACAAATATTTCCATTTCTGCTTTTAATCCTCTTGGTATCATAGTATCAAATTCAAAAAAAAATCTGGATTCCGCATGTGACATATTTGCTATGTGGTCCCCCCCTCTCCAGTGTTTTTTCACTCTTTCTAGAGCTGAATAAATGAGATGTAGGGTCACTGTCGTGGTGTTCCTTAAAAGGCAGCTAATATCCTTTAACAACATTTAGTATGTGTTCTGCGATTCGTTTTTTCAGGGGTCTTTTTGTACGGCCGATATATTGTTTATTGCAGGGGCATTGTAACAGATATATAACATTGGTTAAATTGCAGGATAGATGTTCACAGATTTGTTGGGTGAAATTGTTAGATGGAGATAACGGTAGTAGTTTTTCTGGTGAATCTAGATCGTTGCCCGAATTTATTGCGATATTATCGTATATCGTTTATATCGCCCACCCCTACTGACAACCACATATGGGGTGTCTGTGTAAACTGCATAATCAGGGTAATAAATATTAAAGGTTTATTTTTCTGTTAACCCTTGCTGTGTTACAGGGAAATGGATTAAAAGGTTAACAAAGTTTGTAAAATCAATTCTGAATAATTTGTAGGGTGTAGTTTCTAAAATGGGGTCTTTTATGGATGGTTATGTAAGACACTCAAAGTGACTTCAAAACTGAATTGGTCTTGAAAAAAGTCTGTTTTGAAAATTTGAAAAATTGCTTCCAAGATTCTAAGCCATTTAAAGTTAAAAAAATAAAAAGATATTTGCAAAATGATGCCACCATAAAGTAGACATACGGTGAATGTTAAGTAACAGCTATTTTATGAGCTGTCACTATCCGTCTTAAATGCAGAGAAATAAAAATGAAAAATGAAAATTGTAAATTTTTTTCATAAATAAAGGTAAATCATATAGCCTCAAATGTACTATTAACATGAATTAAGTTTTGTCACGAGTAAACAAACTCCGATTTGGATGGATAGGTAAAAGCGTTCAAAAGTTGTTATGACATAAAGTAACATATTTTAACCCCTTAACGCAAAATGCCTTGCATGTACGGCGGGGGATGCTGTGCTAGAATGCATTCCGCCGTACATGCACGACGGGATGATCGGGTGGGTGCAGGAGCTGTGCTCGCCCAGTTACTGCAAGGGTCCGGCAGTCCCTGGTAGCCGGGCCCCTGCTGTATCCGCCAGCATCGCTGTTTACAGCGATGCTGGCGGATTAACCCCTTCTATACCGCGATCATAGAGGTGTTTTTCGGCAGGGCGAGGAGCGCATCGGGTCCCCGACCTGCTGTGGCGTAGGACCCGATGTGTCACAAGGCAGCCTGATGCCGTGCAGAGGCTGCCCAATGCCTTGCCTGGCATCGTAAACTGCTCTCTACGGGTGTCCAGGAGATCCAGCCTCAGACTACCTAGGCAACCTGTTAGTGTATGACTAATACACTAACAGGCAATGCATTACAATATAGATGTATTGTAAAGCATTGCAGAGGGGATCAGACCCAGAGTGGGACAGAAATAAAGTAAAAAAAAGTGTTTTCAATAAATAAAATAACGTTTCAAGTAAAAAAAAATAAACGCCCCTTTCCCTTATTTTATAATAAAAAATAGAAAAAAAATTAAAAACGCACATATTAGGTATCCCCGTGTCCGTAACGACCGGCTCTATAAATATATCACATGATCCACCTCGTCCGATAAACACCATAAAAAAAAAACTGTGTCAAAAAAAGCCATTTTTGTCACCTTACATCACTTAAAGTCCAACACCAAGCGATCAAAAAAGTTTATGCCCCCCAAAATAGTACCAATCTAACGGTCACCTCATCCTGCAAAAAATGAGCCCTTACCTAAGATAGTCACCCAAAAAATAAAAAACTATTGCTCTCAGACTAAAACATGATTTTTTTTGTTTCAAAAATGATATTATTGTGTAAATAAATAAATAAATATACATATTAGGTATCGCGGTTTCCGTAACAACCTGCACAATAAAAATACCACATGACCTAACCTCTCAGGTGAACACCACAAAAACTTTTTAAGAAAACGGTGACAAAAGCCATTTTTTGTCACCTTATATCACATAAAGTGTAATAGCAAGCGATCAAAAAGTCATATGCACCACAAAATAGTACCAATCAAACAGTCATCTCATCCCGCAAAAAATTATACCCTACCTGAGACAATCGCCAAAAAAATAAAAAACTATGGCTCTCAGAATATGGAGACACTAAAACATGATTTTTTTGTTTAAAAAATGCTGGTATTGTGTAAAACTTAAATAAGTAAAGAACATATTATCTTACGCTGCGTTCGATATAACCTGCACTATAAAAATACCACATGACCTAACCCCTCCGGTGAACACCGTAAAAAAAAAAAAAAAGTGTTTAAAAAAGCTATTCTTGTCACCTTACATGACAAAAAGTGTAATACCAAGCGATCAAAAAGTCATAATCAACCTAAAATAGTACCACTCAAACCGTCATCTCATACCGAAAAAAATGAGCCCCTACATAAGACAGTTGCCAAAAAATAAAAATAAACTATGGCTTTCAGAATATGGAGACACAAAAAAATATATTTTTTTAAAAAATGCTTTATTATATAAAACTGAAACAAAAAAACTAAAAAGTAGTTGTATTTGGTATTGTCTCGTCCATAACAACCTGCTCTATAAAAATAACACATGATCTAACCTGTCAGATGAACGTTGTAAATAGCGAAAAATAAAAGCAGTGCCAAAACATCTATTTTTTGTTACCTTGCCTCACGAAAAGTGTAATATAGAGCAACCAAAAATCATATGTACCCTAAAATAGTACCAAAAAACTGCCACCTTATCCCGTAGTTTCCAAAATGGGGTCACTTTTTTGGAGTTTCTACTCTAGGGGTTCATCAGGGGGGCTTCAAATGGGACATGGTGTCCAAAAACCAGTCCAGCGAAATCCGTCTTCCAAAAACCATATGGCGTTCCCTTCCTTCTGCTCCCTGCCGTGTGCCTGTAGAGCAGTTTATGACCACATATGGGGTGTTTCTGTAAACTACAGAATCAGGGCAATAAATATTGAGTTTTGTTTGGCTGTTAACCCTTGCTTTTTTACTGGGAAAAATTGATTAAAATGGAAAATATCCCAAAAATAGAAACTGAAATTTCACCTACATTTGCCGTTAACTCTTGTGGAACAACTAAAGGGTTAGCAAAGTTTGAAAAATCTGTTTTAAATACCTTGAGGGGTGTAGTTTCCAAAATGGGGTCACTTCTTTGGAGTTTCTACTCTAGGGGTGCATCAGGGGGGCTTCAAATGGGACATGGTGTCAAAAAACCAGTTCAGCAAAATCTGCCTTCCAAAAACTATATGGTGTTCCCTTCCTTCTGCACCCTGCTGTGTCCCCGTACAGCAGTTTACGATAACATATGGGGTGTTTCTGTAAACTACAAAATCAGGGCAATAAATATTGAGTTTTGTTTGGCTGTTAACCCTTGCTTTGTAACTGGAAAAAAATTATTAAAATGGAAAATCTGCCAAAAAAGTGAAATTTTGAAATTTTATTTCTATTTTCCATTACCGTATTTTTCGCCCTATAAGACGCACCGGCCCATAAGGCGCACCTGGGGTTTTTGGGGAGGAAAATAAGAAAAAAAATATTTTTAACCAAAAGGTGTGCTTTTGGAACTAATGGTGGTCTGTGGATGGCACTATTATGGGGGATCTGTGGATGTCACTGTTATGGGGGGGATCTGTGAAGGACACTGTTATGGGGGATCTGGGGATGACGTACTGTTATGGGGGATCTGGTGATGACATATTGTTATGGGGGATCTGGGGATGACACACTTATGGAGGGGTCTGGGGATGACGCACTGTTATGGGGGGATCTGTGGATGACGCACTGTTATGGGGGGATCTGTGGATGACGCACTGTTATGGGGGGGGATCTGTGACTAACACTGTTATGGGGGGATCTGTGACTGACACTGTTATGGGGGGGGGGGGATCTGTGAAGGATACTGTTATGGGGGGAGGAATCTGTGAAGGATACTGTTACAGCCCCCCTATAACAGTATCCTTCAAAGATCCCCCCCATAACAGGGCTGGCAATGTTATGGGGGATCTGTGGATTGCACTGTTATGGGGGATCTGTGGATGGCACTGTTATGGGCGATCTGTGGATGGCACTGTTATGGGGGATCTGTGGATTGCACTGTTATGGGGGATCTGTGGATGGCACTGTTATATATGTGTCATCCACAGACCCTCCCCACCCCATAACAGTGCCATCCACAGATCCCCCATCCCATAACAGTGCCATCCACAGACCCCTCCCCCAGGGGTCAAGTCCTGGGAAAAAAAGTGTGGGAACTCACCCAAGTGCCTCCGCATAATGTCACAGCGTGCGGCGTTCGCAAAGGGCAGAGGAGGTCGGCTTGAGCAAGTACTGTATTTTTTGCCCTATTAGACGCACCGGCCCATAAGACGCACCTAGGTTTTCGAGGGGGACAATAAGAAAAAAATATTTTTCATTACACCTCAGGTCAGACCACCAATCAGACCCCCAATGTTAATCAGACCTCAGCTAACAGCCCCAATAAGATCCCCAATGTTAATAATACCCCCAATAAGACATCAGATCAGACCCCAATATGAATGACCCCCAATCAGACCTCAGATAATAGCCCCATGCCTCATAGCAGCCCCCAGTAGCCTCATAGCAGCCCCCAGTGCCTCTCCATCAGCCCCCCAGTGCCTCTCATCAGCCACAAGTACCTCTCATCAGCCCCCAGTGCCTCTCATCAGCCCCCAGCAGATCTCATCAGCCCCCAGTGCCTCTACATTAGCCCCCAGCACCTCTCATCAGCCCCCAGTACCTCTCATCAGCCCCCAGCAGATCTCATTAGCCCCCAGTGCCTCTCATCAGCCCCCAGTGCCTCTCATCAGCCCTCAGCAGATCTCATTAGCCCCCAGTGCCTCTACATTAGCCCCCAGTGCCTCTCATCAGCCCCCAGTGCCTCTCATCAGCCCCCCAGTGCCTCTATATCATCCCCCAGCAGATCTCATCAACCCCAGTGCCTCTAATCAGCCCCCAGTGCCTCTAATCATGCCCGTCAGTGTCTCTAATCTGCCCCTAGTGCCTCTTATCAGCCCCCCAGCAGATCTCATCAGCCCCCAGAGCCTCTTACCAGCCCCCAGGGCCCCATTCACTAGCGCCCAGTGCCCCATCCACCAGCCCCCAGTGCCCCATCCACCAGCCCCCAGTGCCCCATCCACCAGCCTCCAGTCAGTGCCTCTCCATTCAGCCCATAAAATATGGAAAAAAAAAAAAAAAAAACTTACCTCTCCTGCTCCTGGACGCAGACGCTCCTCTTCTACTGCTGTCGGCTGTGAAGGCTGCACACGGAGTGACGTCACAGAGCGACTCACTCCTGTGCACAGCTTTCACAGCCGACAGCCGAGGACCAGAAAGCGCTTCCTGGTCCTTTCGCCCTGAAAGGGAACGGCGTTCCTGCCATGAAAAAAGTGCAGGAACGCCATTCCTACGCGTTCCCCCTCGACTCGACCCCTGCCCTCCCCCCATAAAACTGAGCGGAAGCGGAGGGGACTGGGGGAGCAGGCATGGAGGGCGGGTGCAGTGACTGTACCGGCCCCAGCTCCAGTGCTGCACTATTAAAATATAAGCAGTAGTCTAAATCATCAGTTCTGGTCCATGCCCCCCACCCCTATATTACCGAACACGGCTTGTTCAGTTGATAGCAGGCATTCCGGGCGGCCGGCACGTCACTCACTGACGCCACGTGCCTGCGCCGCCTACTTTATGAATGAAGCAGGCGGCGCAGGCTTGGACGTCAGTGAGTGACGCGCCGGCCGCCCGGAATGCCTGCTATCAACTGAACAAGCCGTGTTTCGGTAATATTAGGGGTGGGGGGCATGGACAACCAGAACTTTTAATTGATTTAGATACCTTATATTTTAATAGTGCAGCACTGGAGCGGGGGGGCCGGGTACAGTCACTGCACCGACCCCTCCGCAATTGCCGGCCCCCAGCTCCTCCTCCCAGTCCCTCCCCGCTCGCGCACACCTATGTCTCCTCCTGTCACCCCACAAGTGAGCTTGCTCCTCCCTCCTTCTCTCACCTCACTAGTGACCCTTCTTCCCCTTCCTCATCTCACCCCACTAGTGACCCTCTCCCCCCTCCTCCTGTCACTCCACTAGTGACCCTGCTCCCCCCTCCTCCTGTCATCCCACTAGTGACCCTGCTCCCCCCCCTCCTCCTTTCACCCCACTAGTGACCCTGCTCCCACCTCCTCCTGTCACCCCACTAGTGACCCTGCCCCCCTCTTCCTATCACCCCACAAGGAAGAAGCTGATCAGACTCCACCGACTATGATGGGTTCCGTTCAGTTTCCGTTTGGGATTCTGTCTTTTTACCGGACACAAAAGTGCTGCAAGGCTTTTTTGTCTGGTCTTTCGACAGAATCTGCGACAGAGGCTCCAAACTCAGCCTCCAACGCAGATTTGAAGGCCTACGTATTATGTATTTTAGTAATGCTCACACGTGCCCCCTCACAGTGTTTTCACTTCTTTCTGGCAAAGTTACCTGGTTCTGGCGCACAAAATTTATACCATGTCTAGTGCGGCCCTCAGACGAAAAATGGTTGGGCACCACTGTACTATAGTAAGGATTCTGCATGGAGACCGATTCATGTCAGTAGGGGTTCTGCAGGGAGACCAATTCACATCAGTAGGGGTTCTGCAGGGAGACCGATCCACGTCAGTAGGGGTTCTGAAGGGAGACTGATCCATGTTACTAGGGGTTCTGCAGGGAGACTGATCTACATTACTAGGAGTTCTGCAGAGAGACTGATCCACGTCAGTAAGGGTTCTGGTTCTGCGGGGAGACTGATCCATGTTATTAGGGGTTCTGCAGGGAGACTGCGGCTACTTTTACATCTGCGTTTATGCTGGATCCGGCAGGGGATCAGAAAAAACGCATCCGGACAATAATACAACCGTCTGCATCCGTTCAGAACAGATCCGGTTGTATTATCTCCTAAATGAACAAGACGGATCTGGCATGTGTCCGAAAAAACGGATTTGGCACCATTGACTTACAATGTGTTTCATTCCACATCAGTCTTGATCAGTATCCCATGCTGCACACAAAAATGCTGCTTGCAGCGGTTTTGTGTCCGGCATGGGAATGCAACAAAACAAAACGGAATGCATTCTGGTGCACTCTGTTCTGGTTTGTTCAGTTTTGTCTCCATTGACAATGAATGGGGACAAAACGGAAGCACTTTCCTCTGGCTTTAAGACCCTGTGCCAGATCTCAAAACTGGAAAGGAAATGCAAATGTGAAAGTAGCCTGATCCATGTTATTAGGGGCTCTGCTCTGAGACTGTTCCACATTACTAGGGGTTCTGCAGAGAGACTGATCCACATTACTAGGGGATTTGCAGGGAGACTGATCCACTATAGTAGGGGTTCTGCAAGGAGACTGATCCATGTTATTAGGGGTTCTGCAGGGAGACTGATCCATGTTATTAGGGGTTCTGCATGGAGACTAGTCTACATTAATAGGGGTTCTGAAGGGAGACTGATCTATATTACTTGGGGTTCTGCAGGGAGACTGATCCACTATAGTAGGGGCTCTGCAGGGAGACTGATCTACATTACTAGGGGTTCTGCAGGGAGACTGATCCACGTCAGTAGGGGTTCTGCAGGGAGACTGATCCACGTCAGTAGGGGTTTTGCAGGAAGACTGATCCACGTCAGTAGGGTTTCTGCTGGGAGACTGATCCACGTCAGTAGGGGTTTTGCAGGAAGACTGATCCACGTCAGTAGGGTTTCTGCTGGGAGACTGATCCATGTCAGTAGAGACTGATCCACATTAGTAGGGGTTCTGCAGGGAGACTGATCCATGTTATTAGTGGTTCTGCAGGGAGACTGATCCACTATAATAGGGGTTCTGCAGGGAGACTAATCCATGCTGTTAGGGGTTCGACAAGGAGACTGATCCATGTTATTAGGAGTTCTGCAGGGAGACTGTTCTTCATGATGAAAAGGGGTATCTGGCAGTTATCGCACAATAAAAATGATGACAATGAAACTATACACGTATTTAGGGCTCATGCACACCACCATTGGATGTTGACAGAAATAATGGCCATGTGCATTCCGTATTTTGTGGAACGGAACGGCCGGACCCTAATAGAACAGTACTATCCTTGTCCGTAATGCAGACAATAATAGGACATGTTCTATTTTTTTGAGGAATGGACATACGGACATATGGAAACGGAATGCACAAGGAGTCATTTCCGTTTTTTGTTTTTTTTTGCAGCCCCATTGAAGTGAATGGTTCCTAAAAACCAGAATGTAAAAAAAAATAAGTTCTTGTGCATGAGCCCTTATAGACACAGTATATACACATGTACATTATTACACTCATTATCACCAAATACAATGACAATAAATACGATTCACACTAACTTATCTGTAGATGTCACATCTTAGTGATTACAGGACCTTAGATGACGTCATGGTCATGTGATCAGTCAGTAAAGTGCAGCGGTGATATTTTTTCTTCGCTTGGCACTTCCTGTCATGTGATCAATGTTATCCAGCTTTAACTGATCACATGACTGTGACAGCATTAAAGGTACTTTAGCCAGTAGAATGTTATAGCTGCAGATCAATTATGGTTGTCCCTAAATTTCATGCGCCGCATATGCATCACCACAGCCCGGAAAAGCAGGGCAATCAGCGCTGCCCGAATCTCCTCCAAGATCCCGAGGCTACGGCAGTCACGTGACTGCAGATTGTCACGTGACCTGACAGCTGGCGATCTTTACAGTATATGGGATTTAGCAATTACTGTCCACTACTGAAATTCAGCGCATGCGCACAGTGACAGCCGGCTTGTACAGGCAAGTTAATAGTATAAAGTTAGTGTAATATGAATGTGTGTGTGTGTACATATATATATCACATACACATTTAATATGCATGTCACCAAAAATGTAATTAAAAAATCAGTATGCAGGTGTATAAGTGATGATGTTTACAATGCTTGTCACTTTATTGGTTCTAATACTGGCTCTGGTATGGAGGTTTAATCTGGCACTGTTGGGGGCACTGCACCCGGCTCTAATATGTGCAGACTGTATCTGGCACTGTGGCTGGTTCCTGTCTATAGTAAAGTATTTGGCATTATTGTGGGGACTCCTGCGGTGTCATGTTTTTTAGGTCCTGACAGGGGACACCATTACAGGCGTATTATAAGTACTTTAGTCACGTTTCCCCTTTAAGGGGGTTTTCAGGTTACATTGCCTATTTTTAAAAACTATTGATGTCATTTATCAAACTGGTGTATAGTAGAACTGGCTTAGTTACCCATAGCAACCAATCAGATTCCATCATTCATTTTTCACAGCTCCTTTGGAAAATTAAAGGTGGAATCTGATTGGTTGCTATGAGCAACTAAGCCAGTTCTACTATACACCAGTTTGATAAATGACCCCATATATATAGATTGTACTGTATGATCCCTCACCTGATGTATTTCACCATTTATTGGATCCCCTGTACCCTTCTGTTCACTCTGTTAGCTATTGCAGGAATCCCATTCAGTTCCAGACTGTCATGGCTGTGGCGCCTGGCCCACCTGACCAGAAACAAGGTCCTGAAACTACAATCCCCACAAACCTTTGCTGCACTGCTGTAGTCATGTATATTCACAAGAGTCTCTGATTCTGCATTGGCTGCTAGAAGAGACACGTACATCGCTGTAATTCCCCCGCATCGCAGCGATTGTAAAGATAATGGGGGAGATTTAAAACTCATTTAAAGGAAAACTGTCTTAGCTGTCCATAGCAACCAATCAGATTTCACCTTGTATTTTTCAGACCTCTTTTGAAAAATGAAAGGATTGATGTGATTGGTTGCTATGGGCAACTAAGCCAGTTTTCCATGCGATGCCTTGAACAGTTCTTGCTACCAAAGAACTAAGAAGAGAAATGCTTGTGCTCACATTGCTGTTCACTGACTTTATCCGGCAAGAGAGGAAGTAACTGCGCCTGCTCGACCGTAGCTGGACAAGAGACTACAGGCCGGAACCAGGAGAACAGAGGGTAACTATGAGGCATCATGCACACGGCTGTTGCCCGGCCGTGGCCGTATTCACTTGAATGGGTCTGCAATCCGGAGCTGCGGTGCGGAAAGGAGGCATGGAACCCCACGGAAGCAGTGCGGACGGTTCACGGACCATTTCAAGTTAAATGGGTCTTGTGCCAACCCGGCCGCCGCACGGACTTGCCCGTACATTGGGGACCGCAAATTGCGGTCCCCAATGCACGGAATGGCCACACAACGGCCGTGTACATGAGGCCTTAGGCAGGTGGACTATTAAGGTATTTTTTTCATTTTAGTTTTTTGAGAGCCAAAACTTTTTTGTTTTCCTTTTCACATAGCCGTTTGGGGACTTGTTTTTTTCAGGACGAGTTGTATTTTTTTTAATGCGCCCATTTAACCCCTTCAGCCACCGTGTTGAATCGGTGGGTTCCAGCTGTATTATACAGCAGGCACCCAGTCGCCATGACAGGGAGCAACGATTGTGCCACCCCGTCATTTAACCCCTCAGGTGCCGCAATCAACTCTGATTCCTCTGCCTTCTGATCAGAGCCCCAGCAGTGAAATTGCGGGGCTCCAATCGGTTGCCATGGCAGCCTGGACGCTGCTGAAGCGCTCCAAGCCTGCCATGGCTTTCTCCATACCGAGCTATGCACGAGGCCTAGCTCAGAATGGAGAGTGTAAAAATCATATTCACCCTAATAGATCTCTATTAGGGTGAATAGGAGAAGGGATCAAAAGATCCCAGGTTCTAGCCCCCTAAGGGCTCTTTTACACGAGCGGATCCTGTGCGGGTCTTCCGCTGTGTGAAAGAGAGCCAAGCCCCATTCCAGACAGCAGAGACACGGAGCATTAACATGATTGATAATGCTCTTTGCCTCTTTGTGACCTTTTTACTACAAAATCACGGTGACAACTTTATCTCACTGTGATTTTTTTAGTAAAAAGGTCACAGAGAGACACGGAGCATTATAAATCATGTTAATGCTCCGTGTCTCTGCTGTCCAGAGCGCGGCTTGGCTCTCTTTCACGCAGCGGATTACCCGCACGGGATCCGCTCGTGTGAAAGAGCACTAAGGGTCTAATAGTTATTTAAAAAATAAAATAAAATAAATAAAAAAAAACATTAAAATATCACCCCCTTTTTTAATTTTACATATAAAAATATATTAACAATACAAAACTAAATATATTGGGTATCTCCGCGTCTAAAAAAGTCAGAAAATGGTGATGCAAAGAAAAGTTTGATTTTTGCAAAGGGTTTTATTTATTTTTTTTACAGTAAAAAAACCTATACAAGTTTGGTATCGCTGGATTCGTATTAAGCCACAGAATAAGGACGTCATGTCATTTTTTGTGCACAGCGAATGCCGTGATGTCAAAAACCTTAGTGGAATTATGTTGGATTTTTTTTTATTTAACCCCACAAATCATTTTTTTCCCGTTTTCCAATAACAGACTTGTTAAATTAAATTGCACCATTAAAAAATGCATCTTGTCCCACAAAAAATAAGCCCACATATGGCTATGTGGACAGAAAAATAAAAAAGTTATGGGCTATGGGAGGAAAACACAAAAATGCAAAACCAAAAATGGGCCCGGTTAACTTACCATATGTTGTATCAAATAAACGAAAAGATAAAAAAGAAATTCTTTGTGAGGTAAAATTGGAAAAGATAACACAATTCTGCCATTGTCTTTGGAGCCTTGCTTGCACTGCCTTCACTGTGCTGTAAAATTGACAGCACCATCAGTTTACAACAAAGTTAAATACAAGGTTTTACTACTTTTAATAAAAATATTGCATTCTGACCCCAATAACTTTAATATATTTGCTTCTACAAAGCTTTTTGAGGGTTTGTTTTTGGAGGCAAGCTGTAGTTTTTATTGGTACCATTTTGGATACATACAACTATTTGATAACTTTTATTCACTTTTTTGAAGGGGTTGAAAACAACCGAAAACCAGTGATTCAACCATTTTGATATTTTTTTTCTGTTACCGCATTCTCAATCCAGGATAATTACTTTTATATTTTAAAGGCAATCTGTCACCAGCAACCTCCCTATCAAACTGTTATGCAAACAGTTTGATAGGGAGGTTGCTGGTGACAGATTGCCTTTAATGCAATTTTTTGCATCGAGGATTCAATTGTGTCGCATGACCACGGAGCGGGAGCGAAGCGCTTGCCATTATTCCCACTCCGTGGTCTCCCGCTGGCCCGCAATGTGATCGGAATACTCACCTTTCCAGCAGGGGGCATCCTGACACTCCAAAGCACGTCCCTGGTCCCGCCTTGCACTGACGTACGCACGCCGTGACCTGACGCGCTGTGTGACGTCAGGCCCAGAGCAGCGCAGAACGATGGAGTGTCAGCAGTAGGGGTGCAATAAACTATTATTTTAGTAATCGAGTATTCTATCGATTATTTTTTACGATTAATCGAGTAATCTAATAAGAAAAAATGGATTAATAGACTGTTTTCCCTTTGTTACCCCCTGTGCAATCAGCCCAAGTGCATCAGTTCCCCCCAGTGCCATCAGCTCCACTATCCCCCAGTGCCTTTAGCTTTCCCCCACCCCAGTGCCATCAGCTGCCCCCCTAGTGCCACCAGCTGCCCCCCCCCCCCCCAGTGCCACCAGCTTGGCGCCCAGTGCCACCATCTTGCCCCGCCAGTGCCACCAGCTTGCCCCGCCAGTGCCACCAACTGCCCCCCAGTGCCACCATGTCCCCATCGACAGTACTTACCTGTCCTGTAAAGGCTTCGCTACACAGCTCTGCCATCTTCTTCTCTTCGCGCTGCACTGTTGTCCTAACGTCACACAGCGTCGAGTCATAGTGCGCACTTACGTGCATTATGACCGGACGTCAGGAAGAAAGTGCAGCGAGGTGCGGGCTGGCGGGTGAGGGGTAAGTAATAAGCGCTTCACTCCCACTCCATGGTCACATGACACAAACGAATCCTCGATGCAAAAAATTTGCATCGAGAATTTTTTTGTGTCGAATTACTCCATTCAGTCAAGTAATCGTTTCAGCCCTAGTTGGCGGCGCCCCTGCTGGAAACGTAAGTTGGTGACACCGAGGGGGTGGGGGCGCGACTAAGGCCGGGCGCCCGGAGTGCACAGCGTCATAGCAACCAATGACTCTGTACAATCCTGGTGTCAGAAGAAGGGCAGGCTGGGATTGGGGAGAGATGATGGCACAATGGGGGAGAGAGGATGGCATAAGGCGGGAGAGACAATGGAACAAGGGGAAGTGGAGCTGATGGCACTGGGTGGGGAGAGCTGAAGGCACCGGGGTGGGGGAGAGCTGATGGCATTGGGGTGGGGGAGAGCTGAAGGTGGGCGAAGAGCTGATGGCACTGGAGTGGGGTAGAGCTGATGGCACTGGGGTGGGGGAGAGTTTATGGCACTGAGTGAGGAGAGCTGAAGGCACTGGGGGTGTGAGCTGAAGGCACCGGGGGAGTGGAGCTGATGGCATGGGAGAGGGGGGAGCGGATGGCACTGGGGGATAGTGGAGCTGATGGCACTGGGGGGTACTGAGCTGATGGCACTGGGGAACTGATGCACTTGGGCTGATCGCACAGGGGGGAACGAAGGGTGTTGGAGGCTCATGGCAGGGGGTCTGATGAGTTTTCATAAAGGAAAACAGTCTATTAATTCATTTTTTCTTATTAGATTACTCGATTAATTGTAAAAATAATCGGCAGAATACTTAATTGCTAAAATAATCATTAACTGCAGCCCTAATTACATAAATACTGCTCATGTCACGAACAAGAACTTTTCTACTGTAGAAAGAAACATGTAGACATTAGACTGTATCTCCTGTTTTCATGGATATTTAACCCCTCCTACCCTAGGCCTGTTTTCACCTTCCTGCCCAGGCCTATTTTTGCAAATCTGACCTGTGTCACTTTATGTGGTAATAACTTTGGAATGCTTTTACTTATCTAACCGATTCTGAGATTGTTTTCTCGTGACACATTGTACTTTATGTAAGTGATAAATTTGAGTCAATATTTTTTTCCTTTATTTGGGAAAAACACTAAAATATACTGAAAATTCAGAAGAGTCACTATTTTTGAAATTCAAAATTTTCTACATTCAAGACAGATAGTAATACCTAATAAAATAGTTATTAATCATCATTCCCCATATGTCTACTTTATGTTGACATTATTTTGTAAATGTCATTTTATTTTTTTAAGATGTCAGATGGCTTTGAAATTTAGATCCAAATTTTAGATTTTCCAGAAATTTTCCAAAACCTATTTTTTTTTTGAGTTATTAGGTCACTTTTAGGGGTTTATATGATATCAATTAACAATAAATGACCCAATTTTAGAAACTACACTACTCGAGTTATTCAAAACTGATTTAACAAACTTTGTTAACCCTGTCGTTGATTCACAAGAATGAAATGAAAAGGAGATGAAAAATCAAAATTTTGCTTTTTTTAGGCAGATTTTCCATTTTCATATATATTTTCCTGTAACAAAGCAACGGTTGCCGTCCAAACAAAAGTCAATGTCTATTACCCTAAATCTGCAGTTTAGAGAAACACCTCATTTGTGGCCGTAAACTGCTGTGTGGGCACACGGCAGAGCACAGGGTGCAAGGAGCAACATATGGATTTTGGAGCACAGATTTCACTGGAATAATTTTCAGGCGCCATGTCACTATTGAAGACACCCTGATGCACCCCTACAGTAATAAATCTCAAAAAGTGACCCCATTCTGGAAACTACACCCTTCAAGGAACCTTTCAAGATGTGTAGTGAGCACTTTGTCTTCAAAGGTGATTCATTCATGGAATTGGCTGTGAAAATGAGACTTTAGGGCGAAATTTTTCACTTTCACAAGGGGGCGAAATGGAGAAAATGCACCCCTAATTTATTACCCATTTTCTCCTGAATAAAACAATACCCCATATGTGCTTGTATACTGCTATATGGGAGTACCACAGGGGTCAGAAGGAAAGGAGCACCAAATGGCTTCTGGAAGGCAGATTTCACCGAAATATTGAACAGGCGCCATCTTGCAATTGAACACACCCTGATGTACCCCTAGAGTGGAAACCCCCGAAAAGTGACCCTATTCTGAAAACTACACCCCTCAAGGAATATTTCAAGGTGTGTAGTGAGCACTTTTACCCATCAGGTTTTTCACTTTCACAAAGGGTAACAGGAAAAAATGCACTCCACATTTTTGTAACCCTTTTTCCCCTGAATTACGGCAATACCCCACATGTGCTCAAAGAGGAATGCATGAGTGCATGGCAGGGTTCAAAAGGGAAGGAGCGCCATAGGGCTTTTGGAGGACAAATTTTGCAGGATTGGCTTTTGGAAGCTATGTTGCATATGAAGAAACCCTAAAGTACCCCTACAGTAGAAACCCCCAAACAGTGACCCCTTTCTGGAAACTACACCCCTCAAGGAATATTTCAAGGTGTGTAGTGAGCACTTTGACCCATCAGGCATTTCACAGAATTAGGAAACACTTGGCTGTAGGGGTGCATCTAACGATTATTTAAATAATCGATTAGTTGTCGATAATTTCATAGATTAATCGGGAAAAACACCAAAATGACAAAAAAGGGGTTTACCTGTATATGATTTTACTTGAAAAAATTTGTACAAAGGCATATTAAAACAATTTTAGGAGTTACATAATTATAAAATTTTTGCATTAGAATGTAAAAGACAACATGTCCACATGTTCTGAGGCTAGCTCTCTTCTTACCCGCTATGTTGCCTGTTGCACAGTTATGGGGGGGGATCTGTGGATTACACTGTTATGGGGGGGATCTGTGGATGGCACTGTTATGGGGGATTTGTGGATGGCACTGTTATGGGGGATCTGTAGATGGCACTGTTATGGGGGATCTGTAGATGGCACTGTTATGGGGGATCTGTAGATGGCACTGTTATGGAGGGGGATCTGTGGATGACACTGTTATGGAGGGGATCTGTGGAGGACACTGTTATGGAGGGGGATCTGTGGAGGACACTTATGGAGGGGGATCTGTGGATGACACTGTTATGGAGGGGGATCTGTGGATGACACTGTTATGGAGGGGGATCTGTGGATAATGCTGTTATGGAGGGGGATCTGTGGATGACACTGTTATAAAGGGGGATGTGTGGATGACACTGTTATGGAGAGGAATCTGTGGATGACACTTATGGAGGGAGATCTGTGGATGACACTGTTATGGGGGATCTGTGGGTGACACTGTTATGGGGGATCTGTGGGTGACACTATTATGGGGGTTCTGTGGATGACACTGTTATGGAGTGGGATCTGTGGATGACACATACCGTATATAGAATCTTTTACTATGTGTCATCCACAGATCCACCCCATGACAGTGTCATCCACAGATCCCTCTCTCTATAACAGTGTCATCCACAGATCCCCCTCCCCATAACAGTGCCATCCACAGATCCCCTTCCCCGCCGCTCACATGAGTATACATTTATAAACTGTAATCCGTATCCTGTAGTAACTTTAAATCAATGCTCATCTCTTTACTACCTTACACTCAGCTCCGGCGGTGGCTCTCACTTACTGACGTCACGCGCCTGTTCCTCCCACTAGGCGGCGCAGGCGTGTGACGTCAGTGAGTGAGCGCCGCCGCCCGCACTTACCGGAGCTGAGAGTAAGGTAGTAAAGAGATGAGCTCTGATTTAAAGTTACTGCAGGATACGGATTACAGTTTATAAATGTATACTCCTGTGAGCGGCGGGGCCAGTGTAGAGTACAGTTACTGCACTGGCCCCGCCACAAGTTGCCTCCAGCCCCGCCTCCCTCCCCCGCTGATACAGCATCGTGGCCACCCACATAGCAACGAATTGTCGACGAATCCCATTATCAAATATTATCGATAATGTCGATTAATCGTTGCAGCCCTACTTGGATGTGAAAATGAAAGATTACAAATTTTTTTCCAGAAAAAGTTGTTTTACACCCACATTTTTCACAAAAGGGAACAGGATAAAATGTACCCCACATTTTGTAACCCATTTTACCCTGAATATGGCAACACCCCACATGTGCTTGTAGCCTACTCTATGGATGCACAGCAGGGCTGAATTTTGCAGGCCTGAATTGGCAGACATGGATTTTAGGTACCATGTTGCATTCAAAAAATTTCTGAGGTCCCCAGAAATTAAAAACCCCAACAAGTGACCCTATTTTGGAAAGTGCACCCCTGTACGAACATTTTAACAGGTGGAAAGGGTACTTTTCAGCAAACAGGTGTCTCACATGAGGCAGAAACCCTTGTCAAAAGATTTAAAAGCACACAGCTATGAAAATGAAAAAATACAACCAGACCCCAATTTTTTACTTTCACAAGGGGTAAGAGAAGATGCACCCCAGTATATGTTACCCATTTTATCCCCATTCTAGATGTGCGCACAGCAGGGATCTAGAGGCAAACTGCAAAATATGGATTTTACAGGCTTCAATAAACAGACATGGATTTTAGGTGCCATGTCGCATGTTTAAAAATTTCTGAGGTCCCCAGACATTAAAAACCCCAAGAAGTGACCCAATTTTGGAAAGTGCACCTCTGTACGATCATTTTAGGGGTGGACAGGGCACTTTTGACCTAACAGTTGTCTCACAGAAAAAGAATATGTAGTGGTTGTTGGAAAGTGGGTATGCAAGCGAGGTGGATTAAATTAGAGATATGGAAATATTACAGGGAGCATAAACGATAAAATTAATAATCCATTGATGAGTGGTAGGTTCGGAAGCATTCCTTCATACAGAGGCCAGGTTTATCAGGGCAGGTGTCGCACTGATAAATGGTGCCCTTTCGTATTCCCCTTTTGTAACAAATGCAGCATCTTTTTTGGGTCTTTCCCCTCTTCGTTGTTTGTGGGACTTCACCAGGGAAATGTTGTCCTGGTACAACACGGGCACCATGACCTCCTGAAGTACTCTTGCCCTCCCCTTTCTGACTTTGGAAAATTAGGGCCTTGATGACCACCTCTTGGAACTGAAGGAAAGTTTCTGTGTGGCCTGCAGTTCTATGTAAAATGTACGCATTCTACAGTGCCATCTGTACAATGTATACGGCCAGCTTTTTGTACCACACCTTAGTTTTACTCATAGCACTGTAGGACTTCAAAACTTGATCAGACAGATCAACCCCTCCCATGTGCCTGTTGTAATCAAAGATGCAGTCTGGCTTGTTGACAGTGGTAGTGGTACCTCGCACTCGGGCAGGAGAACTTGTGTTCGTGTGAATGGTGGTCAATACAAGGACGTCTCTCTTGTCCTAGTACTTAACCGCCAGGATGTTCTCATGGTGGAGAGCCTTATTGTCGCCTTTTCGAAGAAGTTGTTCTACCAGGGATCTAGGGAGACCTCTCTGACTTTTGCGTACTGTGCCGCAAGCCTCAGTACCTCTGGCTTTCAGGGACATGAATGCTGGTGTAATAGTTATCCACATAGAGGGGGTAACCCTTATCCAGCAATGGGCGCGGTAAATCCCACACTATCTTCCCGGGGGTTGAAGTTGAGGTGCTCCAGGAGTGGTCTTATTTTGAGTAGACGTCAAATTGTGGGTCATTTTGGAGGGGGCAGTGTGCGTTATCGTTATAATGTAGGAATTTCAAAATGGATTCAAATTTTGAGCTGGACATGGCCATATTGTAAATTGGAATGTGGTGCAAGACATCTGAACTCCAATATTGTCTCATTTCTTTTTTTTTTTTCACCAGGCCCATATGCAGTAAGAGTCCCCAAAATGTCATAATGTCGGCTGCATTTACTGGGGTGCAACCAAGGGGTCTTGCATATGAGGATGTCTGATTTTGAGCAATAACTTGCAGACTTAATTTCAGAGGCAAGGATGGCATATGCCTCTTCAACGGAGAACATTCTCTCGGGTGGACACGACATCTTTATTTTTATTGGTGTGTGTAAAGTGAAAAGTGTCAGGGGGGTGTATGTAGTGATTTAACACATTGAGGGGGCTTGTAATGAATTTAAAATAAAATTTATGATAAAAAAAAGGGACAGGGAATAGGGATCTGAAACTGCTGCAGATGAGTCAAAAATCACTGCAGCTGTTCTTCTTTAGTAAAAAGCAAACGCATTCAAGTCCTACTCAACGCGTTTCAACACGGCCGACCAATCGCCCTGTATCATCAGGAGTAAGCTAAATTACATTTTTAATGTATAGGTTTCACATTCGAATGTCGTGCACCTTTTGCGTGCATGGCTACCGGCACTATGACGGCCGCAAAAGGGGCACGGCATTACACAACCTGTGTTTGACACGGAGAGGTTGTGTAATACCTCTGGGTAGCGGCACCGCAGGCACCCTGCGAGCGGTGTATGCTATGTACCGGCCGTTAGTGCGGTGTGCTTGCTGAATGGAGAGCGATTGCTAAGGAGGGCTGGTTGGAAGAAGACTTGTGTGTGTCAGACTGATTGCTGGCGGTATCGCCTGACATAGCCATAGTCTTAACCTACATACCACCTAATGTTGTGACCTGATTGGTCCTAGCTCTCCATTAATACTAGCTGGGCATTAATGCAAGCTTAGGGGTGAATAATAGACTCCCTGCACCCAGCGGTAGTGAGCACCGTCTTCATCCAGAGTGTTGTGGGGTGGATGGATAAATTTCTAGTTCCCTCTCCACACCAAAAGCATTCTGTGGTACCTGAAGGGATTTAATGTGCTTTTTTACCCTAAATATTCAATAAAGTTTGTTATTTTATTTTAGAGACGTCTTATCAGGTAGTTGAATATCTCTATGAATGAAACCCAGGCTGCTGTATAGTATTTCCTATAGAGCCAGAACTATACAAAAGGGAAAAATAAAATAAAAAAAAAGTTTAAAAAAAATTCATTAAAAAACCCATAAAAGTTCAAATAAAAAAATAAAAATAAAATAAAAAAATATACATCATTGGTGTCGCAATGTGCGAAAACACCCATACTATAAGAATATAAAAAAATATTTCCCATACGGTAAACAGAAAAAAGCACCCAAATGGCCAATTCGCCATTTTTGGATGCTTTATTTCCTAAAAAAAAATTTAATAAAAGGTAATTGAAAAGTCATACACACCCCAGAATGGTATCAATAAAAAGATCAGATTACCCCCCATACAGCTCCGTAAACATAATTACAAAAGAGTTAGGCCTCTTTCGATAGGATGCGGGTGCGTTGTGGGAAAATGCGCGATTTTTCCGCGCGAGTGCAAAGCGTTTTAATGCGTTTTGCACGGGCGTGGGAAAAATAGGCATGTTTGGTACCCAGACCCGAACCCGGACTTCATCACTGAAGTTCGGGTTTGGGTTGAGTATACTGTAGATTTTATTATTTTCCCTTATAACATGGTTATAAGGGAAAATAGCATTCTCAATACAGAATGCTTAGTAAAATGTGGATGGAGGGGTTAAAAATAAAAAAATTAACTCACCTTATCCACTTGATCGCGTAGTTGCGATCTCTTCTGTCTTCTTCAAGCATTAGCTGCCGGGTAAAGGACCTGTGATGATGTCACTGAGCTCTTCACATGGTTCATCACAATGGTGATGGACCATGTGATTGGACCATGTGATGTGACATCACCACAGGTCCTTTAGATGGCAGCTAATGCTTGAAGAAGACAGAAGAGATCGGCAACTACGCGATCAAGTGGATAAGGTGAGTTAATTTTTTATTTTGAACCCCTTAATCCACATTTTACTAAACATTCTGTATTGAGAATGCTATTATTTTCCCTTATAACTATGTTATAAGGGAAAATAATAAAGATCGGGTCCCGTCTCTTAGCAACTTTGCGGGAAAATCGCACTGCATCCGCACTTGCTTGCGGATGCTTGCGATTTTCCCGCAGCCCCATTCACTTCTATGGGGTCTGCGTTGCGTGAAAAACGCACAATATAGAGCATGCTGCGATTTTCACGCAACGCAGAAGTGATGCGTGAAAATCACCGCTTATGTGCATAGCCCCATAGAAATGAATGGGTCAGGATTCAGTGCGGGTGCAATGCGTTCACCTCACGCATTGCACCCGCGCGAAAATCACGCCCGTGTAAAAGGGGCCTTATAGGGGTAAAAATATGGCGACAAAAAAGTAAAACTGATTTTTTTTCCCACTTTTGAATTTTTTCATAAGTATAGTATAAGTATAGGGTATCGCCGGATTCGTAGTGACCTGTAAAATAAAACTAACTGGTCAGTTATATCGCACATCGAACATCGGAATTTAAAACCCGCAAAACTGTGGTGGAATTGCTTTTTTTTTTTTGCAATTTCACCCCATTTGTAATTTTTCCCCCGCTTCCCACTACATCGTATGCAATATTAAATGGCGGTGTTGGAAAGTACAACTTGTCCTGCAAAAAAATGCCCTCATATGGCTATGTGAACCGATAAATAAAAAAGTTATGGCTCTGAGAAAGCAGGGAGCGCAAAACGAAAACGCAAAAAAAGGGGGGTTAAAGGGGTATTCCCATCACAGGGGTGTGGAAATTAAAAAAAACAACTACTTGTCGAAGGACTAAAGTGGGGGCTCAATCTACTTGTCCCTCATGACCATCTACTTGTCCTGAACTTATACTAACGTTATACTGTATGGGGGCGGGGGCCACAAGGAGATGTTATACTGTATGGGGCGGGGGCCACAAGGAAATGTTATGCTGTATGGGACGGGGGCCACAAGGAGATGTTATGCTGTATGGGGCAGGGGCCACAAGGAGACGTTATGCTGTATGGGGGCAGGGCCACAAGGAGACGTGATGCTGTATGGGGCAGGGGCCACAAGGAGACATCATGCTGTATGGGGGCGGGGGCCACAGGGAGACGTTATATTGTATGGGGGCGGGGGCCACAGGGAGACCTTATACTGTATGGGGGCGGGGGCCACAGGGTGACGTTATACTGTATGGGGGCGGGGGCCACAGGGTGACGTTATACTGTGCGGGGGCAGCCGCTTGGTGACGTTATACTGTATGGGGGCAGCCACAAGGAGACGTTATACTGTATGGGGGCGGGGGCCACAGGGTGACGTTATACTGTGCGGGGGCAGCCGCTTGGTGACGTTATACTGTATGGGGCACTAGGGCAGCCCCAAGGTGACGTTATACTGTATGGAGGCACAAGGAGACGTTATACTGTATGTGGGCAGCCCCAAGGTGATGTTATACTGTATGGGGGCAAGAGGGAGACGTTATACTGTATGGGGGCCACAAGGAGACGTTTTACTGTATGGGGGCAACAGGGAGACATTATAGTTTATCAAGTGCCACGTGCAGTGCAGATTGCAGGCAGCGCCAGAGCCTCAGAAGACAGACAGCACAACCTTTATTTCTGACACCCGGGCTCTTAGGCCCCTTGCAGATGAGTGTTCCTCCCGGAGCCTGTCCACATGGCAGCTCCCGGCCTGACCTGCAAGCATTGACTGGGGTCACATAGCATTATACTGATTTATGATGCTATGTAACCCTTACAGTTCTGGAATGTATTGGATAACACTGACATAATGCTGTCAGTGTTATCCAACACATTCAGAACTGTAAGGGCTACATAGCATCATAAATCAGTATACTGCTATGTGCCCAGTCAGCGCTGCAGGTCAGGCCAGAGCTGCGATGTGGACAGGCTCCGGGAGGAACGCTCATCTGCAAGAGCCGTGGGGTCTCTCACTCCTCTTCTCCCATCTTGGCCTGCAATTGCTCCTGTGCTGGCAGGTGGGCGGAGACTTCGATACAGGAGCCAGGAGGAGCAGGGGCCGCCTGCAGGAAGTGATCTGTACGGTACTCATATGCACGATGTAGGGGCAGGCTGACATAGACTTAGGAGCGGTCAGCTTGCGGCACGCATATGACTGCTCCTATTACTGCCCAACCGACATGTCCCTGCTACTTGCCCGAAGCAGGGCTAAACAACTGTTCAAACTACTTGCCCGGCGCCCGGAACTGCATGTCCCAGGCGTCGGGCGATAGGAATTCCACACCCCTGCATCACATACAAAGATCACATCACTAGGTTATGCCCCCATTGTCTCATAGGTGCGGGTCCCACCTACAAGGAGAACAGAGCGGGGAGTGCTGTGGCTGGAGGACCCCGGGGTCCGTCCAGCACCAAGCACTGCTTACTGCTGCTCCCATACATGTGCGGCCCCTGCTCCCATTCATTTCTATGGGGCAGACGGAAATAGCCGAGCCAGCGCTTGGCTATTTTCAGTGGCCCCATTGAAATGAATGGAGGGAGGCTGCGCATGCGCCCTCCATTCATTTCCCCGTTGTCATTGAAGTCAAGCTCGCACCGCCCGCTTTACCTCCCCTTAGAGTTTGATTGATAGAATTTTCTTAACTACTGGACACTTGAATGAAGTCTTGCGCATGCGCTGTGTCCCTGCAATACCAGCGCCTGCGCACTGTTCCATTACGCTGTGAGGTAATGCTCAATGCTCAGGCACTCGCACACGAGAGCCGGCGCATGCGCGAGACTACATTCAAGCAAACGGCAGTGAAGGAATTGGGCATCCTATCAATCAAACGCTATGGGGAGGTAAAGGGCGGGGCGTGCTTGACTTCAGGCGACAAAACCGCTGCCCCCTTGACTTCAAGACTATCGTTTACATAGCGTGGCCCGTTGAATAAAAGTCATTTTACAGACTTTTGCCACATTGCACATAAAACACAGAGACACCTTTATAATGCTACAGGCTGCAATAAGGTACTGCTGGCGGTTTAATATGCAGTTTCTAGGTGACTGGTTCCCTTTAAGTTGATATGTTGTATTTCAAGACCTTCTGATGCAACCCTACAGTAGAAACTCCCAAAAAGTTACCCTATTTTGGAAACTACGGGATGAGGTGACAGTTTTTTTTAATATTATTTTGGGATACATATGATTTTTGATCACTCGATCTTACGCTTTTTGTGAGTCAAGTTAACCACAAAATGGCTGTCATGGCACAGTTTTATTTTCTTTTTTTTTTTTTTACAAAGTTTTTTACAAAGTTTTCCTTACAGGATAGATCATGTGTTGTTTTTATAGAGCAGGTTCATATAGACGTGACAATGTGTGTTTTTATATTTTTGTTTGTTTTACCTAATAAACCATTTTTTAAAACAAAAATAATGGTTTTGTCTTCATTTTCTGAAAGCTACATTTATTTTATATTTCTACCGATCGTCTGGTGCAGGAGCTCTATTTTTGCAGCAAGAGCTGACGTTTTTATTGGTACCATTTTTGGGTACATATGATTTTTTTGATCATTCAATATTAAACTTTTTGGGGGCAAGGTGACCAAAAAATGGCTATTTTGTCACCTAAGGGGGTAGATGATGTTCTATAGAGCAGGTCATTACTGATGTGGCCCATAGCAGCCAATCAGATTCCACCCTTCATTTTCCAACGCAGCTGTCAAAAATGAAAGGTGGAATTTGATGGTTTGGTATGGGCAACTAAGCCAGTTCTACTTTACAACAGTTTAATAAATGACCCCACATGTTTTTTTGTCAAAGCTATATTTTTTGCCGATCGTCTTGTGTAGGGGCTTATTTTTTGTGTTGACGTTTTTATAGAGCCTGTCATTATGGATGCGGCAATACCCAATATGTCTGTTTTTAGATTTTAGTTTTTCTTTTATTATACACGATTTTATGGTGAAGGGGCTTTTTTTTCTTTACTTGAAACTTAATTTTTGTTTTATTACTATTATTTTTACTTTTTTTTACCTTTTTATTTTGTCCCACTATGGGACTTCAACTTTTCAGGGTTTGATCTCTGTTTCAATACAGTACAATAAATGCTGTGTTGTACTGCATTGAACTGTTAGCGTCTTACACAGTAAGACTCTGACAGTTGCCTAGGAGACTCAGCCTGGCGGTTGGATCTCCTGGGCTTCCATATCTAGCAGGGGGCTGCTGTAGCAACTATCAGCCCCCTGTCACCACAGCGCGGGGGTCCGATAGAGTCAAAGGGAGCCCCCTCCCTCTGTAAACCCCGCACATGCCATGGTCAGCACTGACCACAGCATGTGAAGGGTTAATCCGCTGGGATCTCCAGATACAGCAGGGGCCCGGCTGTCAGTAACAGCCGGGCCTGTGCTACTGATCGGATGGGCACAGCTCCTGTACCTGCCCGATCACATCACATACATGCGCGTGAGGATGCGGCAAGAGACTGCATCCCTTTATCTACATGTACGTAATAATGCAGGAAGGGGTTAAATGCTTTCTTATTGTTATTTATTGCCCCTCTACATTTCTATGTATTCACATTAGTATTATCCCTTTTATTCCCATAAGGTATGTACCTCGCACAAAAATTTAGGATGCTTTTAAAAATATGCCATTTTGTGTCTATTTTTATTTTTGAGGACATTGTCCCATTTTGTGAGGTTGATGGACACGCTGATCACATTTTTCTTCTTCTTCTTCTAAGTCCAGTATGGTTGTCCCTCTAGTTGGATCCTGAAGCAATTAGGAAAGGTATTTATCTTTAGTTTTTGCCAAGAAACTGTTTCTTTTATGACAGGGGTGGGGAACCTCCGGCCCGAGGGCCGTATGCGGCCAGCGGGATCATTTCATGTGGCCCCTGGCCCCCTGCCAGAACATATAGTGAAAATGCTTCCATTATGGAAGCGATTCTTAGCATGTGGGAGCCACAGGAAGATGGAACCAGCGTTGCACTGGTTGTCCTCACCTTCCCTGGTCTTTTTCCGGCCCCACGCTGTGTCCTGACACGTACAGCGTCAGGATGTAGTGCACGTAGACGCGCACTATGACCCGACGCTGTGCGCTGTCAGGACACAGTACAGTGTGGCAGGCAGAACACCAGGGAGGGTAAGTGAATCTGCCAAGTGGCAGTGCTGTCCGGAGCTGGAGAGGTAAGTTTATTTTTTTTATTTTTTTTAAATGTCTGATCTGAGGTCTGATTGGGGCTGATGGGGGTCTGATCTGAGGCTGGGGGGTCTGATGGGGGCTGATCTGAGGCTGGGGGTCTGATGGGGGCTGATCTGAGGCTGGGGGTCTGATGGGAGCTGATCTGAGGCTGGGGGGTCTGATGGGGGCTGATCTGAGGCTGGGGGTCTGATCTGAGGCTGGGGGGTCTGATCTGAGGGTAGGGAGGATCAGATGGGGTCTGATCTGAGGTTGGGAGGTCTGATCTAAGGCTGGAGAGGGTCTGATCTGAGGCTGATGTAGGCTGGGGTGTCTGATAGGAGGTTGATTTGAGGCTGATTGAGGTGGGGGGCAGATCTGAGGCTGAGAAAGGGACAAAGGTAGGCACAGTTGCGAATAAAGAGGCAGGGACAGTGGCAGGGAGAGTGAAAGCTGGGTGAACCCCTCTCTGGACCCCTCTGGGTTTAGCTTGGCTGCCATTAATGCCAAATAAAGAACAACCGTATTTTTTGCCCTGTAAGACGCATTTCCCCCCCCCCCCCCAAAAAGTGGGGGGAAATTGTCCCTGCATCTTATGGGGTGAATACTAATCAGCGCTTCCATTATGGAAGCTCTCATTAGTACCGGAGGTTCGGGAAGCGGTGAAGGCTTTGTACTTACCGCTTCCTGGTCCTCAGCTGTGAAGGCTACGCACAGCGTCACTGTGCTCTGTGATCTCATGCTGTGCGCAGCCTTCACAGCACAGCCAGAAGACAGAGCGCGCTGGAGGAGAGGAGCGGTGGTGTCCGATGCACGAGAGGTAAGTTTTTTTTTTTTTCATTTTAACCCATATGAGGCTGATGGGGGCTTAAACACTGCTGGGGGCTGAAATGAGGCTACTGGGGGCTGAAATGAAGCTACTGCAGGCTGAAATGAGGCTACTGGGGGCTGATATGAAGCTACTGGGGGCTCTTATCTGAGGTCTAATTGGGGATCATTCACATTAAGGTCTGATTGGGGGTCTGATCTGAGGTCTTATTGGGGTCTTATTAACATTGAGAGTCTGTTTTAAGTGTTCAGTTTCTAGGCCAGCGACGTCATGTTCATCGGTTACATGACCTAGTCACAGCTTAACATGGCCAAAAAAAGAAAATTTGATTTAAAGGGGTTGTCTCATGAAAAATATTCTAGTTTTAAAAACAGCACCTGGATCTGAATTTTTTTGTAATTGCATGTAACTAAAAATTTAGCTTAGTCAGAGTTATTCAATAAAATGTATCTGTATAGCACCACCTGCTGTTTGTTCTTTTTCTTATTTCTTTGACCTCCTCACTGAGGAGGCTGCACATGCTCAGTTTCATCTTTCAAGTGCCTCCTGAGCAGCTGTTATAGGGAGAGCTGAGACACGCCTCCTTAGCTGTAACAGAAAATACACTCCCCTTGAGCTTTCAGCTTGATATAAATTTAGTAGAACAGTGAATATAGAGATCTCAGGATCTGAGTGAAGTACAGGGCTGGTTCTATTTTTGTTAGTAAGAGATTACCATTTACTATATGATGTCTGATTTTAATTTAAATAAGCATCACAGTTTTAAGTCCCCTAAGGAGCCTAAAAATGTAAAAACAGCTAATTGCCGTATTTTTCGCCCCATAAGACTCCCCCCCCCCCCCCCCAAAAGTGGGGGGAAATGCCCCTGCGTCTTATGAGCGCTCATTAGTACCGGAGGACCTGGAAGTGGTGAAGTCTCTGTACTCACCGATTCCTGGTCCTCAGCTGTTGGCTGTGCAGAGCTGCGCAGGAGGAAGAGGATCGCGATGTAGGTGAGGAGCGTCGGCACACGGAGAAGGAGAGTTAAGTGATTTTTTTATTTTAAGTTTTCTGTGGCATGGGGGCTACTAAGAGGCATGGGAGCACATATGGTGGCTGCACAAAGGCATGGGGGCTCATATGGAGGCTGCTAATGAGAGGCAATGGGGGCCTGATGAGAGGCATGGGACGCTTATCTGAGGTCTGATTGGGGGTCATTCACATTGGGGTCTGATCTGAGGTCTTACTAGGGTCTTATTAACATTGGGGTTCTGATAGGGGCTGTGAGCTGAGGTCTGATTAACATTGGGGTTCTGACTGCTGGTCTGACCTGAGGGCTAATGAAGGAGTATGTCCCACAAAATGGTACGAATAAATACCGTCACCTCATCCCGCAAAAAATGAGCCCCTACATAAGAAAATCGCTAAAACAATAAAGAAACTATAGCTGTCAGAACATGGAACATGGAGGCATTAAAACATCATTTTTTTGGTTTCAAATATGCTATTGTGTTAAAGTGAAATAAATAAAAAAAAGTATACATATTAGGTATCGCCGCGTCTGTAACAACCAGTTCTATAAAAATATTACATAATCTAACACCTCAGGCAAACACTGTAAAAAAATAAAATAAAAATAGTGCCAAAAAAGCCATTTTTTGTCACCTAACATCACATAAAGTGATCAACACCAAGTGATCAAAAAGGCATTTGCCCCCCAAAATAGTACCAATCAAAACGTCCCCTCATCCCACAAAAAATGAGACCCTACCTAAGACAATCGGTCAAAAAATAAAAAAACTATGACTCTTGGACAACGGAGACACTAAAATATGATTTTTTTTTTGTTTCAAAAATGCTATTATTGTGTAAAACTTAAATAAATAAGAAAAAGTATAGATATTAGGTATTGCCACGTCCGTAACGATTTACTCTGTAAAAATTTGGTGGAGAAAATAATTTCTCCAATTCGTTCTAATTATCTCTTTTTTTTGTTTTTGTTCTACAGCCTGCTGTGCTTCTTATGCAGGTGGGCGCAGTGTATGGCAGGGTCAGGTGGGCGCAGTGTATGGCAGCGTCATGTGGGCGCTGTGTATGGATGCAGTGGTCTTATGTTTAGTGTATGATGTTGGATAAATGTAAAATTGTCTACATTTATTTCTGCATGGGAGACTAGCAATGGTTCCCTGCAGAAATATCACCCTTATAACGTTATGTGGGGCTATGCATTATATACAAAACGACTGAAAAATGGCGTGGTGTTAAACAGGCAGGAAATGCTCAAACCCAAATGCAGTTGTGCATATATAAAGAGGGGAGCAGATCCTGCACTTGTGGCCCTTTGCTAATGGCGATCCCTAGCAAAAATGCATCGAATGGAGGATGCCTGCAGCGGACCACAAGTACCACAATAGACATCCTACACACGGTGGCAGTTGTGTGGATGTGATAAACAATATAACAATAATAATAGAACAAACAGGTGCACTCTGCGGTCTCACTAACCCTCATTCTGATGTTAAAATTGAGAATTAGTCAACATATCCTACTGTGGAGGACATGTCTGAGCACCGCGCCAAGGTTTCTCAAGTAGCTTGGGCCCTAACACTCACTTACCTGTTTCGTATGGGCAATACCAGGGGCCAATGGGCTAAATTACAGGAGTGTAAAGGCCGACTTGCAGCAAACTCCCCAGTCACCTCCAGCATGTTGCCATGCCTGCAGTGAGAGGAGGGAGAAGGCTGTGAGCCCCATCCAAGACTGGCTGATATGGCCCAGGCCTCACAGGTGCACCAAAATGTAGTCTGTGGATGGAAAACAGGCTACATTTACATGGGAGTTTATACACCTCCAAACAACTCAATATACCAAACGGGAGGTAAATGTCGCACTAGAATATAGAATTTAAGGGAGGAGGTGCACTACACAGGTGGAGTCACTCGCTCCACACAAATTGTGAGGGAATAGAAGAAAAATAGTGTGGCACTCTCTGATATCAAGGAGCATATAGAAGGATTAAACCAGTAGATATTTATTAAATAAAAATAATATAATATAAAATAATATAATATAAAATGTATGGTTGACAGACCAAACCCAAATACAAAAGCAAGCCCAATTGTGAATGAGCCTCAAGGTTACAAAAGTGCAGAAATGAATGCGGTAGAACTGTAAAGGATAGTCTCTTGTTGTAAAACTCGTTGCCAGTAAAGTCAGTTGGATAGTGTGTCTCGAATGGCGTCCCACTCCGACACTTAAGGTAGCGGCGTCCCGCTTAAAATCAATAAAGCGATCGCTGAGCAATAGCAAATTAGAACAGTCTTACCAGGGTCTCGAGTTCTAGGGTGGCTCTCTGCGTAGTGCAAACTTGGTAGTTATCTTCCACACTCCGGTATCGGGAGCCCTTCAGTTGAACAGAGTCCGAAGCACGGCAACTACTGCATGTGGAATACCTGCACTGTAATGCTGTGCCGTGTTTTATCGCTTTATCAAGATAATAATAACACCATGGTTCTGACTGTAGATCGCTGCACTAATGTTATCAGCAATGTCTATAAATAATGGACTTTCTACAGAATGGAAAGTGAGAAATAGATCTGTTGATTACAGGCTGTAGCATACTGTAAGACTTACCATGTTGTGGATTGGAATTAAATCTTACTACAAAGTTACTTGCAAGTTCCAGCAGCCTATATGTAAGTGGAGGCTAGCTGTGCTGTGTAACAGGATGTGGGGGCGGGGCAGCAGAGCTTGTGCTGGTCCATATGAAATCAACAGGAACGCCCACAGAGCCTCACAGGAGATGACAGCCTTAAGCAAAACTCATAGCAGAGCATTTCTGAGTGCATGTGAAGCAAAGCTGATACTAGAGATGAGCGAATTTTTAAAAAATTCAATTCGCCAAATTTTTTGGGGAAAAATTTGGTTTGGTCCGAATTTATTAACAGCGAATTTCATTAGAAAAACGGCTATTTCCTGGCTGCAGAGAGCCTTTATAGTGGTATAGAACACTGTGCCTTGCAGTAACACGCATAGGGAGTCTGCTTTGGTAGTGAAATAATACTGTGAGTCCGTATGATATGCAGATGACAGGCGTCGTCTTAGAATCATTATATACTTCACTTATCTGGGCAGTGACGGGCCAAAACTGACCAAACAACTCAAGTATGAACACAGCCTTACAGGTCGATGTTAGCGTCAAGAAGAAGCGCACTCCTTTTACACAGTCGTCAGCTAATTCCACATAGATGTCTACAGAACCTGTTCTATTAAACGCTTATACAAGTAGAGCCCCCCCGACAGAGTAGACAGGGTGTCAGCAGTAAGTTTCTGTTGACGTCACTGATTATTTTGCCCTTCCTCTGATCCTTTAGAACAACCCCCAAAAAACTGATCCTGTCTGTGGAGCAAACTAGTAAGGTAGGTGATTTTACCCCAAAGACTACGCACTAACTGCTACTGCCGCTGCCTCCGTAAACCCGTGCACAGCTACTTCCCAGTCAGGTAGGCTCCTGCGAAGCGGCTGGTCTACCCAGGGCACGTTTGGCTCCCGACCTCCCACTGCTGTCACCCTGCTGACTCCCGGCCACGCTAGCGACTTGCTGGCTGTGCCGCTGGCTCACGGGCAAGCTTCCACTCTCTTCTCCCGATGATAATAAAGCCCCTTCGTCACCTGGCTCCCAAGTGCGATCAGCTACATCATCATCATCGAGTACTGTCTGCACGTCACTAATGTCCTCCTCAACCGTCTCTGGGTGAGGAGCCTGACCGCTGTAACAACAGCTCCCACACCACTCTCCTCATAACTACTTGCCCGCCTAGAGGAGGAAGCGGCAGATGTCTCCTCCAGATTTTGGCTGAGCAGTAACTGCTGACTGTCCTCTAGTAGCTCGTCCTTGCTGAAAAGTGGAGCCTAGCCAAGGGAATATAATACTTCTCGCACTGAGGGAACTTAAAATGACAGAGGAAGGTTCAGGACAGGTGGGGGCACAGGGACTGCTCCCGGCCCATGCCAACTAATCGTCTTGTCAGAGGAACCCACCGACTCTTGGCTGGGGGTGTCTGATGTCACTTGGGACGAAGTGGATGACCGAGTCAACCATTCAAGAACCGCTGGGTTGCTGGTCAAGACATGACCGCTAGATGACATCGGGAGCTCAGGCCTCTCGCTGCGACCCCTGCTGTCATGCCCCCTTACTCTGCGGCGACCTCTGCCTTCGCCAGAAACATTTAGGCCTCTGCCACTCCCCTGTGCAGGGCTTGGCACTTCTCTGTCTGACATACTGTTAGATGCAATAAATAAATAAAAAGGATTCTAAAACACCCTAGAAAAAGCTTCACAACAGATAACTGCACGGCTGAGCGGCAAATATATTTTTTCTTTTTCTGCTAATACACCTTACAAAAGGCTTCACAACAGATAACTGCACTGCTACGACATCAGGACAGATTAGAAGCAGTACGTCATTTCATCTCAACCTCTGAATGGAAAGGTGAGTTTGGGGATTTGATCTTTGGAACTTCTGCAATTTGCGCTACACCATAACCTTTTTATCTTTAAGGAGTCCTTCTACCTACAGCTCCAGGGTACAGCAATGGGGGCGTCTTGTGCGCCCTCATATTCTAATTTGTTCCTGGGGCTGTGGGAGAGGTTGATTTTCCTTACAGAACCGGTGGACCTGATTTAACGGATCCATATGTGGAATCGTTATATTGACAATATTTTGATTGTCTGGCAGGGAACCACTGAAGAACTGAAAACCTTCATGGATGTACTAAACAACAACAATCTGAACATCAGACTAACATACAAAACGGGTAGAACAGAGATGGACTTCTTGGACCTCCTGCTTAATGTGGACGATAAAGGATTTATACAGACTAACCTTTTCCGCAAAAGTAACTCAGTCAACAGCCTACTACAAGCGGATTCCTGCCATCTGAATAAACTGATTTCCAGTATACCAATCGGACAATTCCTCCGAATTCGAAGGATCTGTTCCCGGGAAAGGGACTTTAAAGCACAGGCCGTTGAGCTGAGTAATCGCTTTAGGAACAGAGGTTATAACGAACAGACGATCAAACGAGGATACTATCGAGCAGCGAAAGCCAACCGTAACCAACTGATATACGGATTAAAAAAGAAGCAAAGACATGAGGACAAAGAAAAGGTGAGATTTATCACGACATTCAACCACAAACATGGAGTAATAAGAACGCTTACCAAATATTGGGACATTTTGTACTCTGACAATATACTTAACTCTTACCTACCGAGGACTTAATCAATCACGTTCAGAAAAGAAAAAAACTTAAAGGACTTATTGACAAACAGCCACTATGTAGGAACAAGACCCAACCGTGCTTTTGGGTCTAAAGGCCCACAGTGGGGGTGTCGACCCTGTGGTAACTGCGTAGCATGTCCGAATGTACTCCGTACTACAGACTTCACAATCAATGATAAAAGTAAGAATTATAAAATTACACACTCGATCACCTGTAACACAGTTGGCGTAATTTATGTGGCGAGCTGCCCCTGTGACCTATTATATGTGGGGGATTCAAGCGGCCAAAGAAGAACAGGATATCTCCACTTTGAAAACGATCCCTCTGCACTTTAAACAGTACCATGACTGTGATGGTTCTCTTCTACAGGTAAGAGGAATTGATAGGGTTCTTTTCAACCTCCGTGGAGGCAATTGGAAGCGTCTGTTGGCGCAAAAAGAGATGCGGTGGATCTATGCATTGAATTCAATGTCCCCAAAGGGACTCAATGAGAGTTTGAGCTTTGTACCCTTTCTATAGAAAAGGAATTATAAAAAATTGTGGATAGAATGCGGGGATTCTGCTCTAGGTCAGTTCATGGGGAATTTGGGACACACTGTCCCCAATTAATTTTGGGGTTTTAACTGGTTTTAATTTCATTATTGTACACAGTAATCTGTTTTGTAGGCCTTATGCCTTATACTAGATCCCTGTCCCTCTAAGGCTGCCATTCTATCTCTAGGTTATTGGGCATTACATTGTCTTCTCCTCCTTTTCTTGAATTTACCCCTCCTTTTTCCTTCTTCTGTTTATTTAGAGGTACCAAGATCGAAGAGATATGCCATGGGAGCATGAAGGACACCCGTCATTCTGAGAATTGATAATTGCATTGGGGGATACGTTGGTCACTTATTAATTATTAAATATATATTATTGTGTTTTATTTTATTATTGGGGCTATGATCACATATTAGTTGTATTGATTTGAATTTATGTATATAATTGGATGTATAATTTTACAATATCACACGGATTGATTGCTGACCTGGTATGGTAACGAGAATAATGGTAAAACTGGGCACACTTGAGATATTGAGGTATCCACACTTTAATATAGATAAATAAAATAACATGCAGTAAACTAGAATAAAAAAGAAGAAATAAAAAGTGATAAAAAAGTAATCGATCAAAGGTGCGGTGGGTATCACCTGTGAACCTAAAATAAATGAATGAGATACATAAGATAATGGTATACAATAAAAGCAGCGTAGGCCTACGAATGGCGGTATTACTAACAGTGATGATGGCCAAAGTTCCAATTCCTGTGTGCGTTAGTAGCAGAAGTAAAGTGCAGAAAATTCAATTGCCGATTTGCATACAATGACGGTCTTGGACTTGCGACCCTCTAGCAAAAAGTACTGTATGGAGCTCAATGTTGCCCAAACTATAAGCAGCGGCGTCCCGCTGTATTGCTGACTTAGCGGCGTCCCGCTAGAGATGAATCCTGTAGCTTGCGATAGTTGAGCCGGCTAAATGATTGGAACACTCTTACCGGGATCGACTTCTGCCGTTCTGCAGCTGCGGAGCTCAATGGAAACTTGCCCTTGTGTCCTGCAAGCTGTTTGCTTGCCACGCTGGTGGATCGCTGCACTTGCGCCCGCCGGTTTGGACACGGGCCCCGTGTTGGCACCACCTCTCACGCGGACTCTCGAGCTGATGTTCGGCAGTGGTCAGTCACCATATCGTCCCAGTAGGTAAATGTTCAAGTGGGGGGTCTGACCAGACGCGTTTTGGGGATATAATGTCCCCTTCTTCAGTGGTAATCGGACCCCCCCAAAACGGCCTCTTTTATATACTATTGATGTTTCATACAAACACCGGCATAGGTTCTGTTCTGGAAATTACCTGGATGTTCCGATCTCATATAAATTCTTCTTGTGTCAGTTGTTTTTTGACGGCTGTCTTTCCCTGTTCATGGTCAATGACCGTGTACAGGGATTGGACATTGACCATGAACAGGGAAAGACAGCCGTCAAAAAACAACTGACACAAGAAGGAAGGTTGCCAATTCAACAGATAGATTTTTTAATTGAAGGTATAGAATTCATTTTAACCCACAATTACTTTTATTTTAATGGGGATTTTTATTTGCAAACCCGCGGTACTGCCATGGGCACCAGGTTCGCCCCCAGCTATGCAAATTTGTTTATGGCTGAGTGGGAGGACCAGATCGTGGCCCCCAGACTGGGGACGGACCTGGTGCTCTGGCAGAGATATATTGATGACGTGTTTTTTATTTGGTAGTCAGGACCCGAACAACTCAATAATTTCTTGACCTTTATTAATGATAACAATTACAATCTTACATTTTCGGGTGCCAATAGCAAGGAAAATTTAGAATTTTTAGATTTGAAGAGTTATGTTGAAAACGGAAAATTAAATACCTGCACATACATCAAGCCTTCAACACGCAACAGCTATATTTTATTTAACAGTTGTCATTTACCCAGTTGGCTTATAAACATTCCCCAGGGCCAGTTTCGGAGGTTGAAACGCAACTGTACAGCAGCGAAGCAATTTGAGTTGGAAGCAGATAGGATGAAAAAACAGTTTTTAGGAAAAGAATATCCCAAAGAAGTTTTAGATTTAGCTTTAAATAAGGTGAGGAATATGGAGAGAGCAGAATTTTTTATGGAAAGAGATAAAAATAGGAAAGAACCAAAAGAAAACCAATTGAAAATGATATTACCTTACAGCAGCGACTATAGAAAAGTAAAAAGTATCCTATATAAACATTGGGATATAATAAAAAAGATAAAGTTGTGGGAACAATCATTCCACCTAAACCCTTGATTGTATTTACAAAGGCACCCAGTTTGGGCAACAAAATAGCACCAACTGTTAAGGAAAACACCCAAAAGGACATGTTGCTACAAAGGTGGATGAATTTGAACAGATTTTTTAGGTGCGGACAATGCGGAAATTGCAAACTTACTTCCTTTGTAAAGCATACTAAGGAGATAATTTCAACAACTAATGGGTTTAAACATACCATAAAAGAATTTTTAACATGTCATTCAGAGAACGTTATCTACATTATAGAATGTCCCTGCAAACGGCAATATATAGGCAGAACCAAAAGATCTCTCAAAAAACGTCTGGGAGAACATATAGCGAACATCAAAAAAGGTGTAAAAACCCACTCAGTATCTTAAAAATTGCTCACAATAGTGATCCATCAGGTCTGAAATTTGCGGCTATGGATAAAGTATTTAGAAGTTGGAGAGGGGGAAATCACATGAGTAAAATGTCGAGGATGGAAACACAAAGGATTTTTGAAATGGAAACTATGATTCCGGGAGGATTGAATGCGGAATACGAATTATTTGGTTTCCTGTAGGATTAGGTCGGGGGCGAGCCCCACCGAGTATGTCTACAGCTCGGTGGGTTTCCCCCTTGACGGTGGGCCTCCCCACAACGAGACATGCGAATATTTTAACATTTCAATACTTTAACATCCTAATATTTTATATGATAGCTATGCTAAGACATTTCAGAATGTCATATGAAATCGACACGAAAATATTATACAATATGAAGATCCCACTGTCCTATTGTCCTTTGTTCACTATGTTATATTTAAATTTACTTTTATTTTATAGTATTGTGTCATTTTCCTCGAACAAAGGCAGTGTTTAATAATTTTAATATTTATGTTTTTAACTTTTTATATTAATATAGTAATTAACAATGAAAACGCAGCAAAAATGCACTGATATCGCACTGACCTAAGTTGCGTTTTATATGCCAATGGCTAGATCACCCATGAAACTAAGGCTGTATGGATGGACACTTAGAAGAGTGATTGCAAATGGGAAATATTGCATCTGACATATGACACAATAAAGTGGAGAGTAAAGAATTTATATGAGATCGGAACATCCAGGTCATTTCCGGAACGGAACCCATGCCGGTGTTTGTATGAAACATCAATACTATATAAAAGAGGTCGTTTTGGGGGGGTCCGATTACCACTGAAGAAGGGGACATTATATCCCCGAAACGCGTCTGGTCAGACCCCCCCACTTGAACGTTTACCTACTGGGACGATATGGTGACTGACCACTGCAGAACATCATCTCGTGAGAGATGGTGCCAACACGGGGCCTGTGTCCAAACCGGCGGGCGCACGTGCAACGATCCGCCAGCGCGGCAAGCGAACAGCTTGCAGGACACAAGGGCAAGTTTCCATTGAGGTCCGCAGCTGCAGGACGGCAGAAGTCGATCCCGGTAAGAGTGTTCCGATCATTTAGCCAGCTCAACTATCGCAAGCTACAGGATTCATCTCTAGCGGGACGGGAGGCCGCTGCTTATAGTTTGGACAACATTGTGCTCGATACAGTACTTTTTGCTAGAGGGTCGCAAGTCCAAGACCGTCATTGTATGCAAATCGGCAATTGAATTTTCTGCACTTTACTTCTGCTACTAACGCACACAGGAATTGGAACTTTGGCCATCATTACTGTTAGTAATACCGCCATTTGTAGGCCTACGCTGCTTTTATTGTATACCATTATCTTATGTATCTCATTCATTTATTTTAGGTTCACAGGTGATACCCACCGCACCTTTGATCGAATACTTTTTTATCACTTTTTATTTCTTCTTTTTTATTCTAGTTTACTGCATGTTATTTTATTTATCTATATTAAAGTGTGGATACCTCAATATTCTCAAGTGTGCCCAGTTTTACCATTATTCTCAGATTATGCTGTTAGTAGTGGGGTGAAACTACTGGACTGAGAGCACCCTGGTTGGTGAACCAACAACCCTGTGCGTCCTACTTCCATTTTCGATGGTATGGTAATGACTAATCTATCACGGTTTATATTTCGTACATTATGTAGCTCATGAGGATACCCTGTTTAATGACTTTAGGACCGCCGCACGCAGATACGCGTGATCTCGGCGGTCCTTCTGTCCCTCCTTGACGCGCGGGCGCGTCATCTGGCGAGACTTTTACCATCGCGCGCGTTCACAGCGGCTGAAAGATCGGAAGTTATACTGCAGCCTGCCAGCGATGATCAATCACTGGCAGGCCTGAGATGTGAAATAAATCGCATCAAAGAGGTATATCAGACGCTGTTTTGTTAACAGCGTCTGATATACCTGCTACCTGGTCCTCTGGTGGTCCCATTTGCTGGGATCGACCACCAGAGGACCAGGTAGCTATGTAAAGTAGCACCAAGCACCACACTACACCCCCCCCCCCGGTCACTAATTAACCCCTTATTAACCCCTGATCACCCCATATAGACTCCCTGATCCCCCCCCTGTCATTGATCACCCCCCTGTGTCGCTCCATTTAGACGTCCATGTGTGTTTTGCAGGTCCGCGGATCCGTAAAACACGGACACCGGCAATGTGCTCTCCACATTTTGCAGATCCGCACATTGCCAGAACTATATAGAAAATGCCTTTTCTTGTCCACAATTGCGGACAAGAATAGGACATGTTCTATATTTTTGCGGAACAGAAGTGCAGACCTGGAAGTGCGGATCCGCAATTCCGGATCCGAGCGGGACAAAGTCTGTCCCCATAGAAATGAATGGGTCCGCAATTCCGTTCCGCAAACAGAATTTCGGACGTGTGAATGGGGCATAAGGGTCCCTTATCACCGCCAGTTAGTTAGCTACTTGTTAGGTAGCTAGCGCCCAGCCCACCGCATGAACTCACCATGCCCCTCCACGAATACTTTGGGGTGTCTTTTTTCTAAAATGGTGTCATTTGGGGGGTATTTATACTATCCTTACATTCTAGCACCTGAAGAAACATGACAGGTGCTCGGAAAGTCAGAGCTGCTTCAAAATGCCGAAATTCACTTTTTTGCACCATAGTTTGTAAACGCTATAACTTTTACCCAAACCAATAAATATACACTTTTTGCATTTTTTTTAATCAAAGACATGTAGAACAATAAATTTAGAGAAAAATATATAGAGAAATTTAATTTTTTTAAAAAATTACTACAGAAAGTGAAAAATGTCATTTTTTTTGCAAAAATGTCGTTAAATTTTTATTAATAGCAAAAAAAAAGTAAAAATGTCAGCAGCAATGAAATACCACCAAATGAAAGCTCTATTAGTGAGAAGAAAAGGAGGTAAAATTCATTTGGGTGGTAAGTTGTATGGCCGAGCAATAAACGGTGAAAGTAGCGTAGTGCAGAATTGTAAACAGTGGCCTGGTCATTAAGGGTGTTTAAAGGGCTTCTGTCACCCCCGATTTAGCAATTTTGAGTAGTGGACATTAGCTATTTGCTAATGTCCGTTGAGTTCATACATATTACTATTATCTCTCTCTGTGCTCTAAATTCTGTAAAAATCGCACTTTTATGTTATGCTAATTTCTTCACTACCAGCAAGTTGGGCGGTTACTTGGTAGCTGCAGCATCCTCGGACTATAAACACGCCCCTCCTCCACTTGATAGACAAGGCCAGCGAGCGCTCTTCTCCTCCCGCTGGCCCTGTCTTCCCATGAATCCGCGCCTGCGCCGTACGGTCTTCATTCGGCACAGGCGTTCTGGAGTGAAGGAGCTGGCAAGTGCCCGTCCTTCACTCAGAACGCCTGCGCCGAATGAAGACTGCTACGGCGCAGGCGCGGATTCATGGGAAGACAGGGCCAGCGGGAGGAGAAGAGCGCCGCTGGCCTTGTCTATCAAGTCGAGGAGGGGGCGTGTTTATAGTCCGAGGATGCGGCGGCTACCAGCAAGTAACCGCCCAACTTGCTGGTAGTGAAGAAATTAGCATAACATAAAAGTGCGATTTTTACAGAATTTAGAGCACAGAGAGAGATAATAGTAATATGTATGAACTCAACGGACATTAGCAAATAGCTAATGTCCACTACTCAAAATTGCTAAATCGGGGGTGACAGAAGCCCTTTAAGCTAGGGGGGCTGAGGCGGTTAAAAAGTGGGTTTTGAAAAAAATTAAGAATTGTTTCAAAAATGCCCCCCCCTTCTAATGCCCTAAAAAAATAAAATGACATTTACAAAACGATGCCAACATAAAGTAGACTTATGGGAAATGTAAAGCAATAACTATTTTATGAGGTATCACTATCTGTTTTAACCACTTCAGCCCCCCTAGCTTAAACACCCTTAATGACCAGGCCACTTTTTACAATTCCGCACTACACTACTTTCACCGTTTATTGCTCCGTCATGCAACACACCACCCAAATGAATTTTACCTCCTTTTCTTCTCACTAATAGAGCTTTCATTTGGTGGTATTTCATTGCTGCTGACATTTTTACTTTTTTTGCTATTAATCAAAAATTACCGAAATTTTTGCAAAAAAATGACATTTTTCACTTTCTGTTGTAAAATTTTTCAAAAAAAACTACATTTCTATATAATTTTTTCTCTAAATTTATTGTTCTACATGTCTTTGATAAAAAAAAATCCAATAAGTGTATATTTATTGGTTTGGGTAAAAGTTATAGCGTTTACAAACTATGGTGCAAAAAGTGAATTTCCTCATTTTGAAGCAGCTCTGACTTTCTGAGCACCTGTCATGTTTCTTCAGGTGCTAGAATGTCAGGATAGTATGAATACCTCCCAAATGACACCATTTTAGAAAGAAGACACCCCAAAGTATTCGTGGAGGGGCTTGGTGAGTTCATGTATCATTTCATTTTTTCACAAGTTAGCGGAAAATGACACTTTCTGAGAAAAAAAAAAAGTTTCAATTTCTGATAACTTCTGGCAAAAAAATAAAAAATCTCAGATCGACTCGCCACTATGCCTCTCAGTGAATACCCCTGGGTGTCTACTCGAATGTGGAGTCATTTGTGGGTGTGTTTACTGTTCTGGCATTTTTGGGCGGCTAACAGAGTCACATAAATCTCCAAAGGTACTCATATTTAAGCCCTTGATGCAAAGTGGGTATAGAGTCGTTGTTAGAGAGGAGAATGTGGTTTGGGGTGCATTTTACATATACCCATGTTGGGTGAGAGAAGTCTCTGTAAATTGTCAACTTTGTATAAAATTTTTAAAGTTGTCGCTTACAGAGATATTCACACAAAGTATGGGTATATGTAAAAACACCCTAAAACATTGCCCTACTTTCTCCTGAGAGTACGGCGATACCAGTATATGTGTGCTACAGAGCCTGGTAAAGTGAAGGCCCTAAACCAATGAGTGCAATCTTTAGGATTCACAGGGCATTTACATTTGGATTCCAGACTTCTTCTCTCACCTTTAGGGGCTTCCTAAAATGCCATAAGAAGACACCCTGCAGGAGTTCATGAAATTTTATTTTTTGTCACAAGTTAGTGGAATATGAGACTTTGTAAAACAAAATTAAAAAAAAAAAAAAAAAATTTCCGCTGACTTGTGCCAAAAATAAAAATTCTGTGGACTCACCATGCCCCTCACGGAATACCTTGGGTGTCTTCTTTCCAAATGGGGTCACATGTGGGGTATTTATACTCACCTGGCATTTTAGGGCCCTAAAGTGTGAGAATCCAAATGCATAAAATGGCTCAACTTAAAGGTACTCATTGGTTTTAGGGCCCCTTTGCGCATCTTGGCTGCAAAAGTGTCACTCATGTGGTATCGCCGTACTCAGGAGAAGTAGGGCAATGTGTTTGGGGTGTATTTTACATATACCCATGCTGTGTGTGAGAAATATCGCTGTAAATGACAACTTTTACATTTTTTATTCAAAGTTGTCAATATACAGAGATATTTCTCTCACCCAGCATGGGTATATGTAAAAATACACCCTAAAACACATCGCCCTACTTCTCCTGAGTACTGGCGATACCACGTGTGACACTTTTTGCAGCCAAGATGCGCAAAGGGGCCCAAATTCCAATGAGTACCTTTAGGAGGGCATTTTTACGCATTTTTCTTCTCACGCTTTAGGGCCCCTAAAATGCCAGGGCAGTATAAATACCCCACATGTGACCTCATTTGGAAAGAAGACACCCCAAGGTATTCCATGAGGGGCATGGCGAGTTCATAGAATATTTTTTTTTGGCACAAGTTAGTGGAAATTGATTTTTATTGTTTTTCTCACAAAGTCTCCCTTTCCGCTAACTTTTGACAAAAGTTTAATTTTTCATGAACTCATTATGCCCTCAGCGAATACCTTGGGGTGTCTTCTTTCCAAAATGGGGTCACATGTGAGGTGTTTGTACTGCTCTGGCATTTGAGGGTCTCCGCAATCATTACACGTATGGCCAGCATTAGGAGTTTCTGCGATTCTCCGTATATTGAGCATACGGGTAATGAGATTTTTTTCCGTTCAGCCTCTGCGCTGAAAAAAAAAAAAATGAAGCGGCACAGATTTTTCATTCGCAATGTGGATGAAAAATCTCTGCCAAAATCAGTGACTGCGGTGGGCTGGGCGCTAGCTACCTAACAAGTAGCTAACTAACTGGCGGTGATAGGGGACCCTTATGCCCCATTCACACGTCCGCAATTCTGTTTGTGGACGGAATTGCGGACCCATTCATTTCTATGGGGACAGACTTTGTCCCGCTCGGATCCGGAATTACGGATCCGCGCTTCGAGTCTGCACTTCCGTTCCGCAAAAATATAGAACATGTCCTATTCTTGTCCGCAATTGCGGACAAGAAAAAGCATTTTCTATATAGTTCTGGCAATGTGCGGATCTGCAAAATGCGGAAAGCACATTGCCGGTGTCCGTGTTTTGAGGATCCGCGGATCGGATCCGCGGATCCGTGAATCCACGGATCCGTGAATCCACGGATCCGCAAAACACATATGGACGTCTGAATGGAGCCTTACAAGGGGTGTGATCAATGACAGGGGGGTGATCAGGGGGTCTAGATGGGGTAATCAAGGGGTTAATAGGTGAGGGGTGGGGGGGGGGTTAGTGTAGTGTTTGGTGCAACTTTTACTGTGTTACCCAGTCCTCTGGTGGTCGATCCCAGAAAATGGGACCACCAGAGGACCAGGTAGCAGCTATATCAGACGCTGTTCATAAAACAGCGTCTGATATACCTGTTTGATGCGATTTATATCGCATCTACAGCCTGCCAGCGATTGATCATCGCTGGCAGGCTGTACTCCAACTCTCGAGAGTACACGCCTCGGCGCGTCCGAGCAGAAGAGCAGGACCGCCCGCAGGACGCAATCCTGCGTACGGCGGTCCTGAAGCAGTTAAAAACAGAGAAATTCCAAATTTTGTGTAACATTTGGATTTGTTTTCATAAATAAAGGTGAAATATATCGACTTACATTTACCACTGTCAAGAAGTGCAATGTGTCACGTGAAAAAAATCTCAGAGTGGCTTGGATAAGTAAGTGTTCCAAAGTTATTACCACATAAAGTGACACATGTCAGATTTGCAAAAAAAATAAAAAATGCCCTGGGCAGGAGGGTGAAGACTAGGGATGTCCCGATACCGATACTAGTATCGGTATCGGGATCGATACCGGCATTTTCACGAGTACTTGTACTCGTAAAAATGCCGCCGATACCACTGCCGATACCGGAAGTCTCCGGTCAGCAGCGGCTATATTCTGCGATTAACGCTATCTTACTGTGCCTGATCACTAACTACATGCGCAGTCTTCCATGTCCTAGCCTGCTTCTGTAATCATAAGTGGGCGGAGCGGGCAGGCGGGACATGAGGCGCATGGAGGAATCGGGCAGCTTGAGCTCAGTTCCTCCATGCGCCTCATGTCCCGCCTGCCCGCTCCGCCCACTTTATGATTACAGAAGGCGCACGGGGCAGGAGCATGGAGGGACTGCGATTAATAGTTAGTGATCACAGGCACAGTAAGTTAGCGTTAATTAAACAGAATATAGCCGCTGCGGGGCCGGTGTATGAGCCAGCTGCACCGCCCCGACACTAATGTGGATCTGTGGATGACATGTATATAGCATAAGATGCTATATATGTGTCATCCACATAGCCCCTAACAGTGTCATCCACAGATCCCCCATTACAGCCTCATCCACAGATCCCCCCATAACAGTGATGTCCACAGGTCCCCCCCATAACAGTGATGTCCACAGGTCCCCCCCATAACAGTGATGTCCACAGGTCCCCCCATAACAGTGATGTCCACAGGTCTCCCCCATAACAGTGATGTCCACAGGTTCCCCCCATAACAGTGATGTCCACAGGTCCCCCTCCCCATAACGGTGATGTCCACAGGTCCCCCCATAACGGTGACGCCCACAGGTCCCCCCATAACGGTGATGTCCACAGGTCCCCCCATAACGGTGACGCCCACAGGTCCCCTCATAACGGTGACGCCCACAGGTCCTCCCATAACGGTGACGCTCCACAGGTCCCCCCATAACGGTGACGCCCACAGGTCTCCCCATAACGGTGCCGCCCACAGATCCCCATAACGGTCGCCATCCACAGATCCTCTATAACAGTGCGTCATCCACAGATCCCCATAACAGTGCGTCATCCACAGATCTCTCATAACAGTGCGTCATCCACAGATCCTCTATAACAGTGTCATCCACAGATCCTCTATAACAGTGTCATCCACAGATCTCCCATAACAGTGACATCCACAGATCCTCTATAACAGTGCGTCATCCACAGATCTCCCATAACAGTGCGTCATCCACAGATCCCCCATAACAGTGCGTCATCCACAGATCCCCATAACAGTGCGTCATCCACAGATCCCCCATAACACTGTGTTATCCACAGATCCCCCATAACAGTGCGTCATCCACAGATCCCCATAACAGTGTCATCCACAGATCCCCCATAACGGTGACATCCACAGATCCTCCACAACAGTGTTGTCCTCCGAAGATCCCCCAAAAACAGATCCCCCTGGAGGCACATTGGTTTGAAAACACTATTATATTACCATTTATTAATTTATTAACACTTGTACAAAGGAAAAGAAAAGCAGTTATTCATAGCAACCAAATTCCAGCTTTAATTTTTTTCATTGCTATCAGTAACTGCGGGGCTGTTTATACGAGGTATCGGTAATTGGTATCGGCGAGTACTTAAATAAAAGTATCGGTACTCGTACTCGGTCTTAAAAAAATGGTATCGGGACATCCCTAGTGAAGACTGGCCGGGGTAGAAGGGGTTAAAAGGCAGTAACCCCCTATGCATCTATGTGTATGGAGGGGAGGTACAAACAGGCACTATTACTGTGTGTGGATGTTTAGGAACTTGCCAGAATTAGAGGTCGCTGCTGTCTCTGCATTTTATCAGGGTGGGGAGTTATGAATTTCTGTTCTAGTTCTAGGGTTCTCCAGGCTCCAGATATCGATAGGTTATCAACATCACATTGGTGGGCGTCGGGCCCCCCACAGGTCAGAGGCCCTGTAGCTAACAGGGTACTCAGTGGGAGCACAAGGCTCTGTACATTGTAGTGTAGGTGCTGGCATACTGAAGCTCTGCTCCCTTCCTTCCCTTGAATCAGAGGTGAGCTGCAGTACCCCCGCATGGCCACTACACAGTGTACAGCGCTGCTGGGGGTCCTGGGTGTCAGACACCTGAAAATAGGACATTGATGATCTATCCTGATGACAGGAGAACCAGAGGACTCCTACAGCTACTAGGAACCTTCACCCATGTGTCACTCTGCTGCTTCTTAGGACCCTGACGTAAAAAGCCCCTCTTACATTAAAGTTCACACCATACAAAGGAACCCTCCCCCAGCGCATCGCCTTCTATGCAGGAGAAGGATCACGTGACCATGACATCATGGAAGGTCCTTCACCCGGCACGGCCTTGATAATACCTACTAACACTGCCCATGAAGACACGGTCACTTCCTAAATGCTTTTTTTCGCCACAAGTATCTCAGAGTCACCCGATCTCTTCATGTGACCTTCGGAGGTCTGTACACACTAGGGATAAGACTACCGATATCCCCCTGTATGTGACAAATCACATGACTGCGACATCATCAAAGGTCCTATATCCACTGCAATAGAGAGACGTCTACAATTGGTCTATGCAGGCGGCTGATCACGTGGCCATAACGTCATGAAAGGTCCTTAAATGTGAGATCCTCTGGTACAGGTATAATATGGTCGGGAGATGTGTGATTTGTATTTATTGTTATATTGGGATTGTATTGTACTGTGTGTAATATACATATGTGTATGATATGTATGTCTCCACATGATGTGATATATAACTATACATCACTAGATATGTAATTAATGTGTTACTATACGGGGATGTACATTATCATTTTTTATATATAGCTGTTAGTTTCTTGGCACTATAGCTGGCCCTACAGTGGTAGCACTGTTATGGGGTACTGAGTCTAGACATGCTTCATCATGGATGGCATGAGGGGTTGGTGGATTAGCTGGATGTTTATAGGGTGCCATTAAAGGGGTATTCCCATCACATACAATGGGGGCATATTGCTAGGATATGCCCCCATTGTCTAATAGGTGCAGATCCCCCCTCAGGGACCTGCACTACAAGGAGAACAGAGGGGGGAGAGCTGTGGCTGGAGGACCCCCGGGTTTCCCAGGGTCCGTCCACCACCAAGCGCTGCACACATATAAGTGAGTGGAAGCGCACCGCTCACGCGCTCGGCTATTTTTGGCGGCCCTATTGAAATGAATGGAGGGCGGATGCGCATGTGCAGTGCACCTTCCATTAATTTCCCCGCTCAGTTCTCGTTGTAGTTGCAGGCTCCCAGAGGTGGGACCCGCACCTATCAGACAATGGTGGCCTATCCTAGTGATATGCCCCCATTGTATGTGATGGCAAACCCCTTTAAGGACGGTGGGGGGTGTTTAAATGGGTTTTCAGCAATTTTACTACTGATGACCTATCCTCAGAATAGGTCATCAGTATCTGACACCAGGGACCCTCGCTGATCAGCTGTTTTGAGAAGGCAGCTGCGCTACTAAGAGCACCACGACCTTCTTGCAGCTTACCAAGCACAGCGCCATACATTGTATAGCGGCTGTGCTTGGTATATAGTGCTTAGCCCCATAGATGTGAATGTGATACCAAGCACAGCCGCTATACAATGTATGGCGCTGTGCTTGGTAAGCTGCAAGAAGGTCGCGGTGCTCTTAGGTGTCCTATCCTATTTTTTGGGGGGACAAGGTGACTAAAAAATGCATTTTTATTTTTTTTTCTGTTATGGTGTTCATCCCATAGGAGATATTTTTTAATATTTTAATAGTTTGGACTTTTTCGGAGCGCGGCGATATGTAATATGTTTATTTTTTATTGTTTGGTATATTTTATATGTAAAATTGGTAAAGGGAGGATTTAAACGTTTAAAATTTTGGTGTGGTTTTTTCAAAACTTTTTTTTTTTTTTTACTTTATATTTAATAACTATTAGCCCCTTAGGGACTAGAACCCTTGTCTTATTCACCCTAATAGAGCTCTGACACTCTCCCTGCTGCTCTGTGCTTTATGCACACAGCAGCAGGGAGCTTACCATGGCAGCCAAGGCTTCAGTAGCGTACTGGCTGCCCTGGTAACCGATTGGAGCCCTGTGATTTCACTGCTGGGGCTCCGATTGGAAGCTGCCACTGCACCACCAATGAAGATACTGAGGAGAAGGGGACCCTCTGGTCACTGCCACCAATGAATATAATGTTGGGGGGGCGCACTGTGCCACCAATGAAGATAATTAAACCATTAATACAAATGCAGACGGCGGGTGCCGGCCGTATCACATACCCAGCCTCCATGACAGGGCACCGCGATCCCCGTCAATTAACCCCTCAGGTGCGGATCGGTGCTCATTTCGGTTCACGCTGTTAGAGCAGGAGCACGGTTCTCGTATGAGAGCCGAGCCCTCACTCTCCCCTGCATGGGAGACCCGTTCAGTGCTTAGATGGGGCCGCAGTGAAAAGGTAGTGCCCCAGCCTAAGACCCCTTAGTAACCACCAAAAAAGGAGTATCATTGGTCACATTAGCTTGCATGCATAACTCCTGCTTCATTCAAATCAAGGAGCATGGGTCCCTGTTCTTATGAGGGTGCCCCAGCTGCTGGACTGCCCCGATCAGACACTTATCCCCTATCCTATGCATATACACCTTTTTAAGGGTAATGTCTATAATGGGGAATTCTTTTTAGATGGGACTATCTGAACACATGACCAAAAAATGTTAGAAGTGGGATTATGTTCTTTCCTGATGAGGTGGATCCACTAAGCCATATACATCTGGCATAGTTGAAGATCTTGTTGTAGCACAGCTAAGCAGTGGTGGTATAGCAGAGAAGTGAGGTTAACCACTTCCGGTATAGCAGGGCTGTACACAGTGCCGTAGTATTCGGAAATGTAGACTCTGATGTAGCAGGCTCAACTCATGGATGTGGCAGAGCTGGAGGGCCAGTGATGCAGTCAACAACCTACACTTCTCAACATTAAAAATACAACACCAAGCAGGACAAGCTGTAATGTTATGCAAATCGACGAAGTGGCAGGTGTCACTAAGATCTGCAAATGATCAAATTGTCTAGCACCTAGCTCCAATCTGTGGCATGTGGGAAGGGCATAAAAGCCAGATTGAAAGCAAAGTTTTTCAGCCACGCGAAACCTCAAAGTTCAGATCACGTTGTGTGGGATGACTTTGCTATGCTTCCTATTTGTCGATGTGCCACTTACCACCACTTGGTGCAAACTGAGAGGGTCAGAATCCTGGAAACCAGAGGCCTTGGTTTTTACTCCAGCAGACCCCTACTTGCCTAGGCTACCAGCACTGTTCAATGTTCATCCCAAGCCTAGGGTGGCAAACAGTGTCTACACAAACCATCAGAAGGTGTTCCATTGACCCCATACCACCTCTGTCAAGGGCTATCATGGTGCACAGCAGGATGGCAATGGAGACTGGAATAGAGAGGTCTGTCCTTTTCACTGATGAGTCCTGCTTTTGTCTCAGATACAGTGATAGCCAGAGATTGGTCTGGAGACCACTTGGGCAATGCGTGAAGAGGCCTCCACAAGGGAACATTACACGGGTGTTATAGGATGTGTTGGCATGATGTACGGTATCCAGACTCCTCTAGTCTTCACTAACAGCTCGGTGTTACATTCATTTGTCATGGTATGAGTAGTACGGCCATTTCTCTAATGTGTCTCAGGAGTCATTTTCCTACAGGACAGTGCCAGGTAGCATGTTGCTCGTGCTACTGTGAGCAGTCTGCTTGGCCCGAACTTGCCACCATGGTCGGCAGCATCTCTGGACTTATCCCCTATCGAGCAGATCTGGGAGGTCATTGGTTGGCAATTGCAAAGCGAGCTGCCAATAGCGTATCTTGATGATTTACGTGTCCAAGTGCATTCAGTGTGGCAGAACATTCCTCGGACAAACATTAATAACCTGGTTGATAGCATGTCAAGGCATGTAGCGTGTGTATTTCTGCGAGAGGGGCTCATAGTCAATTTTTATTTGCATATCATTAACTTGTCTATCGATCCTTTGATTTCCAGAATTCCACGACTTTTCCTTCTTGGTGTTGCAATTTCAATATTGAGGAGTGTATATAATTAGGTGGTGTTGCACCATATGAGGGGAGTGAGACAGTGTACAGGTTTATCCTCTAGGATTTATCCTACAGTTTGGATGACATTCCTTAGCCAGTCAGGGGGGGATTTTTTTTTTAGATATTTGTTCCCAATTTATCAGAGTTTAATTTTTTCAAGCTGGTCTTGATTACGGCGTAAAGTTGGGCAAACACATTTTGTTGTCTAAACCTGCTGATTTTGGCAGGACCGACCAACTATCTTGTTCCTCACAAGGGAAGATACTGGTTGGTCTGTTGGATAATAACTGCAATATCCTTTTTTTCTTGGGAAAATAAACCAGGGCGATAAGCTCTTTCCTTTTTCAGGAAACTGGATTGTCAGGCAAGCTGAACTTGTGTATGAAGGGCTCAGGATAGATAGCTGTCAGCCTATAGCTCTAATTTCTATGGCCATCTATAAGGGGTATTCCAGTTTCTTGAAATTGATAACCCATCCTCAGGATAAGGGAGCTGCCAATAGACCATCTCTCCTTTTGCACTCAAAATACATGTGAGTCTAATAATCTTTTTTTTTCTGCTCTGGACCACCAGGGACACTGTCATTAACCCTTTCTGTGCTCCATACCACCAGTAAAGCAAACATTAGTCCTTTTACTGCTCTTAACCACTGGGATGCTATTATAAACCCATAAACTACCCTGCTAATTATTTGGTGCCTGTTGCGGACCGTTTCGCACACAAGAGGATAAAAACCGCTTAGGCGATAATCCCCTTTTCGGATAGACCAGCAGCTACTGCAATCACCAACTTCCCGAACTGCAAACCACACAAATTCACCAATCCCGAACAAGAGACACACGAACCCTGGAAGCAGCCGAACAGGAAAAGCAATATGAACAGCTTACACTCCTGGCAATCGGCATACAGTCAATCCCCCCCAATAACGAGACGACACTTCGTTTTGATGGTCAAACAGGAACTTCTTTAATGACCACACAAGCATTTCCTTTTATACACATTTTCCAACAAGGTTACCACCCACGTGGACCTTGTTGGGAACTGCGGACATAAACATAGCAGCCAATCGTTTACAGTTTCACATTTTGAACAGAACCCATTCATCAATGTACATTTAACAACCACAATGAGCATTGTCTGTGATCGAATCAACAACACAATGACATTGTCTGTGATACAATCAACAACACAATGACATTGCCCGTGATACAATCAACAACACAATGACATTGCCCGTGATACAATCAACAACACAATGACATTGCCCGTGATACAATCAACAACACAATGACATTGTCCGTGATACAATCAACAACACAATGACATTGCCTGTGATCCAATCAACAACACAATGACATTGTCCGTGATCCAATCAACAACACAATGACATTGCCTGTTATACAATCAACAACACAATGACATTGCCCGTGATACAATCAACAACACAATGACATTGCCCGTGATACATAACAACAATGACATTGCCGTGATACCAACAACTGACATTGCCCGTGATACCATAAACAACACAATGACATTGTCCGTGATACAATCAACAACACAATGACATTGCCCATAATACAATCAACAACACAATGACATTGCCCGTGATACCATAAACAACACAATGACATTGCCCGTGATACCATAAACAACACAATTACATTGCCCGTGATACAATCAACAACACAATGACATTGCCGTGATACAATCAACAAAATAAAAGTTATGAATCCAGGCAATAACAGGGGTTCTGTTCCAGTTAACAGTCCAAGGGGCAGAAACAGTAACTTTAAAATCCAATATGCCCAAATAGTGTCCTAGGTGCCATAGTCGCAGGGGAGGAGGTGGTCAATCAGTCTTCTCCAATGCCCAGTGGCGAGGTTGGTTTCGCCACAGTGCCATACAGCATTAGTTACTTGTTAGTGATTTGCATTTCCCAGTTTAGAGGTAACTGCCCTAGGTTCCTTGCCTACTTATAGGACGTTGACTGTAGACTAAGGCATAATCAAAAGACATTGTAGGTAACAAGTAAAAATACGGACTTGGCAGAATCAGCAGACGAAGGTTCACTGAAATGCACGCCGGGGTTGGCGTCATCCTGGAGAATGCACATTATGGGCAATTGATTCTGCCTTTTGTAATTTATAGCATTGTTTGCACTTGCAGTCGCCTTTTTCTGCACTTGTTTTATTGTGATTTTTTTTTATTTTTATGAATTTTGTCAATAAAATATAATATTGATTTCATGCGGTCTGGTAGTTTTCTGTAGGTATTTGTATTCATTCTTGTACCATAGGCGTGTGTGAGTTGAGCCTCTTGTTTTCAGGATAGAATCAGGGGGCGAGCAGTATCTATTTAGAGGAATCAAAATATCTTCAAACATTCACAGTGGGACTACTTGTAAGTGAGTCCTTCATACATCAACGGGTGGATATACTCTTAGCCGAAGGCACATATATCCTGGGAAGGTGCTAATAATCCGTTCTGCTCATGTACCAGTGTTTGTAACATCCACAGCTAGTTCCTCAAATGTTTCTACTCTGACCTTCATTAACTATTGACATGCGGGCTGCAAATCTCTAACAGTAACTTACTCCATATTAAATTTAGTGACCCCTCTTAAAATCACTTCTTTTTACCCTTTCAAGTTCCTGCACTATAGAATCCTGGTGGTTCATGTATTCTTTACAACAAAGTTAACTGTTGCCCCACTGACCGCTCAAGAATGGATAAGGACAACTGCAAGATGGCTGACAGGATATTAAATCTCACCCTGGAGATCATCTACTTGCTAACTGGGAAGGTGAGAACTTCTGTAAATGATGTCGCATGACTTCTATGAATGTATGTACTGATGTATTTAAGGATCTCTCTTTCATACATAGGAGTATGCAGAGGTGCAGACATCTAGTGATTTTGTGACCCCTAACAGATATGCCCATGTGTCAGGAGGATGGGGAAAAGGCCAGAGTTCTTTTTTAAAGCCTCCACCTAATGTGCTGATATATGGCAAAAATAATGCCCAGAAGATTGTAAAACTCACGAACAAGATCATAGAGCTGCTAACGGAAGAGGTGAGAAACGTAAGGAAAATACTAAGTAATGTCGAGGGGTATGTAAAGGATGACTATAATATTGTATGTGTCAGGTTTCTATACGGTATCAGGACGTTGCTGTGTATTTCTCCATGGAGGAGTGGGAGTATTTAGAAGAACACAAGGATCTGTACAAAGACGTCATGATGGAGGCTCAGCAGACCCTCATGTCACTAGGTAAGAAGATACCTTTTACTTTCTAACTCCTCCAGGACCAGGCCAATTTTTAGGTTTTCCTTTTTCTTCCCAACCTTCCAAGAGCGGCACTCCTGTGAGGCCAGTGAAGGCACATTCATCCATCAGGTGGCCTAGGAGCAGCTCAGTCCCATTCAATTGAATTGGCCTGCGCGTGATATCAAGCACAGCCGCTATACAATGTACGGCGCTGTGCTTGACGAGCTGCGAGAAGCCAAAGGCGCTCACAGGAGCCCCACTACTTTCACAAAACAGCTGATCGGTGGGGGGCCTGGATGTCTGATCCCCACCGATCAGATACTAATGACCTATAGCTCATCAGTAAAAAAAAAAAATAAATCCTGGAAGACCCTTTTTAACCCCTTAAGGACACGGCCCTATTTCACTTTAAGGACTCAGGCCATTTTTTCAAAATCTGACCATTGTCACTTTATGTGGTGATAACTTTAAAACGCTTTTTCTTATCCAGGCCATTCTGAGATTGTTTTTTCGTCACATATTGTACTTCATGACAGTGGTAAAATGAAGTCGAAAAATTTCATTTTTATTTATAAAAAAATACCAAATTTACCAAAAATTTTGAAAAATTTGCAATTTTCCAAGTTTCAATTACTCTACTTCTATAATACATAGTAATACTGCCAAAAAAAGTTATTGATTTACATTCCCCATATGTCTACTTCATGTATCGATCATTTTGGGAATGCCATTTTATTTTTGGGGACGTTACAAGGCTTAGAAGTTTAGAAGCAAATCTTGAAATTTTTCAGAAATTTTCAAAAACTCACTTTTTAGGGACCAGTTCAGGTCTGAAGTCACTTTGTGAGGCTTACATAATAGAAACCACCCAAAAATTACCCCATTCTAGAAACTACACCCCTCAAGGTATTCAAAACTGATTTACAAACGTCATTAACCCTTTAGGTTTTCCACAAGAGTTAATGGCAAATGGAGATAAAATTTCAGAATTTCGATTTTTGAAAAATTTTCCGTTTGAATCCATTTTTTCCAGTAACAAAGCAAGGGTTAACAGCCAAACAAAACTCAATTTTTATTGCCCCGATTCTGTAGTTTTCAGAAACACCCTATATGTGGTCAGTAAACTGCTGTATGGCCAAACTGCAGGGCGCAGAAGGAAAGGAGCGCCATATGGTTTTGGAAGGCAGATTTTGCTGGACTGGATTTTTGACACCATGTCCCATTTGAAGCGCCCGATGCACCCCTAGAGTAGAAACTCCATAAAAGTGACTCCATCTAAGAAACTACACCCCTCAAGGTATTCAAAACCAGTTTTACAAACTTTGTTAACCCTTTAGGTGTTCCACAAGAGTTATTGGCAAATGGAGATGAAATTTCGAATTTCTATTTTTGTTACCTTGTCTCAAAAAAGGTGTAATATAGAGCAACCAAAAATCATGTTTACCCTAGAATAGTACCAACAAAACTGACACCTTATCCCGTAGTTTCCAAAATGGGGTCACTTTTTGGAGTTTCTACTGTAGGGGTGCATCAGGGGGCTTCAAATGGGACATAGTGTCAAAAAACCAGTCCAGCAAAATCTGCCTTCCAAAAACCATATGGCGTTCCCTTCCTTCTGTGCCCTGCCGTTTGGCCATACAGTAGTTTACGACCACATATGGGGTGTTTGTGCAAACAAGAGAATCAGGGCAATAAATATTGAGTTTTGTTTGGCTGTTAACCCTTGCTTTGTTACTGGAAAAATGGATTAAAATGGAAAATTTGCAAAAAATAGCTGTTTTGGGACTGTTTTTATTTTTGTTATTTACATAGTTGAACTGACAGGTTAGATTGTGTGCTATTTCTATAGAGCAGGTTGTTACGGACGCGACAATACCAAATATGACTACTTTTGGGGTTTTTGTTTCAGTTTTACATAATAAAGCATTTTTGAAAATATTTTTTTTTTAGTGTCTCCACATTCTGAAAGCCATAGTTTTATTTTATTTTTTGGGCGACTGTCTTATGTAGGGGCTCATTTTTTGCGGGATGAGATGGCGGTTTGATTGGCACTATCTTGGGGTGCATATGACATTTTGGTCGCTTGCTATTACACTTTTTGTGATGTAAGGTGACAAAAATGGCTTTTGACACCGTATTTTTTTTTTTTGTTGTGTTCAGCTGAGGGGTTAGGTCATGTGTTATTTTTATAGATCAGGTTGTGACGGACGTGCGATACATAATATGTATACTTTTTATTTATTTATATAAGTTTTACACAATAATATCATTTTTAAAACAAAAAAATCATGTTTTAGTGTCTCCATAGTTTGAGAGCCATATATATATTTTTTTTTGGGCGATTGTCCTATGTAGGGGCTCATTTTTTGCGGGATGAGATGGCGGTTCGAATGGTACTATCTTGGGGTGCATATGACTTTTTGATCACACTATTACACTTTTGTGATGTAAGGTGACAAAAAAATGGCTTGTTTGACAACGTTTTTATTTTTATGTTTACGGCGTTCATCTGAGGGGTTAGGTCATGTTATATTTTTATAGAGCAGGTCCTTACGGACGTGGCGATACATAATATGTATACCTTTTTTATTTATTTTGGTTTTACACAATAATATCCTTTTGAATGAAAAAAAAACATGTTTTAGTATCTCCATAGTCTGAGAGCCATATATTTTTCAGTTTTTAGGCAATTGTCTCAGGTTGGGTATCATTTTTGCGGGATGAGGTGACGGTTAGATTGGCACTATTTGGGGGTCATATGACTTTTTGATCGCTTGCTATTACACTTTTGTGATGTAAGGTGGCAAAAAATGGCTTTTGACAAAGTTTTTATTAATTTTTTTACAGTGTTTACTTGAGGGGTTAGGTCATGTGATATTTTTATAGAGCAGATTCTTACGGACGTGGAGATACCCAATATGTCTACTTTTTAATTTTTTTTACATTTAACACTAAAAGCATTTTTGAAACAAAAAATCATGTTTTAGTCTGAGAGGCATAGTTTTTATTTTTTGGCCAATTGTTTTAGGTAGGGGCTCGTTTTTGCGGGATGAGATGGCGGTTTGATTGGTACTATTTTGGGAGGCAAACGCCTTTTTGATCGCTTTGTATTACACTTTTAGTGATGTAAGGTGCCAAAAATGGCTTATTTACACCATTTTTTTTTTTTTTTATGGCGTTCACCTGAGGAGTTCAGTCATGTGATATTTTTATAGAGCAGGTTTTTACGGACGCGGCGATACCTAATATGTGTAGTGTATTTTATTTTTTTAATTTTTATTCAGTGATATGTGTTTTTTCATTTTTACTTTTTTTCACCTTTTTACATTTTTTTGACCCAGACCCACTTGGTTCTGAAAGATCCAGTGGATCTGGTGTCTGTATAATACAGTACAGTACACTATATAGTGCACTGTACTGTATTTTGCTACTAGAAAGTCTGAATAGACCTTTAGCAGGTCTATTCAGACTTTCAGCACCATGGAGAGCAGGACGCTTCTGAAAGCGTCCTGTCTCCATGGCAACCATCACCCGCTGCCATAACTGAGCAGGGGTGATGGGAGAGGAGTGGAGCTCCCTCCTCTGTGATCCCATACTGTTGGGGGGCTGCAAAGGCACAGCAGCCCCCGATGGGAGAGGGAGGGAGCTCCTCCCTGTTAACCCTTCCATACCGCGGTCCGTACGGACCGCGGTGCGGAAGAGGTTAAGCGGCTGGCATCTGATCAAGCACAGATGCCAGCCGTTTCTATCAGAGTGTCAGCAATGTGCTGACACTCTGATAGACCCACTGGACACCAGGGATAGATTACAGAGGAGGCGATTGCGATTGCGATCCCCCGCCCGCCGCCCGCAACCACCTGGGCTGCAGGGGGGGTTAAAAATCAATACTGAGGGGCAATTAACTCTCTGATCAGAGATCACACAAAGCGCTGCAAACCGCAGGTCTGAATTGACCTGCGGTTTGCAGCGATCGCCCATATGGGGGGGTCACAGGACCCCCCTGGGCATTGTAACAAGGTACCTGCTGAATGATTTCAGCAGGTACCTTGTTCCGATCACTGCCAGCTGAGCAGCAGTGATCGGAACAACTCATGACGTACCGGTACGTCATGTGTCCTTAAGGACTCGGGAAACATGCCGTACCGGTACGTCATGTGTCCTAAAGGGGTTAATTATTGCAGTCATTCATTTCAAAAAGTGAAACTCATGTATTCTATAGATTTATTACACACAGAGATCAATTTCAAGCATTTATTTATTTTAATGTTGATTACGGATTACAGCTAATGAAAACCCAAAAGTCAGTATCTCAGAAAATTAGAATATTGTGAGAAAGCTCAAATATTGTAGACTTATGGTGTCATGCTCTAATCAGCTAATCAACAGAAAACACCTGCAAGGGTTCCCTAAGCCTTTAAATGGTCTCTCAGTCTGGTTCAGTAGACTCACTGGCGTAGCTATAGGGGTCGCAGCAATTGCGACCGGGCCCCTAAGTCAGGGGGGCCCACGGGGCCCCCTCAAGCCAGGAGAGAGACGGTAAAGCCCTACCTGCGGGCTGTGGACGGCGCGCCGGCACCGCAGCGAACTAAATCACATAGGGGGTGGAGCGGAGGCTGAGGGAGTGGTTTCGGTCCCGTCTTGATGTCAGGAAGAGCGTGACTTCCGAATAGTGAAGGCAGCTGCGTGCTGGCTGAGCCCGACTGCAAGTGCGACTGCTGGATTGCCACATGAGGAGCTCTGCTCTGCTGCACTGTGACTGACACTGAGGCTGAGCGTGGTCAGGGCAGCGCCGGCGCCACGATAAACTGAACCGGGGTCAAGTGTGTGACTGTCCCTGACCGTGGCTGACACAGAGCCAGAGATTATCGTGCTCAGGGTGGCAGCGTGATAAACTGGGGGGGGGGGGGGAATTGGTGTGTGGGCATACTGTAACACAAAAGTCACTATGCTGCCACAGATAGTGCGGGCCATGGTGGCACAGTCAGAGCTAGTGGCTGGGAGGAACAGACCGGTCAGAGTCAAACAGATAGGTCACTAGGGCAGCATACTTATGTGTGACTGGCACCTGTGTATACACGGTCCTATCATATGTCACTGTCATAATAAGGCTAAACAGAAGTACATTTCATTCATATGGTGGTATGTCATCACCAGTGGTGGAGCACAATCCTGTTAATTTAGCTTTATTATGACAGTGACATATGATAGGACTGTGTACACACTGCTATCAGCACAGGTGCCAGTCACACAGAGGAATGCTGGCCTATCTGTTCAGAGCTAGTGGCTGGGAGTAGACCGGTCAGACAGATAGGCCAGCAATCTTCTGTGTGACGGGCACCTGTGCTGACAGCAGTAGGTAGGGGGCCCAAACTGAACTCTTGCACCACGGCCCATGAGCCTATAGCTACGCCCTTGAGTAGACTACACAATCATGGGGAAACTTCTGACTTGACAGTTGTCTAGTAGACAGTCATTGACACCCTCCACCTGGAGGGTAGGCCACAAAAGACCATTGCTACAGAAGCTGGCTGTTTACAGAGTGCTGTATCCAAGCATATTAATGGACAGTTGAGTGGAAGGAAAAAGTGGTGTAGAAAAAGGTGCACAAGCAACATGGATATCGGCAGCCTAAGGCAGGGTTCACACCTGCGCGTCCCGCTTCGCACGTACGACGCTCTATCTTTACTTTCATTTTCGCATAGTGAAAATGAAAGTAAAAATGCGCGCCGTGCGCTATATATCCCTATGTGGGACGCGCGACAATACGCCCCAAAGAAGCTCCTGTACTTCTTTGGGCGTAGGGCGTTTTACAGCGCGTTCGTACGCGCTGTAAAACGCTCAGGTGAGAACCATGCCCATAGGGAAAACATGGGTTTTCGCCTATTGAGCGTTTTACAGCGCGTAGGAACGCGATGTAAAACGCTCTAGTCTGAACCCAGCCTAAGGGTACTTTCACACCTGCATTAGAGGACTCCGTAAATCCGTATGCAAACGGATAGCATTTGTTTCTGGAACCGGATGCGTATCCGTTTAACAAATGCATTGCCGTACCGGATCCGTCTCTCCGGTGTCATCTGGAAAACCGGATCCGGTATTTATTTTTTTCCCAGATTGAAAGGTCAGATTTAAAGGGAAAACTGGATCCGCTTGAACACTTGGTACCGGATCCGGCATTAATACATTTCAATGGAAACACAGTGCAAGTGTTCTGGATTTTTCGCCGGAGAAAATACCGCAGCATGCTGCGGTATTTTATCCGGCCAAATACCGTAAAGGCACTGAACTGATGACATCCTGATGCATACTGAACGGAATGCATTAGGATAAAACTAAAGCGTTTTTTTCCCGTATTGAGCCCCTGTGACGGAATTCAATAGCCGAAAACACTAGTGTGAAGGTACCCTTAATTGTAAAATAATTAAGTAATGTCATAGGCAGACCCTTATTTCTGGTATTTAAGGGCTCTATAGTGTTATAGAAGGCGTTAATAACCACTCTCTGTTTTCTATCACTGAGCCAGTGATTTATTTTATGCATTTATATACCTATATTCCACAGCGCTTTACAGACATTAGCATCACACTGTCCCCAATGGGGCTCACAATCTAAGTTCCCTATCAGTATGTCTTTGGACTGTTGATATAAGGTGACAAAAAAATAGCTTTTTTGACACAGTTTTTATTTTATTTTTTTAACGCTGTTCACCTGAGGGGTAAGGTCATGTGATATTTTTATACAGCAGGTTGTTACGGACGCGGCAATACATAATATGTCTACTTTTTTATTTATTTAAGTTTTCACAATAAATGCATTTTTGAAACCAAAAATCATGTTTTAGTGTCTCCATATTCTGAGTGCTATAGCTTTTTTATTTTTTGGGTGATTGTCTTAGGTAGGGTCTCATTTTAGGCGGGATGAGATGACTATTTGATTGGTACTATTTTGGGGTGCATATGCCTTTTTGATCTCTTTGTGTTGCACTTTTTGTGAGGTAAGGTGACAAAAAAAATGGTTGTTTTAGTACAGTTTTTATTTTATTTTTTGTGCGTATGACTTTTTGATCGCTTGGTATTTCACTTTTTGTGATGTAAGGTGACAAAAAAATTGCTTTTTTGACACCGTTTTTATTTTATTTATTTTATTTTTTGGGCAATTGTTTTATGTAGGGGCTCATTTTTTGCGGGATGAGGTGATGGTTTGAATGGTACTATTTTGGGGAGCATATGCCATTTTTGGTGTTGCACGTTTTGTGATGTAAGGTGACAAAATAAATGGTTGTTTTAGCACAGTTTTTATTTTATTTTTCTACGACATTCAGGTTAGGGGCTGGATCTTGTGATATTTTTATAGAGACGGTTGTTACAGACACGGCCTGTTTTTTCTTTTGTTTTTCTAATTTTTTCACAATTTTATGTTTTATTTTGGGAGTTTTTTTTTTACTTGAAACTTATTTATTTTATTATGAAAAACCCTTTTTTTTTTGTTCCACTCTGGGACTTCAACTTCTGGGGTCTGATCCCCTCTGCAATGCATTACAATACAACCTGTATTGTAATGCATTGGCTCTCAGCTTTTTTGCTGACAGCCTGCCTATGAGACCCAGCCTAAGGGCTGAACCTCACAGGCTTCCTACCCGATGGTGAAGCAGAGGACACCTGTACCCTCCGTGAACCCTCTGCATGCTGTGGTCAGCTTTGACTGCGGCATACAATGGGTTAATACGCTGGCATCGGTGTCTTCACCGATTCCGGCATATGCAGCAGGGACCCGGCTGTCAGTGACTGTCGGGTCCGTGCCGCTGATCGGGTATTACTTTAAACTTTTCTTTTTGCACCTACTCTTGGCTATAGGACTAACTAGACTCAACTATAAATAAAACTTAACTTTTATTCTATCATTGCCTATGGTTAAAACCTTCTCCCTATTTCCTTTGATAATCCTATATGTGATCGGATTAGTATCTCATGACAGGGGATAGTGCGCACTTCTCCCCACTTTCTGTCTATAAGGTATAATATTCACTGATGCGGCAAATAGGGTTACTCGTTAAAATCAATGACCGCTACCCCCCGACATGTTTCGCCGTGAGGCGTCTTCAGGGGTTGCGGGTAGCGCAACTCGCAACCCTGAAGACGCCTCACGGCGAAACATGTCGGGGGTAGCGGTCATTGATTTTAACGAGTAACCCTATTTGCCGCATCAGTGAATACTATACCTTATAGACAGAAAGTGAGGAGAAGCGCACTATCCTCTGTCATGAGATACTAATCTGATCACATATAGGATTATCAAGGAAATAGGGAGAAGGTTTTAACCATAGGCAATGATAGAATAAAAGTTAAGTTTTATTTATAGTTGAGTCTAGTTAGTCCTATAGCCAAGAGTAGGTGCAAAAAGAAAAGTTTAAAGTAATATATTATCACCTCTGCTATTAGGAGGGTTTCCCCCCAAGTAATGCTGATCGGGTAGGCGCAGCTCCTGCATCTGCCCGATCAGCCTGCTGTACAGGTACGTCGCTGGTCCTTAAGTCACGTCTAGCTGTGACGTACATGTACGGCAAGGGTCCTTAAGGGGTTAATGGTACACACTCAGATTGGGTCACTGTCACTAGTGGGGTAGCACAGGGGTCTCTCTTCTATATATTTATTAATGATCTTGTACAGGGGTTACACAGCAAAATACCAATTTTTTTGTTGACGATGTAAGGGTACTTTCACACTTGCGTTGGTGCGGATCCCTCTGTTTATTTGCACAGACAGATCCGCACCTCTAATGCGAACGTTTGTATCTGTTGTGGGGAGTCGCTCTGGTAGATAGCGGTGCGGGTGCAGTACCGAGGCAAAACAAGGAGTCCAGAACGTGCAATCAACAGTGTTTTATTCACACTTGCACAAAAATAAACGACAAACAGTCTCTTGGTGTTAATGCACACACATCAGAAGTATTAAGGCAAAACAAAACAGTCCCGTACAGGTTTCAGTCACCTGGGAGGTTTTAGGTGCAGGTTCGCACCTGGCTGTCAGTCCAGCCGCAAGACAGCCGATGTCAGGTTTCCGGGCCGTCTGCACTCCTCCTTGTTGGGCTCTGGCTTCCAGCCCAGGGAACTCCACATAGCACAGAATGGATCAGAACTCCCAAACTCAAATGACTCCACAGCCTAACAGCAGCTCCAGGACAATCACTTCCCTCAGCTGCTGAGGAGGCTGCCTTTAAAGGCCCGGCAAAAGTCCGGCCTGGACCGTGGGGAGTAGGCACCCACCCAACTCTTTGCCTACTCCCAGTAAGAGCCGGCCCGGATTGGCTTTGCAGCCAAACTAACTGACAATGTCAAACAGCACTAGCTGCTGCTGACACATAAAAACCCGGCTCTCACCTCACCGAGGCCAGGAACCTCGGTGACACGTATCGTCCGTCCATGACGACACCTTGCGCCCTCTTACACTGTTCAGAACGGATTCGTTTGCATTAGGTTTAAAGAAAAATGACAAAGTCCAAAACGGATCCGTTTTGAATTACATTGAAAGTCAATGCACCATATTGTGTCATTGAAAACGGATCCGTCCCCATTGACTTACATTGTAAAAAAAAACGGATCCGTTAGGCTCCGGCTCTTCAGACGGACACCAAAATGCTGCATGCTGCGTTTTGGTGTCCGCCTCAAAAACGGAATAGAGGCAGGACGGAGCCTAACTGATGCATTCTGAACGGATCCTTATCCATTCAGAATGCATTGGGGCTTAACTGATCCGTTTTGGACCGTTTGTGAGAGCCCTTAAACGGATCTCACAAACGGAATCCAAAACGCTAGTGTGAAAGTACCCTTGAAAATGTGTAAAGTAATTAACACGGAAGGGGACAGTATACTGCTACATATAGATCTGGATAGACAGGAGGCTTGGGCAGAGAAGTGGCAGATGAGATTTAACACTGACAAATGTAAGGTTATGCTTATGGGAAAGAATAATGCAAGTCACCTGTACATACTAAATGGTAAAACACTGGGTAACATTGACATGGGAAAGGAATTTTAGTGTGTCTGTTTTTCATGACCATTTTTTTCACTGTCATGTGAATGTAGCTGTAGTCTTTTATATGTTTTACTGCTAAAAACTGTTGAAAACTGTTGAAAATAAATCGGAATTTTTGATTTTCATCGCCATATTCTGACATCCGTAACCTTTTATATTTCCGTCTACAGAGCTTTGTGACAGCTTATTTGCCGTGAAACCACCTGTAGTTTTTCTTTCATTTTAGAGTACATAAAAACTAGACTTTTGTACTTACCGTAAAATCTGTTTCTCTTCCGTTCATTGGGGGACACAGACTTTGACCATGGGTATAGGTGTTGCCGCTAGGAGGCGGACACTAAGCACACAAAGTATAAGCCTCTCCCCTTCAGCTATATCCTTCCTACAGGGACTAAGCTAAATCAGTTTAGTGCAAAAGCAGTAGGAGAAGCCAGACACCAGAAAATTACATTATGTACAAACCCAGAACCACACAGGCCCGAAAAGGCCCTTAAATAAAAGAATGGGTGGGAGCTGTGTCCCCCAATGAACGGAAGAGAGACAGATTTTACGGTAAGTACAAAAATCTAGTTTTCTCATCTGTTTCATTGGGGGACACAGGCTTTGACCATGGGACTTTACAGAGCAGTCCCTCAGGGTGGGCTTAACTTTAACCCCCCTGCCAATCAGAGAACCGCTGTCTGCAAAACTCTACGCCCCAACGAAGCGCCAGAAGATGCAAAGGTGTGCACTCTTTAAAACTTGGGAAAAATTATGCAAAGACGACCAGGTCACCGCTTTGCACACCTGAAGGGCCGAAGCCCCGTGATGCACCGCCCAAGAGGTCCCCACTGCCTGAGCCGAATGAGCAGTCACCCGGAAGGGTGGGACCCGGTCCTTAATGCGGTACACTTCCACAATAGCCAAATTAATCCATTGGGAAATGGAAGTCTTTAACGCTGCCAGCCCTCGTCTCAGCCCCTCTGGAATCACGAGCAGGGAATCCGTCCGCCTGAAAGATGCTGTCTGGCACAGATAAACCCGCACGGCTTGTGCTAAATCTAGGGTATAGAGCGACTGCTCCCGAGGATGAGACGGGTCTGGACAAAATGAAGGGAGAATAATCTCCTCATTTAGATGGAATGCCGACACCACCTTCGGCAGGAAGGACTGAACAGGGCGAAGGACTACTTTATCCTGATGGAGAATCAGGAAGGGCGACAGTCATGACAGAGCCGTGAGTTCCAACACTCTACGGATAGAAGTAATTGCAACCAAAAAAGCCACCTTATAAGACAGGAAGCACAGCGACACCTGCTGCAAAGGCTCAAACGGAGAAGATTGGAGAGCGTTGAGCACTAGGATTAAGATCCCAAGGATCTGATGGAGGACATTACCCCCTGCAGAAAAGTCTTAACCGCCGAAAGCGAAGCTAAATTCCGCTGAAAAAGAATGGAGAGAGCCGACACTTGCCCTTTCAGGGAGCTGAGAGCCAGCCCCAAGTTCATGCCCGACTGCAGGAAAGCCAAAAGTCGCGGCAAAGAAAAGCGAATGGGAGACAGCTGTCACCACTCGCACCAACTAAAGTAGGACTTCCAGGTCCGGTGGAAGACAACGGCTTCCTGGCCCAAAATATGGTCTGGACCACCGCATCCAAACACCCACGCGATTTCAGTACGGTGGCTTCAACAGCCATGTCGTTAAATGTAGCGACCCTAAATTCGGGTGGAAGATTGGCCCCTGCGACAGCAGGTCCTCCCGAATAGGAAGATGCCAAGGTTCGTCGGCAAGAAGGGCAACTAGGGACGCGTGCCGCTCCCTGCGCGGCCAATTTGGGGCCACGAAAATGACGGGCAGTCCCTCGGACCTGATCTTCCAGAGGAGACGCGGAATGAGAGGAAGAGGCGGGACCATGTAAGGAAATGTGAAACGACTCGACAGCATCACCAGCACGTCGAATGCCAGGGCCATGGGGTACCTGGACCGCGCGATTAAGTCCTGAACCTTGTTGAACCGGGAGGCCATGAGATCCACATCCGGGTGACCCCATCTCTCGCAGATGGCCCGAAAGACCTGCGGCTGAACACTCGCTGGGATCGAGACGCTCCCGGCTGAGGAAGTCTACGATCCAGTTATCGATGCCGGGTATGTGAACTGCCGACAATGCAGAAACATGTTTCGCCGCCCAGCTGAGAATCAGCGCCATCTCCTCCATGACTGCCGAGCTCCGGGTGCCGCCCTGCTCCATTGCTGCCCATAATACAGGTGACATCACACATAGGGAGGAGAGGGAACTGCAGGGGGGGGGGGATGTGGGCAGTCTCGAACTCGCCTGTCCGAAGTCTTCTGCCCCCCTGGCCCCAGCCGGATCACCACCTTCGGTGTTTGGCCCCTTGGTGAGGGACGCTACACCGGAAACAGAGGGGACTTTCGCTGGGGCAGCCATGGTGATGCGATTGCTAGTGGGAGACAGAGGTTTTTACGGGAACCTCTGGTCCTCCTTTTCTTCTGGAGAGCGGGAACGAGCAGGGGGTTTGGGTGATCCCCTGGTCTCCCGTCTCCTGGTTGGGAGTGCAGGATGTTTAAAAGACTGCCTGAAGCTACCCGCTAGGAGGAAAAAAAGAGACAAAATTAGCAAACTAGCAGACCTGCAACGCAGGAAGATCTGCCTCCTACAGACACTAAGCTAAAACTGATTTAGCTTAGTACCTGTAGGAAGGATATAGCTGAAGAGGGAAGAGCTCACACTTTGTGTGCTTAGTGTCTACCTCCTAGCGGCAACAGCTATACCCATTGTCAAAGCCTGTGTCCCCCAATGAGATGAATGAGAAACTTTTTGATCACTTTATTTGTTTTCAGATGATATGTTGACTGTACTGGATAATTACTTTTATATTAAGATATTTTTTTTTAAACATTGGTCCAGATTTACTAATGTGTCTGCTCCTAGAATCTGTCTAAAAGGTGTCACAGATTGGTTAAATTTTGGCACAGTTTGGTGCAAGTATGGTTTCTTTCTGCTGGAAGGGTCAGAGCTCTGCTGGAAAGTGAGAGTGGCCTAAAATGTGCCATTTTGCAGCAGAGTCGTATCACATGTCTCAAAGTAAGCCAACCAATATTTGGTACAGAGTCAAACAAAAGTGTCTAGACAGCCTGCCTAAATTTGAACCATTATAGGATTGCTTTTTAGTCCCTCTGGGAGACTTGAACATGTGATTCGCTTATACCGTGGACTGGTATTAAAGGCTATGTACACCTTCAGGGGCAATTTTTATTTATGATTGAATTTTACTCATTTGGGATAAAAATCATTTTTTTCAATGGTTTAATTAAAAATATTGAACCATTCTGTCAAAAAGGGGTAACTACCTATTTTGCTGTGTGACTCTTACTTTTTACTTTCACTTTGTGCCAGTCATCTAATAAACCTTATTTCTAAATTACTAAAAGGTTATAAACACTTATTTAAAGGGATTCTCCAGCCGTTAATATTGATTTCTTATTGTCAGAAAATGTCACCAATCAGCTGTGAGACGAGGAGGTGGCGCTTCATGCGAGTGCCGCTTCCTCGCCATTTTATCTTGTCTCCAGCACTCACTGCATTTACTAAAAGGTCATAAACACTTATTTAAAGGCATTGTCCAGCTGTTAATATTGATGATTTATCGTCAGGATAGGTCATCAGTACCTGATTGGCAGGGGTCTGACACTCTGCACCCCGGCCAATCAGCTGTGAGACGAGGAGGTGGTGCTTCATGTGAGTGACTCTTACTCGTCATTACATTACATTTTGTCTCCAGTGAAGTGGTGGCATAGTGTAATTACAAGCACTCGCTCCATTCACTCGAATAGAGCGGGTACTTATATTACACTACACTTCCGAGATGAAGTGCAGTGTAATGAATAGGAGCCCGTGAGCAGACACTTTAGAAATGCCCACCTCACCTTCCAAAATGAGATAAAAAGAAATTAAAAAGCCAAATGTACCTCAGAATGATGCCAATAAAAACTACAGCTTGTCCCGCAAAAAATAAGCCCTCACACAGCAAAGTAAAAAAAAAAAGTTATGGCTCTTAAATACCATTTCAGCAAAATCCATGTTAGAAAATCCAGATGCCGTTCCTTCCCTTCTGAGCTTTGGTGTAGCCCCAAACAGCAGTTTAGGCCCACAAATGTGATGTTACTGTATTCAGGAGAAAATGGGTAGCATATTGTGGGGGACATTCTCCTGTTATTGCTTGTGAAAAAGAAAGTTTGGGCCTTAAGCACCATTTTCACAGCTTGGTTTTATTCTATGAAATGCCTGTTGGGTGAAGTGCTCACTGTACCCCTTAAAATTCCTTGGGTGGTGTAGTATCCAAAACGTGGTCACTTTTTGGGGGTTTTCACTGAAGGGGTACCTCAGGGTTTCTTCAAATGTAACATGGTGCTCAGAGACCATTCCAGCAAAATCTGTCCTCCAAAAACCATATGGCTTTCCTTGTATTGTGAGCCCTGTCGTGTGCCCATGCAACAGTTTATAACCACATGTGGGGTGTTTCTGTAGACTGCAGAATCAGGGCAATAAATATTGAGGTTTGTTTTGTTGTTAACCCTTGATGTGTTACAGGAAAAATTTGATTAACCTTTAGAGGACCCTGCGATTTTCCATTTTTGCGTTTTAGTTTTTCACTCTCCGCCTTCTCATAGTCCTAACTTTTTTATTTTTCCGTTCACATAGCCTTATGAGGCTTATTTTTTGCGGGACAAGTTGTACTTTCTAATGGCGCCATTTACGGCTGCATAACGTTTAGTGGGCAGAGAAAAAATTCCAAAAGGGGTAGAATTTGGAAAACAAACCACACCAATGCCCACGTTGTACCCTCAGGATACTACACATTTATTTAAAAAAGGTCACATAGACCTACTAAATCCTTTTAGGGATTACAACATAGATATTAAAATGTAACCTTTATTATATTTTTATAAAAGCTGATACATTTATTTATACACCCAGTCCTATTAAAATTATCAGGGAAGGAATCAGATATTCCACTCAATACTGAATGTGTGTAATCCTCTTTTACTTGGAGGTACTGCTTATGGCTGCAGTTCACTTTGCTGTTTTATTATGTGTGCATCCAACCACACATTCATTCATACAATTGTATGCTTCCGATTCGGTCCCTGTCTAAAAGCCAGCAGGCACTAACCCTCCCGACATGTTTTGCCACATGTGCGGCTTCATCAGGGAAATAGGGTATTAGTCATAATGTGTGAATGTGTGGTTGGTAAGCGCTAAACAGCGTGTATCTACGTGGCTGAGAAAGTTGGTGTGATATGGATCATAGTAAAGAGGGGTCAGCAGTGGGTGTCCCTTTTACGATAAAATAGGGAAACCATTCCCTGGTGATTTTGTAGGAATCTATTTCCTCTCTCATGAGCCATAGTGTGACAAAGCATGTGTGCACAAACATAGGAATTAGTCAAGTAGTTCCAGCGCCATAATATAAGTGCAGTAAGAGCAAATAGAAATCTGCTCTATTATACAATCACATTGTTGCAACACTGACTTACAATCTGAATCCGACTGCCAAGAAGCTTCAAAGAGTGAGCAATTGGCTACACATTCCAGTGTTGCAACAAAGTTGTAGGTTGCCATCAAGCACAATGTTGAGCAACGAATGCGCTGGATTCCTGATAGGAATGTAGAAAAACATATGCATTAACCTATGGCAGATGCACACATTATAACACAGCAAAGTGAACTGCAGCCATAAGCAGTACCTCCAAGTAAAAGAGGATTACACACATTCAGTATTGAGTGGAATGTCTGATTCCTTCCCTGATAATTTTAATGGGACTAGGTGTATAAATAAATGTATCAGCTTTTATAAAAATATAATAAAGGTTACGTTTTAATATCTATGTTGTAACCCCTAAAAGGATTTAGTAGGTCTATGTGACCCTTTTGTAAAAGAATTGGGAAAAAGCGCAACTTTGACAAAGGTTTTTTTTTTTTTTTTACACTGTACACTATGCAATAAAATTATTATCTTCATTCTACAGGTCAGTACGGTTACAACGATACCACACTTGTATAATTAACCTTTGAGAAAAAAAAGTATCACCATATTTATCACCATATTCTACTTTTACCAATTTAAAGTGTGTGCGACTTTTTGATCACTTTTTATTAAAAAAATTATTGGGGAGTTGAAGTGGCAAAAAATGTCAAATTGGCTGTTTTTATTTTCTTCCCTTTACACCATTTAACCGTATGCTATTAATATTGTTATACATTAATATGTATGGGCATTTTTGCTTTTTTTTATTGGTTAAGTATTTTTATTTTAAGGAAAGGGGGGGTGATTTGAACGTTTATATTTTTTATTTTTTTATATTTGTAAAAACTTTGTAACTTTTTTTTTAAACTTTTTTTTAAGTCACCCTGGGTGACTTTAACTGTCAATCATTAGATTGCCCATTGTGTTTATTGATGGCCATCGTTGAATACTTCATTTTTAATATAACAATACAGTGCTGCCACCTAGTGGCCTGTATTGGTATATTCCTCCGAAGCATGCTTGAGGGCGGGGAACGCTGTTACCGGAGTGCGATTAGCCCTATGGAGAAATCCGGTGGCTAAGGCGCCTGTTGAACATGCAAGTGGGCGCCATGTTTAAAGACAGTTATGTTTAACCCATTCAGGACACATGATGTACCGGTACGGCATGTTTCTCAAATCCTTAAGGACACATGACGTACCAGTACGTCATGTGAATAAAAGAAGATCATGGCGCTGCAGGGGTTAATGGGGACAGGATGCCTGCTGAAATCATTCAGCAGGTATCCTACAAAAGGTAGATCCGGCGGCACTCCGTGATTTGGATGGCGGTGCACGTGTCCAGGGTCGGCGTCCCACGTAAATCAAAGAAGACCGGCACTCGCTGATATCAATACAATCTTTTTTATTTTCTGTCACTCAAAGGACAAGTTAAAGTGACGCGTTTTGACTCGACCTGAGTCTTTGTCAAACCAGTGAATGCAATTACAAAATAATGCAGTTTAAATAGACCGCCTGTTGCTACGTCACCGGAAGTGACGTGCCGTGCCGTAACCAGGGGAACACATAAACAAATGTTTGAATCCGGAACTGCATTGTGCAAATGACATTGATATGCAAACAAACAAGTCAAAAAGATGCGTGGAATTGCAAGCGAAGATACATCAGGGTATAGATCTCAAAATGATATAATGTAGATTATTTATAAGTAATGTATAGGAATACAAACATATAGGAATGCAGGCAAATAAATAAGAAAGAGAGAAACCTGTGGAGATGGTGCTGTTCACATCAGGTTTTCTGTAATTGGAAACAAAAATATACAGATTAAATCCTATAAAAAGGCATTTCATTCATATTCGTGACTTAATCCTCTTGGTTCCAAAGTTTGTAGCCTATGGATCCAGAAGGCCTCGCGTTTTTTTAGAAATTGGACTCTATCACCTCCCCTACGAGGGGATTGTACCTGCTCAATGATCTGAAATCTCAGTTGGGAGATGTTGTGATGACAGCGATCAAAATGAGAGGGTATAGGTAACAGTAAGTTCTTTTTCCTTAAGGCCTCATGCACACGACCGTTTTTTTATGCTGTCCGCAAAAAGGGGTTCCGTTGTTCAGTGATCCGTGTCCGTTTTTGCCTTCCGTTGTGTTTCCATGTGTCTTCCGTTTTTTTTAGCGGACATGACCCAAAAGATTTTACCAAAAGACAGGCTGACAATTTTTCCCAAGTGCCTGCCAAGGGATACGCAAAAAAAACGGACACGGAACGCGGATGACACACGGATGGCCGTCCGCATTTTTTCACGGACCCATTGACTTGAATGGGTCCGTGAACCGTTTTTCACGGACAAGAATAGGACAGGTTATATTTTTTTGACGGACTGGAATCACGGACCACGGACGCGGAGGACAAATGGTGCATTTGCCGAGGTTTCCACAGACCCATTGAAAACCAATGGGTCCGCAGAAAAACGGAGCAACGGACACGGAATCAAACAACTGTCGTGTGCATGAGGCCTTATTGTCTATTTATGTTTAGAGAACCTATCTTTCATTTTGGTCGACGTCTCCCCAACATATAGTAATCCACATCGGCATTTTAAGATATAGACCACAAAACCACTGTCACAGGTAACTGTCACAAGGTCAAGGGGGGTCATGTGACCCCCCTGTATCGGCGATCGCAACAAACCGCAGGTCAATTCAGACCTGCAGTTTGCTGCGCTTTCTGCGATCTCTGATCCCCGCGGTCTGTGACCGTGGGGATCAGTGACTAAATGCTCCCCAAGTGTTAGATTTGAACCCCCCCTGCAGCCCTCAATCATATTGTGGCTGCGGGGGTGCAGGGGGGGTGGTTGCAATAGCAATAGCGATCCCCCATCCGCCTCCTCTGTAATGTTTCCCTGGTGGTCCAGTGGTTTTAGCAGAGTGTCAGCACCCCGACAGGATGGGATGACAGAGGGAGGGAGCCCCCCTTCCTCCCCATCACCCGCTGCTCTGTTCTGGCAGCGGGTGATGGTTACTATGGCAGCAGGACGCTTTCAGAGGCGTCCTGCTTGCCATGGTACTGTAAGTCTAATCAGACTTCTGCTAAAGGACAAAAGTCTGATTAGACTATGTAAAGTAAAAATATATACAGTATAGTACAGTATATGGTGTACTGTACTGTATTAGATAGACACCAGATCCACCTGATCTACAAGAACCAAGTTGGTCTAGGTAAAAAAAAAAAAAGAGTAAAAAAGTAAAAAAAAAGTAAAAATCAAAAAAACACATATCACTGAATAAAAATCAAAAAAATAAAATACACTACACATATTATGTATCGCCGCGTCCGTAAAAACCTGCTCTATAAAAATATCACATGACCTAACCCCTCAGGTGAACACCGTAAAAAAAAAAAAAGGTGTAAAAATTTTTTTTGTCACCTTACTTCACAAAAAGTGTAATACCAAGCGATCAAAAATTGAAATGGGACATGGTGTCAAAAAACCAGTCCTGCAAAATCTGCCTTCCAAAAACCGTATGGCATTCCTTTCCTTCTGCGCCCTGCTGTGTGCCCGTACAGCAGTTTACGATAACATATGGGGTGTTTCTGTAAACTACAGAATCAGGGCAATAAATATTGAGTTTTGTTTGGCTGGTAACCCTTGCTTTGTAACTGGAAAAAAATTATTAAAATGGAAAATCTGCCAAAAAAGTGAAATTTTGAAATTTGATGTCTATTTTCCATTAATTCTTGTGGAACACCTAAAGAGTTAACAAAGTTTTGTAAAATCAGTTTTGAATACCTTGAGGGGTGTAGTTTCTAGAATGGGGTCATTTTTGGGTGGATTCTATTATGTAAGCCTCACAAAGTGACTTCAGACCTGAACTGGTCCTTAAAAAGTGTGTTTTTGAAAATTTCTAAAAAATTTCAAGATTTGCTTCTAAACGTCTAAGCCTTGTAACGTCCCCAAAAAATAAAATATAATTCCCAAAATGATCTAGACATAAAGTAGGCATATGGGAAATGTAAAGTAATAACTATTGTTGGAGGTATTACTATGTATTATGGAAAGAAAGAAATTGAAACTTGGAAAATTGGAAATGTTTCCAAATTTTTGGTAAATTTGGTATTTTTTTATGAAATAAAAATGAACTTTTTTGACTCTGTTTTACCAGTGTCATGAAGTACAATATGTGACGAAAAAACAATCTCAGAATGGCCTGCATAAGTAAAAGCGTTTAACCTCTTAAGGACGAAGGGCGTACATGTACGCCCTTCGTCCGCACTTTAAAGATGGCGCCCGCACGGAGCGGGCGCCCGAGCTGCGGGTAAAAGCTTGATTCATCAAGCTGACACCCGCAGCTCATGTCCGCGACCGGCAGCGATGCCGATCGCGGACATTTAACCCTCAGATGCCGTGGTCAATCCTGACCACGGCATCTGATCAGCGCAAAACCGAAAGTTTCACTTTCGGTTTGCTCGGCTCCTGATGGCCACAAGGGGAGCCGAGCATGCATGTAGTACCCTAGGTTTCTGTGAATGAAACCTAGGTTACTACTAAGTATTCCTATGGAGCCTATGACTGTAATAGGCTCCATAGGAAATATGCGATTTTCTCATATATTCCAATGCTATTGCATTGGAATATATGAGAATAGCAATCTGATGATTGCATCTTATAGTTCCCTATGGGAACTATAAGAAAGTGGTAAAAAAAAAAAAAAAAGTTTAAAAATAAAAATTAAATAAAAAAATATAAAAATTCAAATCACCCCCTTTCCCCAAAATGAAAATAAAATAAATAAAAAATTAAAAATTACACATAATGGGTGTCGCAATGTGCGAAAACGCCCATACTATAATAATATTAAAAAATATTCACCATACGGTAAACATAAAAACGAAAGAAAGCGTCCAAATGGCTAATTCGCCATTTTTGGACGCTTCATTTCCTAAAAAATGAATAAAAGTGATCAAAACATCATACGCACCCCATAATGGTATCAATTAAAAGTTCAGATTGCCCCAAAAAAATGAGCCCCTACACTGCTCCGTACGCATAATTACAAAAAGTTATAGGGGTCAAAACATGGCGACAAAAAAATAAAATAAAAAAATTCCCACTTTTAATTTTTTTTCACTATCAAAACGCAAGAAAAACTATACATATTAGGTATTGCCGGATTCGTACTGACCTGAAGAATAAAATTAACCAGTCAGTTTTATCGCAAATCGAACGTTGTAATTTAAAAACCCGTAAAACTGTGGTGAAATTGCTTTTTTTTTGCAATTTCACCCCATTTGGAATTTTTTTCCCGTTTCCCACTACATCACATGCAAAAATAAATGGTAGCGTTAAAAAGTACAACTTGTCCCGCAAAAAATAAGCCGTCATATGGCTATGTGAGCGGAAATATAAAAATGTTATGGCTTTTGGAAGGCAGGGAGCGCAAAACAAAAACGCAAAAATCCCAAAACCCCCGGTCCTTAAGGGGTTAAAAGTTATCACCACATAAATTGACACTGGTCAGATTTGCAAAAAATGGCCGGGTCCTTAATGTGAAATAGGGTTGTGTCCTTAAGGGGTTAAATACAGGTCCTGAAGGGGTAAAATAGAAAATCTGCAAAAAAAAAAAGAGTGAAATTTTGAAATTCCACCTGCATTTTGCTTTAATTCCTGCGAAATACTTAAAGAGATTAACAACATTTATGGGTGGTTTTTATTACATATTGTAAGCTCCTCAAAGTGATGTCGGAGCTGAATTGGTCCTTAAAAAAGTTGATTTTGGAAATTTTTTTTGCTTCTAAAATTCTAACGAAAAAATAAATAAAAAACCTAACAAAATGATGCCGACATAAAGAGAATGTTAGTTAATAAGTATTTTATGAGGTATCACTGTCTGTCTTAAAAGCAGTGAGATTCAAATTTAGAAAATAGTGATTTTTTTTTCCAAATCGACAATTTTTTAACTCAAATTTACCATTAACATGACGTGCAATGTGTAACATAAAAAACTGTCTTAGAATGGCTTGGTGAAGTTAAAGCATTCCAAAGTTATTACCCCATAAAGTGACACATGTTCAGGAAGGGAAGTGGTTAAGCCCCGCCCCTAAGTCCCCAGGCTGTCAAAACAACAGGCCTCTGCAGCCCGCAATTTTGCCATAGTGGAATCTGCCCAGTTCCGCAGCTATTTGGCGCCTGTTTCCAAGATGTAGAAAAAGCAATCATTAAGTCACTGGGGGAGATATATCAAGACTGTCAGAAGTCTCTTAAATCAGGCACATCTCTGCCCTGCTGTGTGCCAGAAACTGAAGTCTATGCTAGCTACAGGCGGGTGTAGATTTCAGCTATAATTTCCCTTTCTGGTGAAAATTATAGTAAATGCGGTGTGTGGCGCTTAGACACGCCCCCTTTACTAGGCACTTCAGAAAGGTGCCAGAACCTCAAAAAGTCGCAAATTATGGTGCACAGACACCTTGCACCATAATATGCGACTTTTTTACGCAACAATTGTGGCGTACAAACATTCATAAGTGTCCCCCACTGTCTTTCCTGGAAACACTGGACAGGTGGCAGCAACAGCCTCTGCTACGGGTAATATAGTATATAAGACCGAAAAAAAGACATTTGTCCATCCAGTTCGGCCTGTTTCCTACAAGTTGATCCAGAGGAAGGCAAAAAACCCCTGTGAGGCAGAAGCCAATTTTCCCCACTTAAGGGGAAAAATAACTTCCCGACTCCAATCAGGCAATCAGAATAACTCCCTGGATCAACGACCCCTCTCTAGTAACTATAGTCTGTAATATTATTACACTCCAGAAATACATCCAGGCCCCTCTTGAATTCCTTTATTGTACTCACCATCACCACCTCCTCAGGCAGAGAGTTCCATAGTCTCACTGCTCTTACCGTAAAGAACCCTTTTCTATGTTTGTGTACAAACCTTCTTTCCTCCAGACGCAGAGGATGTCCCCTCGTCACAGTCACAGTCCTGGGGATAAATAGATGATGGGACAGATCTCTGTACTGACCCCTGATATATTTATACATAGTTATTAGATCTCCCCTCAGTCGTCTTTTTTCTAAAGTGAATAACCCTAATTTTGATAACCTTTCAGGGTACTGTAGATCCCTCATTACTTTAGTTGCCCTCCTCTGAACCCTCTCTAGCTCTGCTATGTCTGCCTTGTTCACAGGAGCCCAGAACTGTACACTGTACTCCATGTGTGGTCTGACTAGCGATTTGTAAAGTGGTAGGACTATGTTCTCATCACGGGCATCTATGCCCCTTTTGATGCAACCCATTATCTTATTGGCCTTGGCAGTAGCTGCCTGACACTGGTTTTTGCAGCTTAATTTGCTGTTTATTAAAATTCCTAGATCCTTTTCCATCTTAGTGTTACCGAGTGTTTTACCATTTAATATGTACGGGTGACTTGCATTATTCCTTCCTATGTGCATAACTTTACATTTGTCAGTGTTAAACCTCATCTGCCATTTTTCTGCCCAAGCCTCCAATCTATCCAGATCCCTCTGTAGCAGAAAACTGTCCTCTTCAGTGTTAATTACTTTACACAGTTTAGTGTCATCTGCAAAAATTGATATTTTACTGTGCAGGCCTTCAACAAGATCATTAATAAATATATTGAAGAGAATAGGGCCCAGTACTGACCCCTGAGGTACCCCACTAGTGACAGTGACCCAATCTGAGTATCTACATTTAATACCCACCCTCTGTTTTCTGTCACTTAGCCAGTTACTTACCCACTTACAGACATTTTCTCCCAGTCCGAGCATCCTCATTTTATATACTAACCTTTTGTGTGGTACGGTGTCAAATGCTTTGGAGAAGTCCAGATATACGACATCCATTGATTCGCCGCTGTCAAGTCTAGAACTTACCTCCTCATAGAAGCTGATTAAATTCGTTTGACATGACCGATCCCTCATGAAGCCATGCTGATATGGTTTTATTTGCTTATTTTCATTGAGATACTCCAAAATAGCATCTCTTAGAAACCCTTCAAACAGTTTACCAACAACAGATGTTAAACTTACCGGCCTATAATTTCCAGGCTCTGTTTTTGGACCCTTTTTGAATATTGGCACCACATTTGCTATGCGCCAATCCTGTGGAACATTCCCTGTCAGTATAGAGTCCGTAAATATCAGAAATAAAGGTCTGGCTATGATATCACTTAATTCCCTTAGGATACGGGGGTGTATGCCATCCGGTCCTGGCGATTTGTCTATTTTAATCTTTTTAAGTCTCTGTTGTACTTCTTCCTGGGTCAGACAGGGCACTTTTAATGGGGGATTTACTTTTACATTCTGAATTTCATCTGACAGTTTATTTTCCTCAGTGAATATAGTAGAGAAAAAAATATTTAAGTTTTGCTTTATCCTCGTCGCTCTCTACAACAGAACAGGTAGCAGCAAGAAGAAATGGAGGCACCTCACAACTGAGCTTTAAAGAGGTTCTGCCCTAGTTATAAAATTGGTAAACTTGGGGTGTTAAGGTTGAGTGGCATATACATAGAACCTGCCCACTTTCCATAGACTGACCCGCACATGTCACACAACGGGGGCATATCCTTGCGATATGCCCCCATTGTCTGTGATAGGAATACCCCTTTAACTCCAGGGAGCAGATTCAGAGTAGCAGAGCACTTCACTGCTGACACAACAGCTGTTTTGTGTCTCACGTGACACTTAGTCAAGGTGCCTCACAACAAAGGCCTTAACTCTTTAAGGACACATGACGTATGGGTACGTCATGTGTCCAGTCCCTGAAGATGGCGCCCGCTCCTGCTTGCTGCGGGCACCATCGCTGCGGGGGTCCGGCTGATTCCTGTAGCTGACCACCGCAGCTGATGATCGCGGTCGGCAGCGCTGCCGATCGCGATCATTTAACCCCGCAGATGCCGTGATCAATCCTGATCACGGCATCTGCGCGCGCTAAAACCGAAAGTAAAACTTTTGGCAGCGCTCCAGCTCCCCCTAGTGGTGATCGGGAGAATCGGAGCGCTGTAAGGGATAGCCTTAAGCCTTTCATTCAGCTTGAGGCTATCACTTACTATTTCCTATGGAGCCCTTGTTAGCAATAGGGCTTCATAGGAAAGTAGTAAAATGCTCATAAACTCCAATACAAGTGTATTGGAGTTTATGATAGAAGCAATCAGGTAACTGATTTATATAGGTCCCTATGGGACCTATATAAAAGTGTAAAAAATAAATAAAATAAAATAAAAAAACCTAAAAATTTAAATCACCCCCTTTCCCCAAAATTAAAATAAAATAATAAAAAAAATAAAAAAATACACATCATGGGTGTCGCAATGTGTGAAAAGGCCCATAGTATAAAAATATATTTCCCATATGGTAAACGGAAAAACGGAAAAAAGCACCCAAATGGCCGATTTGCCGTTTTTGGACGCTTCATTTCCTCAAAAAAAATTAAATAAAAAGCGATCAAAAAGTCCTACACACCCCATAATGGTATCAACTAAAAGTTAAGATCAGCCCGCAAAAAATAAGCCCCCATACAACGCCATACACTTATTTACAAATACGTTATAGCGGTCAAAACATGGCGACAAAAAAAAATATAAAAATTTTCCCACTTTTGAATTTTTTTTCACTATCAAAACGCAAGAAAAGCTATACATATTGGGTATCGCCGGATTCGTACTGACCTGTAGAATAAAACTAAATCGCAAATCAAACGTCGTAATTTAGAAACCCGTAAAACTGTGGTGAAATTGCTTTTTTTTGCAATTTCACCCCATTTGGAATTTTTTTTCCCGCTTCCCACTACACCGTATGCATTGTTAAATGATGCCTTTGGAAAGTACAACTTGTCCCGCAAAAAATAAGCCCTCATATGGCCATGTGAACGGAAAAATAAAAAAGTTATGGCTCTTGGAAGGCATAGAGCGCAAAACGAAATGCAAAAATGAAAAAACCCTGTGTCCTTAAGGGGTTAAGCAGCATGATTCGTCACATCAGCAGGACTTCTTCCCTTGTTGAGGGGCTTTCCCTGCAGGTGAAGAAGCAGCCACCCGCCGCTAGATTGACAGGCCTGGATATTTAGCCGAGCCTTGACAATTTTCTGCCTGCTACTTCCATTCGCAGAGCAAGGGCAGAGGCTTGACTTTGGAATAGCGACTGCGCAGGGAGAGGCAGAGGAGAAACATTGTAAGAGGTGGATTAAGCATGCATCAGAGTTGAGAATGAATTGGAGAGGTGCTAGAGTGTTCCATGGGAAGCCACAGAGGAGAATGGTGTAGTAGCCCAGACGAGAGATGATGAAGGCATGCATACCCTAGCATTTAGTTGACTAGGCATTGAAGAAGGAGCAGATTTGAGAAACGTTCTATCATTATAGAGGTGGTATTGAAAGCCTTGGTGAGCAGTCCTCAGTGAGGTATAAAAGTAGAAAAATAGTGGTCCCAGGATAGCCTTGAGGGACACCAACAGGAAGAAGTCACGATGATGAGGAGGTGGTGTGTGAATGACAGACACTTAATGTTCAGTTGGTGAGGTATGAGGAAATCCTGGAGAGGGCCAAGTCTCTGCTGCCAAGGAATAAGAGAGTTTGGAGGGAGTGTTCAACTGTGTCAAAGGCAGATGACAGGTCAAGGTAGTGGTGTACAGATTATTACATTGGCGGCATGGGCACTGCTCACCTGCTTTTTCTCTCTGGGCTTCCCTCGATGCAGGCTGCTGTCTGCCTCTTGACAGTTAGGCCCTTCTCTCTTCTCATAAGGGCGCGCACCCCCTCCCACTCCTAAAGAGCCAGCACGAGCGCCTCTGTCCCCTCCCTCTCATCCGCTGGTGTAGCTCTGTCCCTCCACATAGGTTGTTTCCTGCCTCTTGACAGTTAGACCCCTCTCTTTCTCTGCCTGTAGGGCACGCACCCTTTCTCACTCTTAAAGAGCCAGCATGAGGCATCCTAATATTCACGAGCCATTGGCTGGCCACCTTGGTGTACTTAAAGGGAACCTTTCAGCTCTACTATGCTACCCTCACTGAGCATTTCTAAATGTTTATTGTGTTGCCCTAAACATATAAATTACACTTTTAATTTCATCTGCAGCCACATTAAATAAGTATGATGCATTTTGTACTTCCCGCCTTTTATGCAAATTAACATAAGAGTCATTTCTTACTTGTGTGACCAGAGAAGAGTCATATTTTCTCTGAGTCAAGCTCCTCAGCTCCGCCTAAGAAACGCCCCTATAGATAAAATCTAGTAGATTCGCTGTCAATCAAAGTCTAGGGGGAGGGAAATAGGCTCTGATGGTGTGATGGGAAGGAATAATTTATGCAAATGAGCATAACGGCGGGAAAGCTTTAGAGGGTGATGTAATAGGACATGTTAGTCCTGAGAAGGTTATGGATGGATCTCTGATAACTATCAAAGTAGACAAACTTGAAGGTACATTCAGTTTTATATGTGAAAACATGGTGACAGGTTCCCTTTAAGGTACCAATCTCTGTGAGTAGCTGTTTTTAAAGTTGTAGAATTTAAGGCCGAAGTTCTTCACCAAAGTCTTGGGTGACTTGGGACTTAACGAAATTTAAGCCCATACATTTTAATGCTGTATGGAGACAGGTCTTCGTATAGCATTAAAACAAGGTTGGGGAACGAATCAACTTCGGCTCTTGGACCCGAATTGCGATTCGCTCCCCCCTAATTATAATGTATTTGTAACATTTTAATTGTTGATTATCACTGTAGGAACCATTTTCTGTTGCACGCCACATCAAGCATTTTGCATGCACAGTAGGGAACGTCATGTAAAAAATTTATATTTGACTCCTGGGGGAAATTGAACAGTTGCAGACAGATTTTAGCTGATAGCTGGGTGACCCTTCGATCAATGTTTTGTCAAGAAACTCTTTCAAGTAAGGGATTCTCTTTTATTGGAGGCAGCATTTTTAGGATCACTTAAAAAGATCCATCATTTCTATACATATAAAAATGTATTCACTGTATGTGTGTGTGTTTCCTATAGATGCATCCAGTAAGCAAAGTAAACCCAAGAGATCTCCCAGTCGTCTTTATTTCCAGGATTGTCCAGAGGAAAAGCAGTTTCATCAGGTAAACTGAGAAGTTTCACCATATACTTTATATGATCTGTAGAGAAGACATCTCCTACTGCATTGGATTCAGTATTATATAGCCATCGGCGCTCGTTCGTTATCATCGGCCTATTACACAGGTCAATGCAAAATGATTACACAGGGAGATGTGCTGTCTGATAATCAGCATCTTTCATCCCGAAGAAAGATTCAATTCACCTGACAAACAAGAGTTTGCTTGTTTATTGGCTGATCAAAGTTATGATTATACAGGCCAGTTATCGGGAATGAAGGTTCTTGTGAACCTAATAGGGCCGTTAGAGAATCTTAGCAGTGCTAATGTATGTGCTAGAAACTATGGCCAGCATAAGGACACCTGTGGTTGGTTAGATAATATACATACTGTTGATATTGGACTTTTGATTTGGTTTCCACTAGAATTTTCCAATTGTTTCTTAAATTGTATGTTATTTGTTTGACTGATCGATACAGGTTGAAGATCTGAGCGATATTAAAGTTATTGTAAAGGAAGAAGAGGATACATTTGTTTGGAGTGATCAGCAGTGTAAGGAGGAGAACATCCCTACAGATATCAGTCCAGGTGAGTTATGACCAGAAAAAATAATAAGTTAGAGCACAGTGGCATCTTCCATGATAATAACAGATTATGTGTAGGGAGGAGTTATTGCATAGTACTAACCATCAATAATTAACTCGACAGTTACCATTTGACAAATGCCCCCATTTTGACCTGCAAGTGATTTGAATATATGGGGCTTCATTGTGAAACAGATAACAAAATCCTACAAATTGTGCTGTTTTTGAGGACATTTCCTAAGCAACTGAATGTGATGCTAAAATAAATAAAGCATACCAGAAGAGAGCTCTAACCAAAGAATATTAAAAGGACCCTTTAAAGCAATGTTTCTCAATACCAGTCGTCAGGGCCCACCTGCCAGTCATGATTGAATACCTCTGATAGGTTCTGATGACTATATCACCTTCTTAATACTAAGGCTACTTTCACATCTGTGTTTTCCTTTCTGGTTTTGAGATCCGTCATAGGATCTCAAAACTGGAGGAAAACGCTTCAGTTTTGTCCCCATTCATTGTCAATGGGGACAAAACTTGACAAACTGGAACGGAACGGAGTGCACCAGAATGCATTTCATTGTTGCGTTCCCATGCCGGACACAAAACCGCTGCAAGCAGTGTTTTTGTTTGCCGCATGGGAAACTGAACATGCTGGATCCGGCACCAAAAACCTTGTAAGTCAATGATGCCGGATCCGTTTTTTTCAGATGACTTACAATGGTTTTAGTGCCGGTTCCAGCATGTTCAGTTTCCCATGCAGCACACAAAAACACTTTCGATATAATACAGCCAGATCCATTCTGAACGGATGCAGTCGGTTGTATTATTCAAACTGATGCGTTTTGCTGTGGATTTCTCATGTCGGATCTCAAAACCAGACAGCAAAAACGCACATGTGAAAGTAGCCCAAGGAAATCGTGAAAACACAACACTGCTGTAGAGTCCCTTTTTTATTTTTATTTTTTCTTACATCTTTGTGAGAAAGGAAAAAAAACATACATACATTAAAATACTTAGTTTGACATATATATATACATCATATAAATCAAATACGGTGCATACGTTTAAGGCTGCATGCACACGATTGTGTATATTTTGCAGTCTACAAACAGCAGAACCGCAGTATACGAACAGTAGAACTGTTCGTGATGTGAATATATGGGGCTTCATTCTGAAACAGATAACAAAGCCCTACAAATTGTGCTTGCCGCATTTCGTTGTGGACCCATTGACTTCATTAGGTCTGTGGTCTGCAATCTGCAGCCAAGTATAGGACAAGTTCTATAATTTGCAGATTGGACATACAGATGTGGACATTAACATCATTTGCAGGATAAATGGTGGCATTTGTCATATGGTAACTTTCACCCGTGTGCTCTCTGCGTTCGTATGTCCGATCAGCAAATTATAGAACGTGTCCTATACTTGGCCACAAATTGCAGACAGCAGACCCGTTGTACTCAATGGGTCCCCAACAAAATCTTGCATGCAGACTGCTGGTATCCGTATTTTGTGGATCTGTGGTTTGTGGACTGCAAAACGGAGACAGCCATGTGCATGAGGCCAAGAAGAATGTACACATATAGTTGTGTTCAGGAAACATTCTTCATCTTCTCATATTTTTATCTTAAAACCAAGACAACTACCAGCCTCTCAAAACCTGCTTCCCACTCATTATATAAGGGAAGGAAACACAGAAAAAAAAGATTTATTAATTTAGGTAAAGAAATGGCACGCTGGTGGATCATTTATCTTAGACGGTCATGGTTCCCAAATCCAATAGAAAGTAGGTTTCTCATAAACCAAATAAACGGCTAATAGCTTTTTCTCAGGATGTGTTCAATGACGTGTTTTTCAAACCTTTTATAATCAACTTTCTACACATAAAATAAGTCTAGTTATTGCCTCATGGTGTGTCGGCCTGTCAATCACAACCAGACCTAATACACACAAGTCAGCATTTGTCAAAAACTGTACTGCATAAATTTGTATGGTTCTATCTATGGGAAACTCTATGGCCCACAATTATTAATAAAATACGCTACAATTTTTCCACAAGTGCCGTTTCTCCGCCAGCCGGGACACTTTTCTGAAAAGTGGATGTGGCAAGAGGGTCAGGGTCAGTGGCCCTGCAACATTTATCATCTTCTACACCAGTTTTCTGGTGAAATGTATCAGGCGTGGCATCCAGCAGCACGCCTGGTTATCATAGCCTGGCATACGCCACAGGGCTATGATAAATTTGGTCGTATGTGTACGGTTCTACTTTCAGCCACTGAGGAAGAGAGATTCCACTATATCCTTCTATATGCAGTATGGAAAATCGCTATAGAAAGTACATAATATGATAAAGTTGGGAAATTATGTCCCTGTTTCAAACTGCACTCACACCTCAGAGTGGCTTGGTTTTAAAAGATCTGCTACCAAATATTCACGAAATATCGCAAATTCGAATATTGCACCTGCCGCTCATCACTAACCATTATATCAATTCAATCTAGATCCTACCAAAACAATATGGTCTATTTGAATATATATATATATTAACTATATGGCTAATCAGTTGCCTAATATAGAGACAAAATGCTCAGTTTCCACAACATGGTGCAGCTGTAATATTAAATATTATTTCTATTATTGTTTAATATTCATCATGAGGTTAGAACTTTTAATCTAGTTAATTATTTTTAAGTGATTTATTCAAAGGGGTTATCCAAAGTGTAAAACAATGCCTGGGCCCCTGATATAGATTATACTTACCCCGCTCCCTGGCACCCGCGTTGCTCCTGATCCCTGCACACCTGCCGCTACATCTCCGCCGGTGGCACTAGGGAGGCTTGTCCCCGTCTCAGCCTGCTATTGGCTGACCCCCCCACACACACACACACACTTCCCCAGATGTTTTGATCTGCATGAAGGGGAGATGCAGCGGCTGCTGTGCGGGTATCAGGAGTGATGGGGAGCGGGGTAAGTATAATCTATATGAGGGGCCTGGGCATTGGGTGGCATGTTTTACACTTTAGATAACCTTTTTATTTTAGGTTGCTGCATTATCAGAACAGAGAAGATGTCTTTTCTGTGAGTTAGGCCTCATGCACACAACCGTTGTTTGGGTCCGCGTCCGAGCCGCATATTCACTCCAATGGAGCCACAAAAGATCTGCTCTGTTCTGTGGCCCCGCAAAAAAAATACAGCATGTCCTATTCTTGTCTATTTTGCGGACAAGAATAGGCATTTCTACAATGGTCCGCGTTCCGTAAATTGCGGAACAGAATGCGGAGCAGCATCCGTGTTTTGCAGATCCGCAGTTTGCGGACCGCAAAACGCATATGGTCGTGTGCATGAGGCCTTACCCTGGAGTCTGTTCACAGATCTCTTCTATGCGGAGATATGATCAGTTGACGTTAGAGGCTCAAGGCCTGATTGGTTCTTTCCGATGACAACTCTATGGAAATCAGATGGGGACATATCAAGACATAATCGATAAATTGGGTTCTTGACGAGCAAACAGGTTTTCATCTTTTATCAAAGTTAAACGTTCTTCAACTTTCTAACATATCGTTGATCACGGACTTTTAACCCCTCAGATGCATGTTAACCCCAAAGCTTTTTAATTTTTGTGTCTTCATTTTCACTCCCTGCCTCTCCGGGGCCATCATTTTTTTTATTTTTCTGTTCATATAGCCGTATGAGGGCATGTTTTTTGCGGGACAAGTTGGCACCATTTAATATTGCATACGATGGAGTGGGACGCTGGAAAAAAAAACTACACAATTCCGCCACACTTATGGGTTTAGTTTTTACGATGTTCCCCTAAAACAGTAAAACTGACCAGGTCAGTACGTTTACGGTGATATAATTTATATAGCTTTTCTTGAATTTTAATGCTGAAAAAAAACCTTGAAAAAATATTTTTTTCTTTTCATCGCCATATTTTTTCTAGTCATTTACGGAGCTGTGTAAGGGCTTATTTTTTGCGGGGCAATCTGTACGTTTCGTTTATACCATTGGGGTGTCCATGACTTTTTGATTAGTTTTTCTTCTAATTTTTGTGGGAGGTCAAGAGACCAAACAACGGCTAATCGACCATTGTGATTTTTTTTTTGTTTAGGTGTTTGTTGTATGTGATAAATATTTTTATAGTAGTACATACTATAGTATATATTTATAGTAGTAGTACAGACGTTTTCACATACGCTGATTCCCGTGTTTATTTTTTGATTGCATATCTATTATGAATTTGGGAAAAGATGGCTGATTTGAACTTTTATATTTTTTTAAATATTGTTAGAAACATTTTTTTACACTTTTTATCTTTAACCACATCCCGACCGGCTAACGCAGGGATGCGTCCTGCGGGCGGCCGGGATGTTCCTCCTTGACGCGTCGGCCAGTAGGAAGTTTTACTACAGCCTGCCAGCGCTGATCATGCGCTGGCAGGCTATAGATGTCAGAAAAAAGCCATCTAAATCGCATATAAGACGCTGTTTTGTAAACAGCGTCTAATATGCCTGCTGCTCTGGTGGTCCCTTTTGCTTGGAACCACCAGAGGACACAGGCAGCTAAAGTAAGTGCACCAATCACCATACCCCCCCACCCGTCATTCAGACGTCAGCCTCATTCAGACGTCCGTATGTGTTTTGCGGATCCACGGATCCGCAAAACACGGACACCGGCAATGTGCTTTCCGCATTTTACGTTGCCAGAACTATATAGAAAATGCCTTTTCTTGTCCGCAATTGCGGACAAGAATAGGACATCCTTTATCTTTTGCGGAGCACATAGTGTTCTCTCCGCATCACCGCCGGCCTCATTCACACTGAATGGGTCCGCATCTATTACGCAGAATTGCGGAATAGATGCGGAGATTTTTGCGGACGTGTGAATGGGGCCTTACTTCGCAAGCACTCCTATGTCCTTTCCCCTCTTTTATTTTTGCACATTTTTTGGCAAAGATTTTTTCATCCACATTGATTGATGCGAATGAAGAAATCTGTGCCTTTAATTTTTTCTTTCAGCGCAGAGGCTGAACGGAAAAAAAAAATCTTATTACCCGTATGCTCAATATAAGGAGAATAGCAGAAACTCCTAATCATGGCCATACATGTAATGATTGCGGAGACCCTCAAATGCCAGGGCAGTACAAATACCTCACATCTAACCCCATTTTGGAAAGAAGACACCCCAAGGTATTCGCTGAGGGGCATACTGAGTCCATGAAAGATTGAATTTTTTGTCACAAGTTAGCGGAAAGAGAGACTTTGTGAGAAAAAAAAATAAGTCAATTTCCGCCCAAATTGGAATTTGGGCCCCTTTGCGCACCTAGGCTGCAAAAAAGTGTCACACATGTGGTATCGCCGTACTCAGGAGAAGTAGGGCAATATGTTTTGGGGTGTATTTTTACATATACCCATGCTGGGTGAGAGAAATATCTCTGTAAATTAACAACTTTTTACATTTTTTATACAAAGTTGACAATTTGCAGAGATATTTCTCTCAACCAGCATGGGAATATGTAAAAAATACACCCCAAAACACATTGCCCTACTTCTCCTGAGTACGGCGATACCACATGTGTGCCACTTTTTTGCAGCCTAGGTGCGTAAAGGGGCGTAAAGTCCAACGAGTACCTTTAGGTTTTACAGGATTGCTCACAATTTAGCCCCGCCCAAAATGCCAGAACAGTAAACACACCCCACAAATGACCCCATTTCGGAAAGTAGACACCCCAAGATATTCACTGAGGGGCATAGTGAGTCCGTGGGAGATTTTATTTTTTTTGCAGAAATGGAAAGTGTCATTTTCCGCTAACTTGTGAAAAAAAATGAAATGATATATGAACTTACCATGCCCCTCCGCGAATACTTTGGGGTGTCTTCTTTCTAAAATGGTGTCATTTGGGGGGTATTTATACTATCCTGGCATTCTAGCACCTGAAGAAACATGACAGGTGCTCAGAAAGTCAGAGCTGCTTCAAAATGCAGAAATTCACTTTTATGCACCATAGTTTGTAAACGCTATAACTTTTACCCAAACCAATAAATATACACTTATTGGATTATTTTTTATCAAAGACATGTAGAACAATAAATTTAGAGAAAAATTTATACAGAAATGTAGTTTTAAAAAAAAAATTACAACAAAAAGTGAAAAATGTCATTTTTTTGCTAAAATTTCGGTCATTTTTGATTAATATAAAAAAAAAGTAAAAATGTCAGCAACAATGAAATTCCACCAAATGAAAGCTCTATTAGTGAGAAGAAAAGGAGGTAAAATTCATTTGGGTGGTAAGTTGTATGACGGAGCAATAAACGGTGAAAGTAGTGTAGTGCAGAATTGCAAAAAGTGGCCTGGTCATTAAGGGTGTTTAAGCTAGGGGGGCTGAGGCGGTTAAAGAGTAACTAAACCTTTATATAAACTTTTAATATGTTTAATATGACCCTAATGCCCTAATAAAACTATTTCTAATGTACTTTATTAATACATTTTTACTACACTTTTCCCTGCCTAAAGCACACCATTCGCTTTGCGCTTAAAACTCTGTACTCTGTACACCGCTGACACCTCAGCGGTGTACGGAGTATATTTTATCAATGGGGCGCAGCAGCGCTATGAGTTCAGCCAGGAGCGGATATTGCTGCTCCTGCCCATCATCCTGGAGGATTACTAACTCAGGGCATAGCACATGGGTACCCCATACCCATGTACTATGCCAGGATTAGCTGAGCGGAGCGAGCTCTTGCTTCTGCCTACTCTGCTAATAGCTTAGTGGAGCAGGCAGAAGCAGGAGCCCACTCAGCTAATTCTGGCATAAAACATGGGTACAGGGTAGCCATGTGCCATGCCAAGAGTTAGTAATCGTCCAGGGAGCACAGGCAGGAGCAGCAATATGCTCTCCTGCCTGTACTCACAGCGCTGCTGCGGCCCTATTCATAAAATATCTACAACCCGTGCTCCGTACAGAGAACACAGTTTTAAGCGCACACTGAATGGTGCGCTTTAGGCAGGGAAAAGTGTAGTAAAAATACAAATTTAATTAATAAAGTATATCAGAGAGAGTTTTATTAGGGCACTAGGAACATCATATTAAAAGTTTATATAAAGGTTTAGTTTCTCTTTAACTTGAACAAGCAATCATCAGATTGATTCTCTCATAGACATCAGTGCATTACTATTGTGTTCCTATGGAGCTCTGTCACAGGCAGGGGTCTTTATAGCAACCTATCTATGGCAGCCTTGGAGCATTCAGGAGGACCTAGGCTGCCGCACACATTATCCGTCTCTACCAATCCCCACTAGGGGGAGCTGTTGCGAGCCTGTGCTCCCAGATTCTGTGGCTATTTGACCATGGCATCTGAGGAGTTAAATGTGTGCTATCAATGTTATCATCGATTTTCTTTTGATGATCCGGGGCTCAGTTTCTGAGTTATGCTACTTTTTCTTAATATGCTAATTATACCTTTGCTGCAATGACGGAGTCATCCTTGCGCTTTCTGCACCAAAGCTTCACTCCATTCTGTGGCCAGCCTGTCCCTCGCTGATTTGCCTGACCCTGTCAATCAAAGCAACAAAGGAGGGGCTTGGCCACAGAAAGGAGTGGAGCTTGGGTGCAGAAAGCGCAAGGATGACTCCCTCATTGCAGCAAAGATATAATTTGGTAATCTGGGGTGAAATAATAAATGAAACCCTGACAAGTGACCCCCCCCCCCTTTTGGAAACTCTGCCCATCAAGGTATTAAAGGGGTTGTCTCATCATGGACAATGGGGGCATATCGCTAGGACCCGCACCTATATAGAAAGTGGAGCCCTGCAAGGTGGTGGCTGAGGATTCCGCTCCGGCCACTACCAAGCCGAATCCCCATAGAAGTGAAAGGGAGCGTACCGCGTTTGCGAGGCCCCTGCTCCCATTCATTTCTATGGGGCCGAAGGAAATAGCCGAGCCAGCGCTCGGCTATTTTCGCCTGCCCCGTAGAAAATGAAAGAAGGGCCACTGCGCATGCACAGTGAGCCCTACTTCACTTGTAGGGCTCCGTTCTCGATATAGGTCAGGGTCCCAGCTGTGGGACCTGCACCTATAAGACAATGGGGGCATATCCTAGCGATATGCCCCCATTGTCCATGATGAGAACCCCTTTAAGGAGAGAACATTTTGACACCACAGGTATTTTGCATCACTAAATGCGCAGTGAACTCTGTAAAGTAAAAGATTCAAGTTCTCCATAGATATGGGATTTAAGTGCCCATGTGCTATCTGAGACACATAACGTGTCTTAAATTGTTAAACTGGGTACTGAAATGCCTTAAATATGGATATAAACCGCTGTTTGGGTACACCGCAGGGTTCAGAAGGGAACAACCACCTTCTGGCTTTTGCAGCCGCCATGTTACTTTTGAACAGCATCTGGGGTATCAGTACAGCCATTTTCTGATAAGCATAAGATGTGTGAGGGCTTATTTTTTGCAGGACGAGTTTCCATTTTCATTGGTTCTATTTTGGGCTACATGCGACTTTTTGACTCTTATTTTATTTCGCTTTTTGGGAAGCAGGATAAAGAAAAGGCAGCAATTCTTTAATTGCTTTTTGGATTTTGTTTATATGATGTGTACTGTGTGGGAAGCATGACATGTTAGCTGTATTACACAAATACCAATTTTATAATGTATTTGTTTGTTTTACCACTTTTACTCAATAAAAGCATTTTTGAAAGAATAAAATAATGTTTTTGTGTCACCAATTTTTTAAAACCCATATATATATTTTTTTCTGGCAATGGTTTTGTGTGAGGGTTTGTTTTGGGCTGTTGACATTTTCATTTTATGGTACATCAGACTCTTTGATCGCCCGATATTCTGCTTTTTCTGAGACTAGGTAACAAAAAAAGGCTGTTCTGGCATTGTTTTCATTAATTTTTTTTACAGCGTTTACCTAGATCATGGATATTTTTGTAGAGCCGGTCGTTATGGACATGGTGATACCAAATATGTCTATTTTTGTCAATAGTAAATGGCTTGATGGCTTGAAACGTTTTCAATTTTTATAAAACACATTTTTTTACTTTTTAGTTTTATCCTAATAGAGGAATTCAGTGTTTGAGGGTTTACAATGCAGTACACTACATATTGTACTGTACTGCATTGTAACTGTTGATTTCAGACTGACAGTTGTCTATTACACCCAGCCTGTGGTCTCATAGGCTTCCATCGCTCGCAGACCAAGAAGCCTTTGTAAGGCCTCTGGCTGCCATAGCAACCATCAGCCCCCGTCAATTACATCTTGGGGAGTCGATGGGTTGAGAGAAGGAGTCCCCTTCCTCTGTAAACCCTTCAGAAGTCACGGTGAGCATTGACCACCGTATGTAGGGGGTTAAACTCCTAGTTATCTCTGCTGCCAGCAGTTACAGTGGAGGCCTGCCTGTCAGTAGCAGCCAGAACCCTGTCTTGATTGAGTGATCGCAGCTTCTTAGTAAACCAGGCATATTACCAGGATCTGGTAAATCCACTCAGTGTGTATAGTCAGGTACCTAAATACAGCAATATAGTCACTGGTAAGGCTCCAAAGTTATTGCAAAAAACCTACAAGAATTATGCGCCACAGTGTACCAAATATGCCGAAATGTGCGCCATTCTGGTCACATACATCATGGGTAAAGCTACGTCTATTATTTTGATCTTGGTTTAATGTATGGTTTTGCAGGGCATGTTGTTACTGTGTCATTGTCATTATCTGGGCTTGTTCAGACACACAGTTTGTTTTTCATGGCCATTTCTCAACCATTTTTTCATCCATTTTCTGGCAGTCTGGATGCTTTTAAATTGCTATTTTGCATCCATTAAAAATGGATGATCTTTATTTTTTTAAATTTAAATGCCCTTTTAATTTAAATGCCCAACCCCTGCAGTACACATAATGCCCCCCCATAGAGCCCCCCAGAAATAATAATGTCCCCCATACTGGCAGTAATAATGTCCTCCATAGAGGCCTCCAGCAGTAATAATGTGCTCCATAGTAGCCCCCTGCATTAATAATGTCCCCCATAGTAGTGGCCCACAGCAGTAATAATGTCTCCCATACTGTCCCACCAGCAGTAATACTGTCCCCATTACCTCATCCACTTGCACACGCTGCACCAGTCACTCTTCTCGTGATGATGAAGGACCTGTGCTCCCAGCGTGATGATGTCACCACGCTTTCCCATGTAATCATGCTGGGAGAGAGTGGTGAGGTCATCATGCTGGGAGAAAAGGTCCTTCTGGATTAAGAGGAGCAACTGCCTCTGTGCATTCAAGTGGATGAGATGAGTAATTTATTTATTTTTAACCCCTAAATGGATATTTTCCACTAGTGTACCCATTTTTAATGGCCGTTAGATGGGTGCACTCGTGTGAAACTACCATTAAAAACAGTCCTATTAATTTCAGTGGGGTCCGTCTGGTCATGAATATGTCCATAAATAACACGTCCTATTTTTTGACAGCCGCTATTGACTGGCTGTTAAAAAAAAGTTCATGTGAATAGCCCCATTGGTTTAAAAACGGCCATGTGAATGTAGGCTAAGAGAGATGTTGCACTAGTTTGTCAGAATAATGCATTGCGTGCATATTCACTTCAATGGGGCTGCAAAAGATGTGGACAGCGCATTACGGACAAGGAAAGGATGGTACTATTATGGCCCAGACATTGCGGAACGCAGACGGACGGTATCTGTATTTTGTGGATCCACAATTTACAGACCGCAAAACAAGCAAAGCGTGCATTCACACGAGCATATATATTTTGTGGTTCCGCAAAACGTGGATCCTCAAAAAATTCAGATGATGTTCTTCCGACATCCCTGTTGCATCTGTTATTTTTGAAGACCCATTGTAACAATACCTATTCATGTCCGCAAGATGGACTAGTATAGGATACACAGTAGTCTGTCCACACTTTGTGGCCCCATTGAAATGAATGGGTCCACATCCAATCTGCAAAAAATGCAGACCAAACATACGGTCATGTGAATGGGGCATGATGCGTTGTGTGCTTGTGTTATAAAAAGTGGCTAACTGCTCCATAACCTTTGAGTATGTACATCCCGAAGCATTTGAAAGTGGAGCTGCCGCCAGGGAGCCAAGTGTAGAAACCCTTTTCACCCTTTGGTGAATACAGCCCTGTTCAAGGATTTCTCCTATTTTTAATCTAGAGAACTGTGTGCAAACCTAACCACCCCTTCATTAAATCTATGAATCCTTGGCAAACAGAGGTGACCCCTGTTCTGATGGCAGTTATCAGTCATTTATGGTACATTCTGTGGATATGCCATACATGCTATAATAATAAAGACATTTTCCTTCTTTTTACAGAAATGTGTGTAATAGCCTCAGAAAATGTAGCTTCTGTTGTGGTTTGGAAAAGAAATAACATTAAATTGGTTTCCTTTTTCAGCAGATAATTACAACAGACTGCAAGTCTCAGATGGACATCTTACATACCAGGATTCTGAAGCAATGGCTAATGATACTATTCGAGATAATTTTGGAGAACGCTCCATTATATTTCCCTCAGTCCCTCCCGTTGCTTATTTACAGACTGTAAAGCAAATTCCAGGCCACAGAGGGGAACAAGCATTTGAACGCTATGGGGGAAACTTCAAAGATAGATCTAATTCGAATTTGCAGAAAAAAGATGTGAGACCGTTTTCATGTTCTGAATGTGGGAAATGCGTCACCAGGAAGTTAGATCTTGTAAAACATCTGAGAATTCACACAGGGGAGAGGCCATTTTCATGTTTAGAGTGCAATAAAAGTTTTACCCAGAAATCCCATCTACTTCAACATCACAAAATTCACACAGGGGAGAAGCCATTTTCTTGTCTTCAATGTGGGAAATGTTTTATCCAGAAATCAAATCTTGTTAAACATCAAAGTGTTCATACAAAGGAGAAACCATTTCTATGTTCAGAATGTGGGAAATATTTTACAAGCAAATCAAATCTTGTAAAACATCTGAGAATTCACACAGGAGAGAAACCATATTCCTGTTCAGAATGTGGGAAAAGTTATACTAAGAAATCAAATCTTGTTGATCATCAGAAACGTCACAGAGTGCAGAACCCATTCGTTGCTCAGACTGTAGGCAATGTTTTGCCCCATGTGTGGAGCTCGAATGTGACAGCTGCTTTAGGGTCTGATACCTGAAAGTGTAGGCTTAGAAATGTCTCTGAAGCATCAGTCACCCTGAAACTTTACACCATGTGTAGTTAGTCTGTTGCAGATGTAAATGTGGTTAGAGATGAACTCCGCATTCAAATAGGTATAAATGCGAATTGATTTTCCATTCAAACAGTCCACCCAAATATGTGATATTTCATCCACTTACACTGCAACGTTCTCAAATACAGTTTGCTGTCTGGATGCAGATAGAAGAGGGTTATAGTCTTGTTAGTAGGAATGTGATCGGTGTCGCTGAGGTTAAGCATGATCCATGACCACCAGTGATGTTGTGCTAGTAGACCAGTTGTGTATAGACAGAAAATCCATTTTGTACAGGAATTCCTAGACATGTAGTCCTTGCTGCAGGTATTGTAAAGACTGGACAGTCTTAATCATCTCTCTGGCACTTTAGTCTTCTGGAGCACCAAGAGGTGATCAAATAAGAGGAGTCTGATTTTTTTTTTTTTTTTTTTACAGCACCTTCTATCAACCTGTAAACGAAGTAACCCTCATCCCCCTTTATGGTACTGTGTTTTCCCCTTTTATTTGTTTTGCCCTGTTTCTGTGCCCTTATATGTACTGCATGCCTGTATTACAGTTTCTACCCCTTTTACGGCAGTGCAAAATTCTGTCAAAGTTAATGGCTACCAGGAGGAATTGCATCCTAGTGGCCAGCTTGCAGAAAGTGGAGTCCAGCATGTGCATGAGCAGGGATCCATGCTGACAGTGGAGGTGGTGCAGAGCATTGTACTGTATTATTACTGTGTAGCGAGGGACCATGGTAAGGCTTGAAGGGGCTGTCTGTATGATTAAAACACTGGTGGCAGGCAGTGTACCTGCGGCAACTCTTATTCCTGCAGAATGTCTTAGGTGTAGTGTGAGAGGTCTTTGCACAGTGGAGTACAAACAGTGGAGCAGATTGACACACACAAAGGCCTGAGAAAGGCCCATAGACAGACAGCCTGAGAGGTTGACATATGCTGAGAAGGCCTCCACTGTCCTTGAAACAGTTTAAGTCAGTGTTTCCCAACCAGTGTGCCTCCAGCTGTTGCAAAACTACAACTCCCAGCATACCCGGACAGCCTTTGGCTGTTCAGGCATGCTGGGAGTTGTAGTTTTGCAACAGCTGGAGGCACACTGGTTGGGAAACACTGGTTTAAGTAACCTGTGCTTTTCTCCTTGAGCCTAGGTTAGTAAAGTGCTGTCTGCCGTTGTCTCTTTTCCAGCTGGGTCAGTCACGCTACACAGTTGTAAGACAAGTGTAGTGGTGGCAGTGACTGTACAAAATTGAGAGCCATTGCCTTTACAGTGTGGGCTGTGAGAGACTGATTGACCTGAGGGCTACTGAAGGGCCTGATCCTCCAGTCGGACAAAGTATTCTAGCACTCTGTATTGTACTATTGTTGTTCTGTTGTTGCAAACTCCATTGAGAGGTCCCTTAAATAGATGGTAAGAACTAGAACTGAACTAGGGATGTGTTTGCCACCCTGCTTAGGGCCATACTTCAGTGTCGGTAAGTGTCGATGCGAGGTGCAGAGTGTACACTTGCAGCCTACAGTAGCCGGGTTTTCATCAAAGGTAGTAGCTGTGAGAACCAACATAAGCACAGGCAACTTCTGTACAAAGTGACTGGTGCAGCCCCATGGGTAGTGGTTAGGCAGGGCAACCTTGGTTTTGGGACTGCTCAAAAAAAGTTGTGCCACTTGTTCAGCATAACTATTTTGTCATTTGCAAAGGTCTTTGTCATTCAGCAGCTCCCCTGAAGGCTTGTCCCAGTGAAGTACATAAGCTCCCTTTCTGATGATGAGCATGGTACAGAATAATATAATCATAAACTAAATCTATCTGTTATGAGGAACAGTCAAGATTTATTTTGAGTGAATAGAAACATTTTTTCCTGTAAAACTACTGAAAGACTTTTCAGACTTCCATTTGGAACCAATAGGTTTATATGGAAGCCACATAGTTCCCCATTATTCAGATTTCTAATTTAATCTCATGATCTTGTATATATATATATTGGCCCTTCTGTTGTGGGAGTGAACATATCTGCTAAGGTTAAGGGCTCATGCACACAAGTCTATTTTTTTCCACGTCCATTCTGTTTTTTTTTGCGGCAAAACCATTCACTTCAGTGGGTCTACAAAAAACAGAAATTACTCTGTGTGCATTCCATATGTCCGTTTCGCAAAAAAAAAATTAAGCATGTCCTATCCTTGTCCATTTTGTAGACAAGGATAGGCATTGTTACAATGGATCCGCAAAAAAACAGATGCCATACGGATGTCTATAGCCAAGGTATACAGAGGTATACCGTAATTTCAGTAATGGAGTAGTTATGGTCCTAGTATAACCAAAAAATGGAAAAAAATCCTCTCATTTTTCCCTGTATTAGAATTTAGTCTCAATTTGGAAAAAAAGGAATAGTTATTATAGATGTTAATCCAGGCTACAGTGTTACCCTTTAAAAAATTACAGACTTCAATCCTTTGTTTTTGCATTGGATCTGATCTAATAAAGCACGTTATGTTTTCTTTTTATGTGTCCATTTATACTCCTTTCTACCAGAACATACAGCAGGCAGTTTCTATCTGCTGGTCTCAAGAGACTTCACACGTGTCAGGAAAATCTGCCACATATTTTCCTTTTGTTATCCTATGAGGCTGAAGTGTCAATCTCTGCAAATTCTTCTGCTTAAATAATGATGTGTTGCAGGTATTCTAAAGCAGAATGTCTCCATATATTTCAATAGGGAATGTAATCCGCACAGAAATCCACATCAAATAACATCATGATTCACAAAGATATCTGCATCCTTACCCACTATTCACATTCAAGTTAACAGCACACCAATTGAATGCTTTTAGGTTTTTATTGCCGGAAAATTCATATCAAGCAATGTTTCGGGCTCCAAGAAGGCCCTTCATCAGGCTAGTGTAGACTGGATACCGACGCGGTATCCAGTCTACACATAGCGATGATGAAGGGCCTTCTTGGAGCCCGAAACGTTGCTTGATATAAATTTTCTGGCAATAAAAACCTAAAAGCATTCAATTGGTGTGCTGTTAACTTGAATGTGAATAGTGAGTCTTCCTGGAGTGGACGGGAAGAAAACCCTAACGTGCACCCATCTAAGAAATCCAGTGCTAGTGGAGTGCTGTGACCCTCTGGATTTACTGATTGCATCCTTACCCACAGTATTGTAAAAATAACAACTGCATATTTTCTGTCTGCTTTTTCCGCCTTGTGTGAAGGAACCGTCAAGCTCTGTAAATATTACTCCAGTATTGTGTTTCAGATACTTATGATTGCTACTACAATGCAGTTTGTGGAATACCAAACTGAGAAAGTTTGCAGTGGAAAAGATTTTGCTCAAAAATTACAAATTTTAATACCCGCTGGTTTCAATAAAGCCATGGAGAAAGTGAATCTGTCAATTTTTTTTCCATCAGTTTTATTATTCTTATGTACGGCTTCTTACAGTTTTACTTCTTTTTTTTTATATAAATTCTTTGTTTTTCAAGTTAACAGAAAGTTATGGACACAATGAAAAAAATAGCACATGACCAGTGATGTACACAATATTATGACCAAGTATGTTTAAGAACAGCATAATGGCGCAAAAGGAATTGGGGAGAATCAGTCCCCACTGTACTTAACGTTACATATGCAGCTGTTAAGGACGCAACATCTGTGAAGAAACTGTATATCACAGTTCAGCTGTCTGACAGCTTAGTGTAGCATTAAATCAGTAACCATTAACAACAATGGTGGTGGGATTCTGAGTATAGGTCCCTCCAAAGTGTGTGTAGATATAACGAGACTAGCAGGAAGAGGGAGAGATAAGCAGAAAGTTTTAAAGGCTAGAAAGGGAGTGACATAAAGGGGACAGATAAAGAAGAGAATGAGAATTGGAAGAGAGGAAGAATAAAGAAGGGAAGGGTGAAAGAGATGGGGGGGGGGGGGGGGGAGGTGTGAGCGTGACCACCTCCGCTGCATTCCCTGTGGCTTTGTAAGGAAACCCACAGAGCCCGGGCTGCCGGTGACACAATCAGCTATAGATGCACAACCCCAATATCCTAGCAAGGGATATTGCACTTAGGCATGTTTCATAGAGGTATATACCACTAGGCTCGTTTCATGTAAGTGTTCCAGCTGTCCCATACCTTCAGATAACCGTCATGGGACCTGTTAATCCAGCTAGACATCTCTTCAAATTTCGATGTTTGATTCACCTTAGCTTTCCATTCCTGGACCGTGGGCGAGTTTGTATGTAACCAATGTAATGGGATCAAAGATTTAGCCGCTGCGATAAGATGAGTTTCCAATCGTCTCTTTGAACGGGAAAATTGGCTAGATGGTCTGGCCAGAACCACCATGTCTATGGTGATCTCAAAATTCTTCGATGTAACATTACCTATTTCTGTAGCTATCTCCTTCCAGTGATCCACTACCTTCGGACATGACCACCAGATGTGGAATAGTGAACCCGTCTCGCCCTCACACCTCCAGCACTTCTTGGAGGCCGACAGACCTCTATTATAGAGGAATTTTGGCGTGTTATACCACCTAGTGAGTAATTTGAAATCATTTTCCTGGAGGCGTACACACTGTGAAAAGCCATGTGAGGACTCCAGGAGTTTCTTTGTTTCATGCTCTGTTAGGACAGTCTGCAGCTCCTCTTCCCACTCCAAGAGATAGTTTGGTTTCAACACCTCATCCTAAGCTCCCACCAGAGGATAGAGCCCCGAGACCTTCCTCTATTTGGGTATTGGAGAATGAATCAAAGTCTCAAATTTCGTTAACGGTCTCCGAAATGCGTATTTTTTAGCTACACCCCCCCCCCCCACACACACACACACACACAGACTTCAGTTGGGATAATTGTAGAAATGACAATGTCATCAGATCAGAGGAACTAGGAAAAACATTGACATTTTCCATTAAGGGAGTATAGTTACATGTTGTGGTAGTGGAGCTGCCAGAAGGCCATAGGAAGGCCATTCAAGTGGCGTATCTCACCCAGAGAAAGCTGGGTGAGAACAAGAAAGGTTGGGAAAGTAGTTTTTCCCACTGTCTGCAGCAGTCAGGCTGGTAATGGGGATAATTATCAGCCAGCTGAGGAGCTTGGATTAATCTGGGCTGCGCTCCTCAATCAGGGCTCCCAGTCTGGGAAAGGAGCAGGCTGTGTCAAGGCCTGTGGGAGCCGGGACCCTCTAACCCTGTGTGTAGGGTAAGCACTGGTGATGTGTCTTGGGGAGCTGGGTGGTAGACCCAGATCCTGATAGAGAGGGAAAGACTGTTTAGTCAGTGGCCAGACGGCCGAGGATTTATTTTTATGATTTTGTTGTACTGCTGTGATGACAATAAAGCTGGTCGTGGCCAGTTTGCACCCGAATCTACAGTGGTGGAGTGGCTTCTTGATGTGTGCCAACCGTCTAAGGTGTTAAGACGGCGATCTGGAAGAGCTAAATGACCCCGAGTTGTTACAATGTGTACAAGTCTTTACGCGATTTCGGGATCTGAATCCCTAGATATTTGATAGGGCCTCTGGTCCAATGAAATGGAAGGGACGACGCAAGAAGGCCGGCTTGCCTGTCAGGTAAGGTGACATTTAATATTTCCGATTTAGAATGGTTTACTTTAAAATCAGATACAGAGCCAATTTCCTCTAGCTTATCTACTATAATCGGCAATCCCTGTACTGGATTTGTTATTAAGCATAACAGATCATCTGCAAACGCCATACAGTTCAATTCCCTGGATCCCCTCGATTTCAATAGTTTGGCGTACCGATTGTAGCAATGTTTCCGCCACAAGGATGAATAGGGATGGAGAGAGGGGGCATCCCTGTCTCGTCCCGTCCGTAATGTTGAACGGTTTCGAGAGGGTGCCATTAATTTTAAGCTTAGCATAAGGCTGTTCGTACAGAGTCAAGACCGACCCAACGAAGGATGTCGGTAGTGCGAATTTCTCCAGCACCTGCTTCATAAAGTCCCAATTGACTCTGTTGAACGCCTTTTTGGCGTCGACGCTCAACAGAATTAATGGCGTTTTTCAAGTATGCACGATATGCATGGCATGAAAGATCCTGTGGGAGTTATCTTTCCCCTCCCGACCCTTGTCAAAGCCAGATTGCTCACATTGGATAAGGGAGGGAAGGGCCCCACTCAATCTGACCGCTAGCAATTTAGCCCAAACACGTTAATCACAAACCTAATATTCGGTAAGAAAAAAGTAGAGGTGTGCAGTAGAAGACAAGCGCATTAAACATTAGGCAGTATGGCATAAAGGCCTACAGAGCCTACATAACAAAAACTATGAGATCCCAAGAACTATTTCTGCATCTATGGCAATGCGCATATCTATGCATCACATTATTCATATTAGAGAGACAACCAGATAATATGTTTCGTCTCTGAGCCTCTAATAACTCCCTGGATCAATGGTTATTACCATGGCATAAAGCAATATAATTTTAGGTGCAAGGCAAGCATAAAACAACTGGCTTAGCTGAAACATAGAACAATAACGGTAATAGTAGCGTCGCCAACTTCTTACTGCGAACACGATCAACCAACAATGAAATCAGGGTCCAGAGGGACCATTAGCTGAGACATGATAGCACCGTCTTGTTGTTCAAGTGGCTGGAACGTCCATGCCTTGTCTAATTTTCTCCTTCCTTCCCAGTCGGCTGAATGTCTGTTTCTTCCAAGATCCCACTTGTGGGAGCTGCAGCCATGAAGAAGGCTGCGCAACTGGCATCCATGTTGGAACCTTAACAGGTTCAATGTCCAGAATCGGCCACACGTTTTCTAGATCCTCTGGGGTATGAATGGCCAGTCTCTTTCCGTTCTTGAGAATGGAGATGCCGAATGGGTAAAGCCAAGAATAAGGCAGCTTGTGCGCTCTCAGCGCCTCCAGGAGTGGTTTCATGATGCGCCTTTTATTTAAGGTAGATGATGCGATATCCTGATAAATGGCAATATCCGCCCCAGCATATGTTAGCTGACCGCGTTCCCTGGCCACATTCAGTATACGGGCAGTGTCCACAAACGAGAGTAGGCCGCATATGACATCTCTCGGCCTCTCAGATGGTTTAGGTAAAGGCCGCAGCGCCCTGTGTATACGCTCAATTACTATTTGATCAGCCACTTCTTGACCCAGGAGGTCAGCAAAGATCTCAATGCCAACCGAGCGCAGTGAATCTGCAGCCCAGGATTCCGGCAGTCCTTTTATATGTATGTTGCGCCTTCTGGTCCTATTCTCCTGGTCCTCCAGCATAATCATGGCCTTATTGAGCTCTGTTGCATGAGACCCCAGAATTTTCTCCAGGCCCGCAGAGTGCTGTACCATGCTTTGGGTTGCCGACTCCAGCGCTTCAACTCTATGCCTCATGTTAAGGAGCTCTGATTTAATGTCTGAGAGTTCCGTTAGAACCGGACGTATCGCCCGTTCAAGAGCCTGTCCCAGTACCTTGGTGAGAAAGGCTTTAGATACCGGCAAGGTGTCTCAGGCGTCCTCCTCCTCTCCCGGAACGCTGTCTGCTTCGGAGTCATCTTCCTCCATAGTGCGTGTTCCCGCCTCCGCCATCTTGGCTCCAGCTTTGTGCGCCTGTGAAGTCTTCTTTGTAAAGAAGCTTTGCATATCTTGCTGTTTTTTTCTCTTCTTCGGGGTGTCAGTGGGTTCTACACCCCTTTCCTTGCTGAATTTGCCCATGTCAGGTAGGTCACTGCTGCTGAAAAGGGTATGATCTGCTTAGGTGCGGAGGAGCTGAAGTTTCACACAGCCATCCGCCTCGGCGTCCCAGTTTTATTACTTCTGAGCATATTTTAGTCTACAAAACCACTAAAGCCTGTATTAAGCCTCATTCACACGTCAGTGTTTCCCGGATGTGTGCTGTACATGTTCTCCGCGGACATCACATGTCCCCATTCATTTGAATCTGTGTATTCACACATCAGTGTTTTAGCATGGTCCGTGGGTCCGTGTTTTCAGCACGGATGCATGTCCTGTCTTGGTCCGTATTCACGGATCCCTCACGCCGATTATAGTCTATGGGTCCGTGAAAACCACAAATGCAACACGGATGCCATCTGTGTTTCACGGATCATTAAGAAGAGATGCTTTAAAAATTATTTTTCAGCTGTTCAGTGTCAGTAAAACATGGATGCAACACAGACAGCAAAAAACGGACACACAGATCCGTCACGGACAGCTTCACAGATGCATCACTGACTACCTGCTCACAGATTTGAGCACGGATGTGTGAATGAGACTTTAAACCTGCTGATCTTTAGGCAGATTGCTAACGAGCCTTCGTATCAATGCTGATTAAGCTGAGCTCACACTTCAGTTATTTCCATCAGTTATTGTGCGCCAAAGGACCCGCACCTGGTTTTGGCTCACAATAACTGATTAAATAACTGAAGTGTGACCTTAACTTTAGAGATCATCTGACAGTATAAGGCATCTTTCACATGAGCGTGATGGATTGGCTCCAGATGCGTTCAGTGAAACTCGCACCATTTTGCAAGCAAGTTCAGTCTGTTTTGTCTGCAATTGCGTTCAGGTGTTCCGTTTTTTCCACGCAGGTGCAATGCGTTTTCATGCATTTTTCATGCGCGTGATAAAAAACTGAAGGTTTCCTAGCAACCATCAGTGAAAAACGCACTGCATCCACATCTGCTTGTGGATGCAATGCGTTTTTCACTGAAGCCCCATTCACTTCTATTGGGCCAGGGCTGCGTGAAAAACGCAGGATATAGAACATGCTGCGTTTTTCAGGCAATGCAGAACTGATGCGTGAAAAAAAATGCTCATTTACACAGACCCATTGAAATGAATGGGTCAGGATTCAGTGCGGGTGCAATGCAATGCAATGCTTGTGTGAAAGAGGCCTAATACTGCCGCCACTAGTGATTGCCAAGAAGGAACGCTTCCCCCCTGACAAACGTCTGCCTGATTGGGGTGTCTAATACAGCCTTAGGCCCTTTGCACACGACCGTATGCCCTCCGAGACATATGGTCCGTGAGCGGGCCATATGTCCCAGAGCAACATACATCGTGCGCACGGGTGCGCACAGTATCAGGGCTATTGCCTGCAGGGCTATAGTCCCGCACTCATATGATCGGGACAATAGTCCTGTGGGTGGCCCGCACCGTAACCTATGATGCTGTGCGCTCCCGTGTGCACCATGTATGCCGCTTCGGGATATATGGACCGCTCACGGACCGTATGTCTCGGAGGGCATACAGTCGTGTGCAAGGGGCCTTAAAGGGGTATTCCCATCACAGACAATGGGGGCATATAGCTAGGCTATTTTCAGTGGCCCCATAGAAATGAATAGAGGGCAGCTGCGCATGCGCAGTGCACCCTCCACTACTTTCCCCGCTCCTTTATCCGTGTAGTTGCGGGTCCCAGAGGTGGGACCCGCACCTATTAGACAATGGGGGCATATCCTAGCGATATGCCCCCATTGTCTGTGATGGCAAAACTCCTCTAACCTCTTAAGGACATAGGGCGTATGGGTACATAAATTAAATCTGCTGTAGAGAAAAAAAAAAAAGCGATCGCGCAGCAGGAACCATGTTCATATGCCGAGGGGGGTCCTGTGACCCCCCCGTATCGGCGATCGCTGCGAACCGCCGGTCAATTCAGACCTGCAGTTTGCAGCGCTTTGTGATGTATCTGATCCCCGCGGTCTATGACTGCGGGGATCAGATACTTTAAAATGCCGGCAAATGTTTCTTTTTTATTCCTATAATTGAAATTGAAATTTTGGCCACCATACTTCCCAAAAAAGTTAATAAAAGTGATCAAAAAAGTTGTATCTACACCCAAATGGTACTAATCAAACCATCACCTCGTCCCGCAAAAAATGATACCTTACCTAAGAAAATCAAGTAACAATGAGGGGGCACACTGCTCCAATTGGGTCATGCACAGGGTGATACATCAAGTGTAAAGTTGATACATCAAATATAAAATTTATTAATTAAAATCGCGTGAAAATCCCAGTGAACTCAGTGCAATAAAGAACTCAGTGCAATAAAGAACTCAGTGCAACCTTGCAGGCTTAATTTAGTTCAGTGCAAATCTCTGCAAACTAAATGTTGATAAGACTCCTTCATAAAACAACACATCTAACAAATAACCCTAAAGTGGCTAAAAACAGTCCATAGTTAGATAGCTGCCAATCAAGTTCCAATACGGTTTCTAATAGCTCCACTTTCGGTCCAGTCTATATCAGGTGCAAAGCTACAGGTAAACTGGCTGATGGTCCCGATACAGGCAGAGCGACCTTTCTTCTTGGGTCGCAATGTACCTTAAAGTACTTCCACAGTCTCACAATAAGTGTTTGAATAGAGTAAATCACTGCAGCCGCATGAATTTGCTTCTTACCTCCTTCCCGGCGTGTGTCACTTAGTTGCCCTCCGCGCGTGTAAGCCTTCCTGGCACCACTGGCGTCCCACGTGGTGACGGTCCTGACGTGGCGTCCCACGTGACCGGAGATGGAAATTTTTGGCTTTATGTAGGGCAGGTGGTCTGAAGGGGACAGGACATCGTGGTCTGGCCGTGTACCGACACCCCGATCTCCCCTCCCCCCAGTCCCCCTCTCCCACACTTCAAACAAGCCATCAAACAAGCCTTCTATCAAAAAAGCCTTCCATTTCCAAGTTTGGACCCAAATTATGAAGTTAACCTACTTATCATTTTATGTTTTATGGAAGAATTTTTAGAGATATCACATCTGATGATTATGCTTTTATTATGTTTATATATGTTCCTATTTAGTGTTCTATTTTAAAATGTATGGGATTCATCCAGTTCACACTCTAAAATGTATGGGAATTATCCGGTCCACATTTTGAATACTGCCATTGATTGTTGAAGAGCTCATTCCTATTTAAGGATCTAAAAAACATAGGGTCAGTATCCACTGAAGAAGGGGAGACCCCCGAAACGCGTCTGGGATTACTGACCAGTGTTATCAAGTCCGGACCTTGATTTTTATTGAATACCATTTCTATCCGCCGCAGTACTGAAGGAATTGCCGTCTGTAAACGCCAGAAGAAATTGCTATCCTCAGGCGCTAGGACCCGGCAACAGCTATTCCTCCTATCCCCGATTCGCTCCGCTTAGCCTCAGGTCACGTGGGACGCCACGTCAGGACCGTCACCACGTGGGACGCCAGTGGTGCCAGGAAGGCTTACACGCGCGGAGGGCAACAAACTGACACACGCCGGGAAGGAGGTAAGAAGAAAATCTATGCGGCTGCAGAGACACTTATTGTGAGACTGTGGAAGTACGCTTGGGTACATTTGGACCCAAGAAGAAAGGTCGCTCTGCCTGTATCGGGACCATCAGCCAGTTTACCTGTAGCTTTGCACCTGACATAGACTGGATCGAAAGTGGAGCTATTAGAAACTGTATTGGAACCTGATTGGCAGCTATTTAACTATGGACTGTTGGTTTTAGCCACTTTAGGGTTATTTGTTAGACGTGTTGTTTTATGAAGGAGTTTTATTAACATTTAGTTTGCAGAGATTTGTACTGAACTAAATTAAGCTTGCATAGGTTGCACTGAGTTCTTTATTGCACTGAGTTCACTGGGATTTTCACGCGATTTTAATTAATAAATTTTATATTTGATGTATCAACTTTACACTTGATGTATCACTCTGTGTATGACCCAATTGGAGCAGTGTGCCCCCTCATTGTTACTTGTTTTTCCTGCATTCTTTAGGCTTTGGGTGATAGCCATTGGGTGAGCACCTACGTATCATTGTCTGCTAGCAGGGTGTAGCCACTTATTCTGTTTCATCTTACCTAAGAAAATCGCCTAAAAAATAAAAAAAATGATGGCTCTTAGGCTATGCAGACACTAAAACATGATTTTTTTTAGTTTAAAAAATTATATGATTGTGTAAAACCTAAATAAATAAATAAAAAGTAGACATATTAGGTATCGCCGCGTCCGTAAGAACCTGAAGTATAAAAATAACACATGAACTAAACCCTCAGGTGGACACCGCAAAAAAAAAAAAAATACTGTAAAAAGCAGTTTTTTGTCACCTAACATCACAAAAAGTGTGACAGCAAGCGATCAAAAAGTCATATGCACCCCAAAATAGTGCCATTAAAACCGTCATCTCATCCCGCAAAAACGGAGCCCCTACCTAAGACAATTGGACAAAAACTAAAAAAAAAATGACTCTCAGACTATGGAGATACTAAAATAGTTTTTTGTTTGTTTAACAAAGGATATTATAGTGTAAAACCAAAATAAATATAAAAAAGTAGACATATTAGGTATTTCCATGTCTGTAAAAATTTGCTCTATAACAATAACACATGACCTAACCCCTCAGATGAACACAGTCACAAAAATAAAATAAAAACGGTCCCAAAACAGCTATTTTCTCCAAATTTTCCATTTTAATCATTTTTTTCCAGTAACAAAGCAAGGGTTAACAGTCAACAACAAAACTCTATATTTATTGCCCTGATTCTGTAGTTTACAGAAAAACCCCATATGTAGACGTAAACTGCTATATCGCCAAACGACAGGGCATAGAATGAAGGAAACGCCATATGGTTTTAGGAAGGCGGATTTTGCTGGACTGGTTTTTTGACACCATGTCCCATTTGAAGCTCCTCTGATGCTCCCTTAGAGTAGAAACTCCATAAAAGTGACCCCATATAAGAAACTACACCCCTCAAGGTATTCAAAACTGATTTTACAAACTTTATTAACCCTTTAAGTGTTCCTCAAGAGTTTATGGCAAATGGAGATGAAATTTCAGAATTTCTATTTTTTATTACCTTGTCTCACAAAAATGTATTATAGAGCAACCAAAAATCATATGTACCCTAAAAATAATACAAACAAAACTGCCACCTTATCCAGTAGTTTCCAAAATGGGGTCACTTTTATGGAGTTTCTACTCTAGGGGTGCATCAGGGGGGCTTCAAATGGGCCATGGTGTAAATAAACTAGTCCATCAAAATCTGCCTTCCAAAAACCATATGACGTTCACTTAATTCTATGCCCTGCCGTTTGGCCATACAGCAGTTTACGACACCACATATGGGGTGTTTCTGCAAACTACAGAATCAGGTCAATAAATATTGAGTTATGTTTAGCTGTTAACTCTTGCTTTGTTCCTGGAAAAAATGGATTCAAATGGAAAATGTGCCAAAAAAAAAATCGAAATTCTGAAATTTTATGTCCATTTGCCATGAACTCTTGTGGAACACCTAAAGGGTTAACGTTTGTAAAATCAGTTTTGAAAACCTTGAGGGGTGTAGTTTCTAGAATGGGGTCATTTTTGAAATTTTCTGAAAATTTTCAAGATTTGCTTCTAAACTTCAAAGCCTTGTAACGTCCCCAAAAAATAAAATGGCATTCCCAAAATTATCCAAACATGAAGTAGACATTTGGGGAAAGTAAAGTAATAACTATTTTTGGAGGTATTACTATGTATTATAGAAGTGGAGAAATTGAAACTTGAAAATTTTCAAATTGTTCAAAATTTTTGGTAAATTTAGTTTTTTTTTTATACAAAAAAATGATTTTTTTTGACAAAATGTTACCAGTGTCATGAAGTACAATATGTGACGAAAAAAACAATCTCAGAATGGCCTAGATAAGTAAAAGCGTTTTAAAGTTATCACCACATAAAGTGACACCGGTCAGATTTGCAAAAAATGGCCTGGTCCTTAAGGTGAAATAGGGCCGTGTCCTTAAGACCACTGATGATAAACATTTGTAATACACTATTCCCAAACAAGGGATTCAAGGCACATGATAGATGTAGAGCAGGGTAGTTGGTGGCTGAGATGTGGGTGCTCATCCCCAACACACAGTAGGGTCAGTTTCATAGGAAGTTAAATTACCTCTTAGAGGTAAACTGGGGTGCCATGATTTCTGCTGCAGACTATGTTGGCATTATATAAATAAAGATGCAGGCAGGACTTTCTGTCCGGCCAAAAGCCGGCATTTAAGCCAGAAAGTGGCCGAATCCCTGTCGGGATGTAAGGTGACAAAAAATGGCTTTTATTACACCATTTTTCTGTTTGTTTTTTACGGTATTTACTTGAGGGCGATACCTAATATGTGTAGTGCATTTTTATTTTATTTTTATTCAGTGATATGTTTTTTTTCTTGTAGATCCAGTGGATCTGGTGTCTATCTAATACAGTACAGTACACCATATAGTGTACTGTACTGTATTTTTTTTACTTTACATAGTCTGATCAGACTTCTGCCTTTAGCAGAAGTCTAATTAGACTTTTTTGTACCATGGAGAGCAGGACGCCTCTGAAAGCGTCCTGCTACCATAGTAACCATCACCCTCTGCCAGAACAGGGCAGCGGGTGATGGGGAGGGAGGGGAGCTCCTTCCCTCTGCGATCCCATAAAGAATCGGGGGCTGCAAGGGCACAGCAGCCCCCGATGGGAGAGGGAGGGAGCTCCCTCCCTGTTAACCCCTTCCATACATCGGTCCGTACGGACCGCAGCATGGAAGAGGTTAAAACTGCTGACATCTGCAGCACAGATGTCAGCAGTTTTTAGTAGAGTGTCAGCAATGTGCTGACACTCTGCTAAAACCACTAGCCACCAGGGAAACATTACAGAGGAGGCGGGCGGGGGATCGCCATTGCGATCCCACCTCCCGCACTGCTCGGGCAGCAGCAGGGGGGGTTAAAATCTAACACTTTGGGAACTGATCCGAGATTACAGCAAGCGCTGCAAACCGCAGGCTGAATTGACCTGCGGTTTGCAGCGATCGCCGATACGGGGGGTCACAGGACCCCCCTGGGCATTTTAACAAGGTACCTGCTGAATGATTTCAGCAAGTACCTTGTTCCGACCACTGCCGGCTGAGCAGCAGTGATCGGAAATACTCATGACGTACTGGTATGTCATGGGATCTTAAGGACTCGGGAAACATGCCGTAGCGGTACGTCCTAAGTCCTTAAGGGGTTAAAAAGTGGGTTTTGGAGATTTTCTTATAATTTCAAGTTTTTCTTCTAAACTTCTAACGTCCTAAAAAGATAAAATTACATTTACAAAATGATGCCAAAATGATGTCTTAGAAGCAGGGAAATTGAAATTTTGAAAATTGGGAATTTTTCTAAATTTTTGGTAAATTTGGGATTTTTTCATAAATAAAAGTGAAATATATTGACTCAAATTTATGACTGTCATAAAGAATCATATCACTATCACGTGTCACGAGAAAACAATCATAGAATGTCTTGGATAAGTAAGTGTTCCAAAGTTATTACTACATAAAGTGACACATTTTAGTTTTGCAAAAAATTACCTGGGCAGAAGGACGAAAACTGGCCCTGGTTACAAGGGGTTAATAAGCGATCGCACCCTCCACGCCCTGCGGCGGACCACCGAAGACAGCTTTTTCGCAATTGACTTTAACAGGGAAAATTTTCAAATCGCTCCCACTCGCACAGTTTTGAAGCTATACTCCCCAAACTTGGAACACATATTGTTGGTGTCAACCCAAATAAAATAGTGAATTTTGAGGGGGATCCAAAAGTGGGTGGAGCTAGCAACGGCTAATGAACATGTAGTTATTTTCTATACGCTACTCCACCCACAGTTTTAGGAGTACAATTACGAAACTTTGCACACTTGTTCGGCACAATAGGTTGCTTGTGCTTTGTTAACCGGTCCCACCCTCTGTGCCCGTGGGGGGGGGGGGGGTTAAAATCTATAAAAAGTGGGGGGAGTCTCTAACGGCCAATCAAATTTCAGCCATTTGTTTAAATAGGAAAATTTAAAACTGCCGCTGCTCTTAGGCTGTTAATAAAGTGAACACAAAAAGAAAAAAACTAAGAAATGGAAGAACAGTTTTTCCACTATCTGCAAAGGGATCTGGATAGAACCCCTGGAGATGTAGGATGAGGCGCCAAAGGAGGGGAGGGTGATATATTACCAAGAGGTATGTTTAGTAGTTGTTAGTATGTGGAGGGTTAGTAACTCAGAAGGCTAGGTGTGGGTAGGCTGCACCAACTAGTGCTAGCGAAAGCCAAAAGCACTTGTACAAGGATAAGAGTAAATGAAAAGAAAAAATGTCATAGTAGTGGGCGCCATAACCCAATAGTTGTATATAGCGGGGGGTGGACTTGTGTTAACTCAATCTAAAGGAGACGTGGAGATATATACAGACTCTGAAAGGATATAATCTGTTATTTAAAAGTAAAAATAAAATAAACAATAAATACATACACTGCACTTCCCAATTGGGGTTAATGCACTACCCTTCAGGAGTACTATATAGTAAGAGTGCTGGCCAGCGTGTTATTCATATAAAAACACTTCAATAAAGTTTTACACTCGCTTCACTGGGGGGTCACCACCAGGATAAACTCAAGACACCTGGGGTGGGTCCCCCCTGGCCGGGATCGCTTGATAGAATGTCGGAGATCCGGATACGTATCCAGGTGGAAAGGAGATGTCAAATCAGGCACCAGACTTGAATCTTCATCCAAAGGATCTCTTTATTAGATAAAATATGCGGCTCAACGCGTTTCGGGGTTTTTTTCTATTCCCCCTTCATCAGGAGCATATTTGATACAAATAAATAAAATGCCAGGTATTTATAGATGGTAAGTAAAAGACACAAAATGGTCGCCAAAAGGGGTAGGGGGTGGGGCCCCAATGATGTCATACAAGTTATGTGATCGATACCATAATGTAACATAAAGGAACCGTTATAATACACCACACATTAGCCCACATAATCCTTTCAGTAAGTGTGTTCGATATTGTGGATTTGTTTCAAATAATGTGCATATCTTACTATGTTTTTCTTCCTGCCGCAGTATGTGGAGGCTCGGCTATGAGGTGGTCACGTGTGCGTTCCACCGCTGCGTGTCACGGCGCGCCCGAAAGCGACCGTCCTTCCGCTACAGCGCTGGAAGGGAGGTAAGACTCGGCTGTGGGGTGGTCACGTGTGCGTTCCACCGCTGCGTGTCACAGTGCGTTCCACCGGGCGCGCTGTGACACGCAGAGGTGGAACGCTATATACAACTATTGGGTTATGGCGCCCACACTAAGACATTTTTTATTTTCATTTACTCTTTTAGGCTGTTAATGGCAGGGTCCTTAAACTTGGCACAGTTGGTCACTGGAGGACTGGGATTTAAATTCAGAAAAGTGGGCAGGACCACAAACAACCAATCAGATTTCTTTGATTGATTTAAATGAGAGAAATTAAAAATGCTGCCATTCTCACATTATTGATGTCATGGACCTCAAATATCACAAATGTGGTTATTGGGTGTTTCCACTTCAAGGTTAGAAAAGTGGGCGGAGACACCAACAGCCAATCAAATTTCACTCATTGATTTTCAATTGAAAAAATAAAACTGCTGCCATTTTTACATGTTAAATTCCATAATTCCCAAACCTTAAAGTGTTAGTCATTGGATGACTGTGGTTCACAATTAGGAAAAAAAAAAGGGGCATTATTGGCCTTAATGAAAAAAAGATAAACTGCTGCTATTATCACAGTTTAAATGCCAAGTGTCCCAAACAGCACAATTACTCACTGGGTGACTGTGGCTGTTTTAGGCTCCACCCATGTTGCCTAAATTTTGACCGATCAGATTTCACCTATTGAGTTTAATGTGAAACTTTCAAATACTGCCATTCTCACAGTTTTAAAGCCAGAGGCCCCAAACTTGGCACAGACCATGACTGGGTGACTGGGGTTAAAATTCTGAAAACTGGGCAGAGCTTAAAACAGCCAATCAAATATTACCTATTGCTATTCAATGGAAATATTTAAATTGCTGTCATTCTTCCACTGTTAATGGCAGGGTCTTCAAACTTGGTACATTCGGTCACTGGGTGACTGGACTGCAAATTTAAAAAGTGGGTGGAGCCAAAACAGCCAATCAGCTTTTTTTGATTGATTTAAATGGGAAAAACTAAAAATGCTGCCATTCTCACATTATTGATGTCAAGGACCTCAAATATCACAAATGTGGTCATTGGGTGTTTCCATTTCCATTTCAAGGTTAGAAAAAGTGGGGAAAAGTAGGTGGAGCCACCAACCACCAATCAAATTTCTCATTAATTTTCAATAGTGTGCTACTTCTCCCACAGTTTTGGTTCATCCTGTGGTTTCTTCAGAAACGACACCATCTAGTTACTTTAGTTGCCCTCCTCTGAACCCTCTCCAGCTCTGCTATGTCTGCCTTGTTCACAGGAGCCCAGAACTGTACACAGTACTCCATGTGTGGTCTAAATAGTGATTTGTAAAGTGGTAGGACTATGTTCTCATCAAGGGGGTCTATGCCCCTTTTGATGCAACCCATTATCTTATTGGCCTTGGCAGCAGCTGCCTGACACTGGATTCTACAGCTTAGTTTGCTGTTTATTAAAATTACTAGGTCCTTTTCCATGTCAGTGTTAGGCCTCACGCACATGAACATATTTTCTTTCCGTGTCCATTCCGTTTATTTTGCGAACCGTATTCACTTCAATGGGTCCGCAAAAATAATGGAAGTTACTCCGTGTGCATTCCATTTCCATATGTCCTTACTTCCGTTCTGCAAAAACATACATGTCCTATTATTGTCCGCATTACGGACAAGGATAGTACTGTTCTATGAAGGGCTAGCTGTTCCGTTCCGCAAAATACGGAATGCACATGGATGTCATCCGTATTTTTTGCGGACTGCAAAACACATTTGGTCGTGTGAATGAGCCCTTACCCAGTTTTTTACCATTTAATATGTACGGGTGACTTGCATTATTCCTTCCCATGTGCATAACCTTACAAGCCTCCAATCTATCCAGATCCCTCTGTAGCAGTATATTGTCCTCTTTGTTAATTACTTTACATAATTTAGTGTCATATGCAAAAAATGATATTTTACTGTGCAAGCATTCTACAAGATTAAAAATAAATATATTGAAGAGAATAGGGCCCAATACTGACCCCTGAGGTACTCCACTAGTGACAGTGACCCAATCTGAGTATCTACCGTTAATAACCACCCTCTGTTTTCTGTCACTCAGCCAGTTACTTACCCACATACAGACATTTTCTCCCAGTCAGAGCATCCTCATTTTATATACTAACCTTTTATGCGGTACAGTGTCAAATGCTTTGGAGAAGTCCAGATATATGACATCCATTGATTCACCGTTTCGTTTTTGTTTTCACTTTTTAATCTCTTATAAATGATCGGAAATGGGAAAAGGCTATTTATCTTATTTTTGATTAAAATTTTTATTTTTTTTATACTTTTTGAAGATCCAATGGGGCTGATGGCTGTACTATACTTTGCAATGCTCTGGAATTGCAAAGTGTAATATTATCAATTTTTGCACTAATACATTGCATCACTGAAAGCCTTTGCAAGGCGTCCAGTTGCCATGCCAACCAACAGACCGCTGCTATAACAGCGCAGCAGCTTGATGGTTGAGAGAGGGAGCCCCCTCCCTTTATTATTATCTACTGACCGCAGCATCTAAGGGGTTAAACGTGTGAGATCGGTGTCAACACTGATCTTTCCCGTTACAGCAGAGTGTCAGCATACAGCTGAGCCGCCACCAGCAGTAGGACGCACCAGGAGGCAGGCAGGCATGGATGGGGGCACAGCAGGAGGAATGGAGGGCACAGATTGGGGACACATGATTAGCTAATGCTTGATTTTAGGCTCTGATCGGCAAAGTGCAGAAGTGTATGCTCAGAAGATGTAAGCCTGACAGCGGCCTTGGTTAGATGTTACACAGTGGTATCCTTCACCCAGTGGGTTTAATTGTAAAAGAAAATTAATGACTGGCTGCTGAATGGGACTTCTCTGCAAATCATAAAACAGTCACTACTAAGTGTAGGGCGTTCTGGCATTTTCACAAGAGTAAAGGCACTGTCAGTCAGCTAATTGGCAGGGTGCAGAGTCAGACACCCCACATCTGATATTGATGGTCTATTTTAACCAGCTCTGGACCGCTGCACGCACGGATGCGTCCAGGCGGCTGGTTTACTCCTCCTGGACGCATCCGCGTGTCATCTCGCGAGATTTCCTGTGAACGAGTGCGCGCGTCGGGGAGAAGTTAAACTACAGCCTGCCAGCGCTGATCATGCGCTGGCAGGTTGTAGAAGTTAAAAAAAATCGCATATCAGACGCTGTTTTGTTAACACCGTCTGTTATGCCTGCTGCTCGTTTCTCTGGTGGTCCCTTTTGCCTGGGACCACCAAAGGAAACATATGTAAGTGCACCAATCACCACACAGACCCCCCCATCCAACCCCCCCCCCCCGTCACTGATTAACCCCCGATTAACCCCTGATCATCCCATGTCACCCCCTATCACTAATCACCCCCCTGTAAGGCTCATTTAGACGTCCGTATGTGTTTTGCGGATCCATGGATCTGCAAAACACGGACACCGGCAATGTGCTTTCCGCTGGGCATACATGTAATGATTGCGGAGACCCCTAAAATGACAGGGCACCCCACATGTGACCCTATTTTAGAAAGAAGACAACCCAAGGTGTTCTGTGAGGGGTATGGTGAGTTCATGTAAAATTTAATTTTTTTGTCACAAGTTAGTGGAATATGAGACTTTGTAAGAAAAAAAAAAAAAGTTAATTTCCGCTAACTTGTGCCAAAAAAATCTTCTATGAACTCGCGATGCCCTCTCGGAATACCTTGAGGTGTCTTCTTTCCAAAATGGGTCATGTGGGGTATTTCTACTGCCCTGGCATTTTAGGGGCCCCTAAAGCGTGAGAAGAAGTCTGGAATCCAAATGCGTAAAAATGCCCTGTGAAATCCTAAAGGTACTCATTGGAATTAGGGCCCCTTTGCACCCAGGCTGCAAAAGTGACACACGTAGTATCGCCGTACTCAGGAGAAGTAGGGCAATGTGTTTTGGGGTGCATTTTTACATATACCCATGTTGGGTGAGAGAAATATCTCTGTAAATTGACAACTTTGTGTAAAATTTTTTAAAAAGTTGTCGTTTACAGCGATATTTCTCACACAAAGTATGGGTATATGTAACAATACACCCCAAAACTCATTGCCCTACTTCTCCTGAGTACGGCGATACCACGTGTGACACTTTTTTGCAGCTAAGATGCGCAAAGGGGCCCTAATTCCAATGAGTACCTTTAGGATTCCACAGGGCATTTTTACGCATTTGGATTCCAGACTTCTTCTCACGCTTTAGGGCCCCTAAAATGCCAGGGCAGTATAAATACCCCACAAGTGACCCCATTTTGGAAAGAAGACACCCCAAGGTGTTCTGTGAGGGGCATGGCGAGTTCATAGAAGATTTTTTTTGGCACAAGTTAGTGGAAATTGACTTTCCAAAATGGGGTCACATGTGAGGTATTTATACTGTCCTGGCATTTGAGGGTCTCCGCAATCATTACATGTATGGCCAGCATTAGGAGTTTCTGCGATTCTCCTTATATTGAGCACACGGGTAATGAGATTTTTTTTCCGTTCAGCCTCTGGGCTGAAAAAAAAAGTGAACGGCACAGATTTCTTCATTAGCATCGATCAATGTAGATGAAAAAATCTCTGCCAAAAAATGTGCAAAAAAAAAAAAAAGAGGGGAAAGGATTTAGGGGTGCTAGCGAAGTAAGGCCCCATTCACACGTCTGCAAAAATGTCCGCATCTATTCCTCAATTCTGCGGAATAGATACGGACCCATTCAGTGTGAATCGCGCCAGCGGTGATGCGGAGAGCACACTATGTGCTCGCCGCATCAGCATTTGCGGATTTGCGGCTCCGCAAAAGATAGAGCATGTCCTATTCTTGTCCGCAATTGCGGACAAAAGCCATTTTCTATATAGTTCTGGCAATGTGCAGATCCGCAAAATGCGGAAAGCACATTGCCGGTGTCCGTGTTTTCCGTGAATCCGCAAAACACATACGGACGTCTGAATGAGGGGGGTGATTAGTGACATGGGGTGATCAGGGGTTAATCAGTGACTGGATCTGTGTGGTGATTGGTGCACTTACATATGTTTCCTCTAGGGGTCCCAAGCAAAAGGGACCACCAGAGGAGCAGGCATATCAAGCGCTGTTAACAAAACAGCGTCTGATATGCGAATTTTTTAACTACTACAGCCTGCCAGCGCACGATCAGCGCTGGCAGGCTGTAGTTAAACTTCCTCCCGACGCGATCCCGTGAGGGCGCGCTCACAGGAAATCTCGCCTCTCGCGAGATGACGCGCCGATGCGTCAATGAGGAATAACCCGGGCGCCCGCAGGACGCATCCCTGCGTTAGGCGGTCGGGTAGTGGTTAAGGTCACCTGCACACATTGCGGATTATGCACAGGTTTCGTGCAAAAAAGCTGCCGTAATACAGTACAAGCAAAGTGAATACATTTAGACAAATCTCATGTACACTTTGCTTTCTGACGGGTGGAAACTGACCTGCTGTGTGGATTTAGAAATCTTCAGCCGGTCAATTGTTTTTGAGGATTTCATCCTTTGCAATGCAAGGGTGAGATATAAGGAAAAGGTGCATCAAACCTTCACTGGCTTTTTGGAGCAGATTTGGTGCGGAAATGCTGAGAAATCCATATGAAAAACGTGGAATTTCTGTTTTAAAATCCACACCTATGAGAGGGAGGTTAGGTCCGAGGTTCCTGTCTGGGGGTCGCCCCTTCGCAGGACGAGTGCTCTGACATCAGCCAACCATTTAGGGTCTATAACGTGCAAAACAGGGACTAGTGAGCGCCACTGAGTGAGAGATCATGGCCTGTTTATAGAAGGGACCCCAGCAGTCTTAGTTTAGAGACTTAATGACCTCTTAAAGAGGACCTTTCACCGCTCCTGACATGTCTGTTTTAATAGCTTCATCCATTCCCCATGTAATAACAATTCTGGAGCATCTATTCTCATGGCTCTATGTTGTGCCATTCCTTTATTATTTCTACTAGGAATTATGAATGAATTGATAGCGGTCTGCAGTAAGGGTACAGAGGGGTGGGAACCAGTTGGGGGGTGTACCTGCACAGACTCACTCTATCCAGTCAGTGCTGCCATTGTCAGACTGTGCAGGTACACCCTCCCTCCCCCCCAACTGGTTACCTCCCCTCTGTACCCTTACTGCAGACTGCTAGCAATGCTGGATCATTAATGTAAAGGAAGATAGCTCTCTGTGTATTAAGATGGACAGCTGCAGTGTAAAGCATGGTGGAGGGAAGGACACAGCGGCATTAAAGTTATAAAATACAAAACTGTTTACTTTTTATTTAACAAATAGAAAATACAAGTCAGAATGTAAACTGCAAATAGAACATTAACAATTTTAGAGGGAACGAAAAACCCCACCTGGCTCAAATCTCCCCCTTCATGCATAGATTTGGTTGCTGGTTGCTTCCAGCAGGGCAGCACCCCTATGTGGTCATTTTCTATTGTCTGCAGGACAAGTACTGGTGGACAATGAATGGTTCAACTCCCATTCGGGTCTACTGGTTATCAGCAGCACATCCCTAATTACAAAGGTCTTGGCAAATCTTTATAGCACCTAATGTCAGGAGGGGGAACTAAAGCAGATTTACCTTTAGGTCTCATGCACACGACCTGTATGTGTTTTGCAGTCCGCAAAATACGGAAGCTGCTCTGCGTTCCGTAATTTGCGGAACTCTATTTTTTTTTTGCAGGGCCACGGAACGGAGAAACAGATGCAGACAGCACACAGAGTGCTGTCCGCATCTTTTGCGGCCCCATTGAAGTGAATCACCAAAGCAATGGCCGTGTGCATGAGGCCTTAGGCTGGATCCTGTGTATGATGATGAAAGGAATTATCAAATTCTTAAACTGCCCAACAATATAACATTATTAACATTTTTTTTTAACATCCTGAATGATAAAGCTGAACTGGTTCCAGTGATTCATCGATGCCTCTGATTTTGCGTGCGAGCTGGATGTCCTGTACTAAAAGAGTAATTCTCTTGGCATGGAGACTGCACAGGTAGGAATCTTCAAAGAGTCGCACTAAAAAGGCTTCTGCGGCCTGCAGAAAGAAATGACAGCATTTTATCCTTCTTAAAGGGGTTTTTCCCAAATCTTCTCCCCTATCCACAGGACAGGGGACCCCCACCAATCACAAAAATGGGGTCCAACATCTTCTGTTTTAAATGGAACTCAAGGCGTATGCCTCCGCTCTACGCAAACTTCATGGGAAAGAAGTTGAGCGCTGTACTCTGCCGTCTCTCATAGGCTTTCAATGGAGCAGAAGTGCACACTCTTGGCCCCAGCTCCATTCAAATGGGGACTATGAGAATCTGGGAAATCCCCCTTAGGGTCCATTCACACGTTCGCAATTCTGTTCCACATTTGCGGAACGGAATTGCGGACCCATTAATTTTAATGGGGACAGACGATGTCCCGGCCGGGTCCGCAATTGCGGATCCGCACTTTCGGGTCCGCAATCGCGTTCCAGAAAAAAATAGAACATGTCCTATTCTTGTCCGCAATTGCGGACAAGAAAAGGCATTTTCTATGAGAGTGCCGGCGATGTGCGGTCCGCAAAATGCGGAACGCACATTGCCGGTTTCTGTGTTTTGCGGATCCGCAAAACACACACGGACGTGTGAATGGACCCTTAAAGTGACAGCATCCTCTGTGCCTTCTACTACACAGCTTAATAGCGTTCTGCAGAGAACTGACAGATTTCACTTATGATCTGGGATCTCTAAACAATGCATGAAAACCTATATCCATAGGTCTGCTAAGGCTTTCTATATAACTGAGGGGGGATGTTCTCCTACTTGGCATCCTCCCTCCTCTATTACTCATTGGTGAGAACAACCCAGTCTGGCCGGTTGGTCAAGGGCTCAGATACTGACCTCTTGCAGTGCCATCAATGCTGAGCTTTGCCAGCAGTACGCCTTGCCGTGGGTGATATTCATGCACACTTCTCTCGCCTGCAAGGATTAAGGGGAAACAATGTGTCCTATGGATCCTCGAAAATAAGAGAGCGAGAGCAGCAGCTGCAGACAACACACTCACCATCCTTGCAAATGAAGCTTTCCGGATGAGCAGATTAGTTGAGTTTTGGAACTTTCTTATTTCCGCTAGCGCTCGTTGTCCAGGGCGGCAGCGTGTTCTTTTTGGTGGTGTCTCTCTGTCACTTGTCTCCTGCCTTCCTGTAACAAATACACCAAAGCTTAAAATGAAGTTTCCTGCAGAGGCCACTAGAGGGCGATCGCTATGCACCTATTCATACAGCATCATATAACTCAAGTCTTCAGTTTTCTCCACACTTTGCTACAATATAGTATTACATGAATCAGTGCAAACCTGCAATAAAAGTGAAACTTACTACTACTTTGGGAGGGTTGAGAGGAAGTTGGAGGCCTCTTTTGTGGCTGCTTTGACTTCCTGCGGGGAATACTGGGGGAAGGTTTTGTCATGATGATGTAAAATGCTGCAAAGAGACACAATCAGAGCAGAAGACAATTCAGAAGAGGTAAGAATGACTTTTGGGGTAGAATTGATGCATGAATAGAGCTGATATTAACTCCAATTGTCTACCTTTACAAATGTTTCCAAGTGAAAAACGTATGTCCGGTCGTCTAATGGTCCTCCGGGTATATGGCTGTAACAGAAGTGAACATGCAAACTTACTGCAATAATAAGAGATACCAATGGAGAGAATGGTGCTATTCTTATCTGGAGATTTATGACTTATCGACAGAGGCAGACCCCGCACCTATCTCAAAAATGGGGCGTCGATGTAAATAGAGCACAAGCCATGCATCCAGTTCAGTGATGCCCAACCTGTGGCCCTCCAGCTGTTGTAAAACTACAACTCCCATAATGCCCTGTTGTAGTATAATAGCTGTAGGCTCTCCGAGCATGCTGGGAGTTGTAGTTTTGCAACAGCTGGAGGGCTGCAGGTTGGGCATCCCTGATCCAGTTGGACCTCTGAAAACTGCAGAGGGCAGGAGCGGCTATTTTCAGAAGACCAATGGCAGTGAATGGAGAGGGGGCGGGCATGCATGGTGTGCTCTGTGTTCACAAAGGGGTCCCATTCTTGAGCCAGAGATGGGACCCGCACCTATTGGGCATATCCTATTGAGCAGCACTGCGGTATCAGCTCCGTCCACTACACATTCACATAGCCATATGAGGGCTTATTTTTTGCAGGACAAGATGCATTTTTCATGCCGTAACTTAATTTACCATTTCTTGTATTGGAAAATTCTTTCTGGGGTAAAATTGAAAAAAAATAAATAAATTCAGCCAAGGTTTCGACATCGGGGCCTTCATTGTGCACTAAAAATGACATGATGTCCTTTATTCTGCTGCTCAATACAAATACGGCGATAACAAACCTGTATAGTTTTATGTTTGTGTGTATATATATATTGTGAGAAAAAAGGGTGAATCGTGTTTTTCATTTTTTTAAAATATTTTAATAGTTCAACTTCAGACATTTTCGGATGCAGCAATACCTAAGGTCCCTTTCAGACGAGCGAGTGCCTTGCTGCAGACTGAACTTCCAGCACTGCCGGGGTCACATAGCATTATATTGATGCTCACACGGGCGTGATTTCCGCGCGGGTGCAATGCGTGAGGAGGACGCATTGCACCCGCACTAAATCCGGACCCATTAATTTCTATGGGGCTGTGCACATGAGCGGTGATTTTCACGCATCACTTCAGATCTTTATTATTTTCCCTTATAACATGGTTATAAGGGGAAATAATAGCATTCTCAATAAATAATGCATTGTAAAATGAGCATTAGGGGGTTAAAAATAAAAAACTTACCTTACCTTAGCCACTTGATCGCGTAGTTGGCGATCTCTCTTCTCTCTTCAAGCTTTAGCTGCAGTCTAAAGGACCTGATGACGTCACATCACATGGTCCAATCACATGGTCCGTGGACCATGTGATGTGACGTCATCACAGATCCTTTAGACTGCAGCTAAAGCTTGAAGAGAGATGGCAACTACGCGATCAAGTGGCTAAGGTAAGTTAAGTTTTTTATTTTTAACCACTTAATCCTTATTTTACAAAACATTCTGTATTAAGAATGCTATTATTTTCCCTTATAACCATGTTATAAGGGAAAATAATAAATTCTCCAGAATACTCAACCCGAAACCGGACTTCAGTGATGAAGTCCGGCTTCGGGTCTGGGTACCAAACATGCCGATTTTTTCACACGCGCGTGCAAAACGTTTGCACGCGCGCGGAAAAATCGCGCATATTCCAGCAACGCACCCGCATCCTATCCGGCCCGTGTGAAAGAGGCCTTACAGTTCTGGAGTGTACAGGGTAACACTGACATAATGCTGTCAGTGTTATCCAATACATTCCAGACCTCTAAGGACTCATGCATACGAACGCGTGCATTCCGTTTCCGTACTGCAAAAAAATAGAACATGTTCTATTACTGTCCGCACTACGGACAAGGATAGTTCTGTTCTATTAGGGGCCAGCTGTTCCGTTCCGCAAAATACGGAATGCACACGGACTTCATGTGTATTTTTTGCGAATCTGTTTTTTTGCGGACCGCAAAACCAGGGCTTGACAAATTTCCTTGGAATCTAGGAGCCAGCTAAAAAAGTTAGGAGCCAGGCGGAGCCGCGTCATAAAGCCCCCAATAGATGCCCCATAGTGCTCCCCCCTCTTCTCCATAGAGCCCCCCAATAATGCACAGGTACATAGGGCCCCCAGTAGATGCCCCCATAGTGTTCCTTCCACTGTTCTCCATAGTGCCCCCCATAATGTGCGAGTATATAGGGCCCCCCATAATGCTTCCCCTCTTCAATAGGTTATGTGACAGGTCAGACGCTGCCAGCGTCTAAGTGATCGCCACTTGCGGCCGCCATGACATGTGGAAACCCTTACAAGGATTACAGGGTCCGGAGGGGAGGGCAGAGGGGTCCGGAGGGGAGGGCAGAGGGGTCCGGAGGAGAGGGCAGAGGGGTCCGGAGGCGAGGCAGAGGGTCCGGAGGAGAGGGCAGAGGGGTCCGGAGGAGAGGGCAGAGGGGTCCGGAGGCGAGGGCAGAGGGGTCCGGAGGGGAGGGCAGAGGGGTCCGGAGGCGAGGGCAGAGGGGTCCGGAGGCGAGGGCAGAGGGGTCCGGAGGAGAGGGCAGAGGGGTCCGGAGGAGAGGGCAGAGGGGTCCGGAGGAGAGGGCAGAGGGGTCCGGAGGGCACAAACACAGCACCATGACATTTTACTGAGCACTACAACCCCCAGCTGGCACTCAGCCTCTGCAGTCCACGCATCACTACAACGCCCAGCTCTTTCCCCCTCTTGTCATTCTCTCCCCCTCTTGTCTTGTCAATCTCTTTCCCCCTCTTGTCATTATCTTTCTCCCCTCGTCATTCACTCCCCCCCCCCTTGTCATTCACTTTCTCCACCCCCCCTTGTCATGATCTTTCCCCCTCGTGTCATTCTCTCCCTCCCCCCCCTTCTTGTCAGTTATCTTTCCCCCTCTTGTCATTTTCTCCCCCTCCCCGCCTCTGGTGTAGAGTGGCCGAGCTTTGTATGGTCCCATGGGTACAGGAGCTTTAGTTTCCTGTACCCGAGCAGACTGACAGGAAGTGAACACTGTGTGCGCACTTCCTGTCAGTCCGGCCAGGTACAGGAGACAGATGCTCCCTGTACCCGCGGACCATACAGGGCTCAGCCACGCTACAATGAGGAACTGACAGGAGGGAGCACTGAGCGCTTCCCTCCTGTCAGTCCCTCTCTTCATGCTGCGCCCAGGCAGTGCTGCAGCCGCCTGAGGCTCTATATAGAGCGCTCGGGCGGCTGCAGCATGAAGGGGCCGGCGCTCCTAGTCCGCGCCGGCCCTGAGCCCTGGCACCTGAGAGAACGGGCTGACAAATACCCAGGCGCCAGGACCAAATTCCTGGTCGCCATGGCGACCTGGGATTTGTCGAGCCCTGCGCAAAACACAGGCGTTCGTGTGCATAAGCCCTAAGGGTTACATAGCATCGTAAATCAATAGAATGCTATGTGACCTCGGCAGTGCTAGAAGTTCACGCTGGGTGCTGCTCTGCGAGTCCGCAGCGAGACACTCGCTCGTCTGAAAGGGGCTTAAAGGGAACCTGTCACCAGGAAATTCACTGATAAAGCAGGCATGCTGCGTTGTAGGGCTCACTCTGCTGAATATAATGATACCTCTCACTTGGTGATCTGTTGCTTTATTGTGGAGAAAAAGTACTTTTAATCCATATGCTAATGAGATGATTTGAGTACAGTAGTTGATATGAGTCCAGTGTTTTTTCTATTCAGAGCTGTAGCCCCTCCCCTATTAACTTCTTCAGTTGCAAAAGGGGCGTGGTTTATTACATCATTCATTCATTTTAATAATTAGAGGGAAAATGAATAACAGGGAATGCTAAGGTATTATATTAAAAAAGGGGAGGAATATACTATTGAAGTTAGTAATTATAATAAGGGCTAGTTTGTTCATGGGGTGATAAACACATGATGGCTGATAAGGGACATGTCGCCGTGGGTATGGCAGTTAGGCTTTAAAGTGAAAGGCAGCAAGCCTTGTATTGGCTATAATGCAGGTCATTATTTTTAACCTCTTAAGGACGAAGGGCGTACATGTACGCCCTTCGATCCCACTAAAGATGGCGCCCGCTCCCGCACGGAGCGGGCGCTCGAGCTGCGGTAAAGCTTGATTCATCAAGCTGACACCCGCAGCTCATGTCCGCGACCGGCAGCGATGCCGATCGCGGACATTTAACCCTCAGATGCCGTGGTCAATCCTGACCACGGCATCTGATCAGCGCAAACCGAAAGTTTCACTTTCGGTTTTGCTCCGGCTCCCTGATGGCCACAAGGGGAGCCGGAGCATGCATGTAGTACCCTAGGTTTCTGTGAATGAAACCTAGGGTACTACTAGTATTCCTATGGAGCCTATGACTGTAATAGGCTCCATAGGAAATATCTGATTTTCTCATATATTCCAATGCTATTGCATTGGAATATATGAGAATAGCAATCTGATGATTGCATCTTATAGTTCCCTATGGGAACTATAAGAAAGTGGTAAAAAAAAAAAAAAGTTTAAAAAATAAAAATTAAATAAAAAAATATAAAAATTCAAATCACCCCCTTTCCCCAAAATGAAAATAAAATAAATAAAAAAATAAAAATTACACATAATGGGTGTCGCAATGTGCGAAAACGCCCATACTATAATAATATTAAAAATATTCACCATACGGTAAACATAAAAACGGAAAGAAAGCGTCCAAATGGCTAATTCGCCATTTTGGGCGCTTCATTTCCTGAAAAAATGAATAAAAAGTGATCAAAACATCATACGCACCCCATAATGGCATCAATTAAAAGTTCAGATTGCCCCGCAAAAATGAGCCCCTACACTGCTCCATACGCATAATTACAAAAAGTTATAGGGGTCAAAACATGGCGACAAAAAATAAAATAAAAAAATTCCCACTTTTAATTTTTTTTCACTATCAAAACGCAAGAAAAACTATACATATTAGGTATTGCCGGATTCGTACTGACCTGAAGAATAAAATTAACCAGTCAGTTTTATCGCAAATCGAACGTTGTAATTTAAAAACCCGTAAAACTGTGGTGAAATTGCTTTTTTTTTGCAATTTCACCCCATTTGGAATTTTTTTCCCGTTTCCCACTACATCACATGCAAAAATAAATGGTAGCGTTAAAAAGTACAACTTGTCCCGCAAAAAATAAGCCGTCATATGGCTATGTGAGCGGAAATATAAAAATGTTATGGCTTTTGGAAGGCAGGGAGCGCAAAACAAAAACGCAAAAATCCCAAAACCCCCGGTCCTTAAGGGGTTAAACCACACCCCTTTTACATCTGAAGAAGTGAGTAGGGGAGTGGCTACAGCTCTGAATAGAAAAAATGCTGGACTCATATTAACTACTGGACTCATATCAGCTCATTAGCATATGGATTAAAAGTACTATTTCTCGACAATAAAGCAACAGATCACAGAGTGAAAGGTATCATTATATTCAGCAGAGTGAGCCCTACAAGGCAGTGTGCCTGGTTTATCAGTGAATTTCCTGGTGACAGGTTCTCTTTAAGGCTACTTTCACAATTGCGGCAGGACGGATCCGATCCGTCCTGCCGCAAGTGCCTGTGCACTGCCGCTCCGTCCCCACTGACTATAAGTCCTGCATGTCATTAACTAAAAGTCCTGCATGTCCGACTTTTCAGTCCGGCGATCTCTGCAGTGCACTGCCGTGCTGTAGCTCCGCCCCCCACCTCATTATAGTCAATGGGGACGGAGCGGCAGTGCACGGGCACTTGCGGCAGGACAATAGCCTGCCGGATCCGTCCTGCCGCAAGTGTGAAAGTACCCTAAGGGTGCTGGCACACAGTGCAGTTCTGACATGCATTCAGGATGCAGTTTTTTATTGTAGCTAGCTGAAATTAATTTAATTTTTCCCATGCAGAACACCAGGGGTTAATGATGCTGCTAAACTGGGTAAATGTCAGAACTGCACTGTGTGCCAGCAACCGTATAGATTTTTTTTTTCATATGTAAAGTTGGGAAAAGTGGGTGATTTAAACTTTTAATATTTGGTGGGGTTTTTTTTAAACTTTTTATTTAATAACTATTAACCCCCTTAGGGGGTAGAATGGGGGATCTTTTGATCCCTTGTCCTATTCACACTAATAGAGATCTATTAGGGTGAATATTCATACAGCATCATACCTGTACGCCTGCACTACATACAACCAGTGCAATAGACAGTAAGGCTGGGAACACACCTAAGCGTTTCTGAATCGCGCGTATGACGCGCGTTTTAGGATGCGCATTTTTGTAACTAAGAAACGCGCATCATACGCGTGATGTGAAGGTGCCCAGGCCCCGCACGGATTTTCATAAGCAACCACTCCCCTTTCACCCATTCAGCCCGCCCTTTGACTGGATCTTGACCTTCATCCGTAGCCAAATCCACGCCTGCGCCGACGAACGGGAGGTCCGCCCCTGTGCACTGGTTTACCCATTACTGGCAGAAGCTTCGGAGCATTCAGTGCGCAGGCGCCGGCCCGTACGTCACATTACAGAGGGCTGTACTGATGCGGCGCTTGCTGTAATGTGATGTATGAGCGCGCATTTTGGCTATGGACGAAGGAGGTGAAGATCCAGACAAAGAGCGGGCCGAATGGGTGAAAGGGGAGTGGTTGCTTATGAAAATCCGTGCGGGGCCTGGGCACCTTCACACGCTGATTTGCATATGGAATAGAAGTGTTTTTTAGACGACCTATGGAACGGACAACAATATGGTGAGATGCATTTTAGTGCGGGCTGTATTAACTTCTTACCGACCGCCTAACGCAGGATTGCGTCCTGCGGGCGGTCGGTTTGTTCCTCCTTGACGCGCGGGCGCGTCATCTCGCGAGGCGGGAGAACTTTAACTACAGCCTGCCAGTGCTGATCATGCGCTGGCAGGTTGTAGAAGTTAAAAAAAATGGCATATCAGACGCTGTTTTGTTAACAGCGTCTGATATGCTTGCTGTTCGTTCCTTTGATGGTCCCTTTTGCTTGGGCCCACCAAAGGAAACTTTTGTAAGTGCACCAATCACCACACAGACCCCCCCATCCATCCCCCCCCGTCACTGATTAACCCCTGATCACCCCATGTCACCCCCCTGTAAGGCTCATTCAGACGTCCGTATGTATTTTGCGGATCCATGGAATAGATGCGGACATTTTTGCGGACGTGTGAATGGGGCGTTACTACTTTTTTTTTTTGCACATTTTTTGGCAGAGATTTTTTCATCCACATTGATTGATGCAAATGAAGAAATCTGTGCCGTTCATTTTTTTTTTTTTTTTTTTTTAGCCCAGAGGGTGAACGGGAAAAAAAATCTCATTACCCGTATGCTCAATATAAGGAGAATCGCAGAAACTCCTAATGCTGGCCATACGTGTAATGATTGCGGAGACCCTCAAATGCCAGGGCAGTACAAACACCTCACATGTGACCCCATTTTAGAAAGAAGACACCCCAAGGTATTCCGTGAGGGGTATGGTGAGTTCATGTAAAATGTTATTTTTTGTCACAAGTTAGTGGAATATGAGACTTTATAAAAAAAATAAAAAATATATCAATTTCCGCTAACTTGTGCCCAAAAAAAAAATTTCTGTGAACTTGCCATGCCCCTCACAGAATACCTTGGGGTGTCTTCTTTCCACAATGGGGTCACTTGTGCGGTATTTATACTGCCCTGGCATTTTAGGGGTCCTAAAGCGTGAGAATCCATATGCGTAAAAATGCCCTGTGAAATCCTAAAGGTACTCATTGGAATTTGGGCCCCTTTGCGCATTTTGGCTGCAAAAAAGTGGCACACATGTGGTATCGCCGTACTCAGGAGAAGTAGGGCAATGTGTTTTGGGGTGTATTTTTATATATACCCATGTTCGGTGAGAGAAATATCTCTGTAAACGACAACTTTTTAATTTTTTTTATACAAAGTTGTCAGTTTACAGAGATATTTCTCTCACCCAACATGGGTATATGTAAAAATACACCCCAAAACACATTGCCCTACTTCTCCTGAGTACGGCGATACCACATGTGTGACACTTTTTTGCAGCCTAGGTGCGCAAAGGGGCCCAAATTCCAACGAGTACCTTTAGGTTTTACAGGGCTGCTCACAATTTAGCCCCACCCAAAATGCCAGAACAGTACAAACACCCCACAAATGACCCCATTTTGGAAAGAAGACACCCCAAGGTATTCGCTGAGGGGCATAGTGAGTCCATGAAAAATTGAACTTTTTGTCAAAAGTTAGCAGAAAGGGAGACTTTGTGAGAAAAAACAATAAAAAATCAATTTCCGCTAACTTGTGCCAAAAAATAAATCTTCTATGAACTCGCCATGCCCCTCACGGAATACCTTGGGGTGTCTTCTTTCTAAAATGGGGTCACTTGTGGGGTATTTATACTGCCCTGGCATTTTAGGGGCCCTAAAGCGTGAGAATCCAAAATGCGTAAAAATGCCCTGTGAAATCCTAAATGGTACTCATTGGAATTTGGGCCCCTTTGCGCACCCAGGCTGCAAAAAAGTGTCACTCATGTGGTATCGCCGTACTCAGGAGAAGTAGGGCAATGTGTTTTGGGGTGTATTTTTACATATACCCATACTGGGTGAGAGAAATATCTCTGTAAATTGACAACTTTGTATAAAATGTTTTAAAAAGTTTCGTTTACAGCGATATTTCTCACACACAGTATGTGTATATGTAAAAATACACACCAAAACACATCGCCCTACTTCTCCTGAGTACGGCGATACCACATGTGACACTTTTTTGCAGCCAAGATGCGCAAAGGGGCCCTAAAACCAATGAGTACCTTTAGGATTGCACAGGGCATTTTTACGCATTTTGGATTTTCACGCTTTAGGGCCCCTAAAATGCAAGGTCAGTATAAATACCCCACAAGTGACCCCATTTTGGAAAGAAGACACCCCAAGGTATTCCGTGAGGGGCATGGCGAGTTCACAGAAATTTTTTTTTTTTGCCCCAAGTTAGCGGAAATTTATATATTTTTTTTTTTACAAAGTCTTATATTTCACTAACTTGTGACAAAAAATAAAATTTTACATGAACTCACTATACGCCTCACGGAATACCTTGGGGTGTCTTCTTTCCAAAATGGGGTCACATGTGGGGTATTTATACTGTCCTGGCATTTTAGGGGCCCCTAAAGCGTGAGAAGAAGTCTGGAATCCAAATGTGTAAAAATGCCCTGTGAAATCCTAAAGGTACTCATTGGTTTTAGGGCCCCTTTGCGCATCTTGGCTGCAAAAAAGTGTCACACATGTGGTATCGCCGTACTCAGGAGAAGTAGGGCAATGTGTTTTGGGGTGTATTTTTATATATACCCATACTTTGTGTGAGAAATATCGCTGTAAACGACAACTTTTTAAAAAAATTTTATACAAAGTTGTCAGTTTACAGAGATATTTCTCTCACCCAGCATGGGTATATGTAAGAATACACCCCAAAACACATTGCCCTACTTCTCCTGAGTACGGCGATACCACATGTGTGACACTTTTTTGCAGCCTAGGTGTGTAAAGAGGCCCAAATTCCAACGAGTACCTTTAGGTTTTACATGGCGGCTCACAATTTAGCCCCGCCCAAAATGCCAGAACAGTACAAACACCCCACAAATGACCCCATTTCAGAAAGTAGACACCCCAAGGTATTCACTGAGGGGCATAGTGAGTCCGTGGGAGATTTTTTATTTTTTTTGCCAGAAGTTAGCAGAAATGGAAACTTTATTATTTTAATTTTTTTCCTCAGAAAGTGTCATTTTCCGCTAAATTATGAAAAAAATGAAATGATACATGAACTCACCATGCCCCTCCGCGAATACTTTGGGGTGTCTTCTTTCTAAAATGGTGTCATTTGGGGGTATTTATACTATCCTGGCATTCTAGCACCTGAAGAAACATGACAGGTGCTCAGAAAGTCAGAGCTGCTTCAAAATGCCGAAATTCACTTTTTTGCACCATAGTTTGTAAACGCTATAACTTTTACCCAAACCAATAAATATACACTTATTGGACTTTTTTTTATCAAAGACATGTAGAACAATAAATTTAGAGAAAAATTTATATAGAAATGTAGTTTTTTTTTAAAAAAAATTACAACAGAAAGTTAAAAATGTCATTTTTTTGCAAAAATGTCGTTAAATTTTTATTAATAGCAAAAAAAGTAAAAATGTCAGCAGCAATGAAATACCACCAAATGAAAGCTCTATTAGTGAGAAGAAAAGGAGGTAAAATTCATTTGGGTGGTAAGTTACATGACGGAGCAATAAACGGTGAAAGTAGTGTAGTGCGGAATTGTAAAAAGTGGCCTGGTCATTAAGGGGGTTTAAGCTAGGGGGGCTGAAGTGGTTAAACACAATGGTGTAAGTGTTAGATATTGCAATTTTGGGGTAATAGACTCCCTTTAAGATTAAAAAAAAAAAAAATCCTCAGAGACCACAGAATCACAGGCAGCCTCCTAGACACCCCTCCCAAATGTGTCAGGGCAGGATGGGAGTTGTAGTTTCACAGCAGTGTGAATTCAGGACTGGGGAAAGCTGGGTGCCTGCCTCTACAGGATATCTTATTCAGGGCAGGCCCCTGGGAGAATTGGAGAGGCCATTTTGGTTGTCCCCCTGCTTTCCATTCATGTAAACACCCGCCCCCTTGACACATGTGGGAAGATAGGTAGATTAACATTACTTTTTTGGCACCGATTTTGGCGCCAAATCGACACTGAAACCACCTCCCACTGTTTTCAATGGGCGAACAGGGACTTTTGGTTTTCCAGACGGCGCTAAGAATGCGACTTGCGGCCGGGCGATGCTAGGAGTCGTAGTGTCCGGGGCGTCCTGTTGAACACGCTAATCCCCTGGTATCAGCGCTCACCGGTCGCCGCAGTAGTTCTGTCCCCGGCCGCTCCTTACTTTTTCAAGCTATTCAGAAGCTTCCAGCACGTGCGTTTATGGGTTACTTTCGGAAATGGGGCGGGGTCTACAAGCCAGCCAATAGATGCGCGCGATTGTTTTTCCTTTCAATAAACTTTATCATACAAACCAATTAGGACACGCCCATAAAGTTGCTGCATGTAGATATTGGTCTGTTGCTGGGCGCTGGGATATGGAGGCTGAGTTGTCACTGGATTGAATACGGGACACTATTGGGAAGATGATATAAGGATTTTTGGAGCATCTCTTCTTCCAATTCAGGGTTGTGCGGTTCCCCTGTTATGCCTCCTGGAAGGGTATTAGGCTAGGGCTACACAGTGTCCCAGAACAGTTGTGCAATATTATTTATAATGCTAGTCAATGGTGTCGCACTGCAACAAGGTGGATTTTGGAGTGACTGGCGCAGTCTCAACATCTCGCAATGATACCATTGATTATCATTATAAAAATGCAACTTTGGTGCGTGCGACATGAATATCATGTGACACCTGTCACTATGTAGTTGTACCCTTTTAGTGCCGTGTAGCCCTAGCCTTATTGTTAACTGGGTGGTGTTATCAGTTGTGAATGTGTCGCTGCCAGCACAATTGTTGTCCTATCAGTGCTGACAGTACCTCAGTATTCTGACCACTAGTGTTGAGCGAACTTGTGTTTTCAAGTTCGGTGTACAGGTTCTGGTTATCAAAGAATCCCGTTATGGATTCCGCTACCACGGAATTGTATGACGCCATGCACCATGGAAGCCTATAAGAGGCATTCCTTCATATGGCCAGCATAGACTTCTATTATGACGGAATGCCTCCTATAGGCTTCCATGGTGCCTGCCATCATAGAATTTCGTTATGGTCCGTGGTAGCGGAATCCATAACGGGATTCTTTGATAACCCGAACCTGTACGCCAAACTTGAAAACGCAGGTTCGCTCAACACTACTGACCACGCCGTCTGAGTGTGCTCTTTCGGGTATGCTCTGGCTCCCCCGTGTAGCGATCGGAGGAGCCACAGCTTGTATGCAGCAACCCCTGTCATAGAGAATGTGAAGAGGATGCTGCATAGTGTTTCCTATGTCTGTAGCAGGGCTCTATAGGAAACTAATACATTTATCATAGACTCCAATGCATTAGAGTCTAGGAGAATAGCAATCTTATGATTGCTGGTTATAGTAATATAAAAAAATAAAGTAAAAGAAAAAAATTCTAATCACCCCCTTTCCCCCAAAATAAAAAAATACACATCATGGGTATCGACACATGCGAAAACACCCGTACTGTAAAAATATAAAAATAATTTCTGCAGACGGCGAAATGGGAAAAAAGTCAAAATGGCCGATTTGCCGTTTTTGTTGGCTTCATTTCCCACAAAAAAAAATTAAATATAAAGTGATCAAAAAGTTGTACACACTCCAGAATGGTATCAATGAAAAAGTACAGATCGCCCTGAAAAAAAATGAGCCCCACAGAGCTCCATACTTATAACAACAAAAAAGTTATAGGAGTCAGAATATGGCGACGAAAAAATAAAACTGATTTTTATCAAAACACAAGAAAAACTATACATACGAGGTATCGATAGATTTGTACTGTACATCAAATGTTGTTAATAAATGTTAATAAAAGAAAAACGTAAAACGGTGGTGGAATTGCATTTCTTTCCAATTCCACCCCATTTGGAATTTTTACCCTGCTTTCCACTACATCATATGCAGTATTATATGGTGGTGTTGGAAAGTACAACTTGTCCCGCAAAAAAACAAGCCCTTATACGGCTATGTGAACGGAAAAATAAAAAAGTTATGGCTCTCCGTGATAGAAAAGGTTAAACACAAACAGTGTTATGGGATAAAAATGTTTAAAAAGTGCAGCAGTCATATGTTGGCAAGCAGGCAGCAGCATGATGGAGACAGCAGCAGCCTTACAGAATATGATGGTAGGCACAGACAATAGCAGTAGCATGAAGGCGGCATTGGCATGATAGAGGCAGCAGCCATACAGAACATGATGGTCAGCGGGTCACAGAAATGGCTTGATGGAGGTAGCAGCAGCCATACAGAACATGATGGCCACAGAGTCCCCTCACCTCCTCTTCATTGGTGGCAGTGGCCACAGAGTCCCCTCACCTTCTCTTCATTGGTGGCAGTGGCCACAGAGTCCCCTCACCTTCTCTTCATTGGTGGCAGTGGCCACAGAGTCCCCTCACCTTCTCTTCATTGGTGGCAGTGGCCACAGAGTCCCCTCACCTTCTCTTCATTGGTGGCAGTGGCCACAGAGTCCCCTCACCTTCTCTTCATTGGTGGCAGTGGCAGATTCTGATCGGATTAGGGTGAATAGGACAAGGGATTAAAAGATCCCAGGTTCTAGCCCCTAAGGGGGAAATAGTTAATAAACATAAAAAAAACCCACACCAAAATATTAAGTATAAATCTCCACGTCCAAAAAGTCCAAACTATTAAAATATTTTAAAAATCTCCTATGCGGTGAACGCCGTAAAAGAAAAACTGCGCGATTCGCCATTTTTTTAGTCACCTTGTCCCCCCAAAAAATAGGATAGGACAGTTTATGGGCCAGACATTTCATAAAATGCGGAATGTACGCGGCTTTTTTTGGCGTTTTTTTTTTGCATGGTAGCGAGTATCGCAATACTACCTGTGTCCTCACCTTTAGTTAAGGCCACTCTTGCCATCTGGAGGAAACATGACGTTAGGACGTTTTGTTCTAAATTCCCGTCCCCTCTGATCCAAATTAGGGACTGTTTAGACCCAACACACCTAGGTCACCAATCTCTCCCTCACGCCTTGAAATCTTGCACACTAAATCTGGATGCAGTACTTGATCAAGATGGATCAATATATGAACCACTTGCCTTCTGCCAAAAACTAAATATTCCTACGCTAAACGCGCTACAATATCAATATGTTAGATCTCGCATTAAGAAATGCATATCACCGATCGCTGGACCCACGGAACTGACGTGGTTTGAAAAATTGCTTTTCCAAACGGCCACACCTACCAAAACCCTTTCAAAAATAGGCAAACAATTACTGGACATAGAAAAACCGCACTCCTTTTATTATATCTGGGAATGGGAAAGGGATCTGAAGCTAAAACTCTCCGGGGTTGACATTAAAGCAATATTTCTGGCACCCAAGATGATATCTTGATGTGTCACCATCCAAGAAAATGCTTTTAAAGTCCTCACAAGATGGTATATGACCCCTGAAAAGTTGCATAGAATGCATGGAACAACGTCTAATATTTGTTGGAGATGCATGGCCCAAACAGGTGACTTTATGCATATATGGTGCACATGTAGCAAGATCACTCCTTATTGGGAAGAAATATTTAAACGGATGAGATCTCTGTGGTCAATTCCAGAGAATAACCTACGCTCTCTCCCTGAAGTAGCCCTCCTATCTCTAATCCCAGATAATGTTAAAGCCTCAGAAAAAACTCTGATTAGAATACTATTGGCAGTCTCTAGACTGCTTATAGCCTCTAATTGGAAAATGGACACCCCACCGTCTATTTCACAATGGATAGACAAAGTAAATGATATAGCAAGATTAGAGGAGTTATCTTATTGGGAATCACGTTCTCATCCAAGATATATGGAGATATGGTCACCCTGGAAAAAGAGACCTCCTCCATAGATCTTTATCCGTAATTTATCCTTTCAGTTGGTGCCGATGTCAGGCCGCTGCACATCCAACATGCACATCCAAGCTGCTTGCAAGTATATTTTTGCAAATTCATCCTTCATTTGGATGATCTTCGGAGGTGTACAGTTCTCTCAATGCAGTCAAATTTCCAAATGTAGTCGGTCTTTTCATGTAGCCAGCCTTTCCATGTAGTCAGCTTTTCAATGTATCCAGCTTTCTCAAGGTAGTCAGCCCTTCAATGTAACCAGCCCTTCAATGTAATCAACTAACCTGTGTAGTCAGCCTTTTAGTGTAGTCAGCCTTCTGATGAAACTAGCCTATTAAGACAACCGACCTTCAATGTACAGTTGTATTCAAAATTATTCAACCCCCAATGCTGTAAAGGGTTTTAGGGAATTTAGTGTACATTTGTAATTGTGTTCAGAATGAAATCTTACAAGGACTTTTTAAAGAACCAAATTCAACTAAAATGACATCAATTGTTTTTGTAATACAGTATTAAATGTTTTTTTTGTGATTTCTTCATTGACACAATTATTCAACCCCTTAAAGACTACCACTCTTAAGAACAGAGGTTCATTCAAGTGTTTTCGATCAGGTATTGAAAACCCCTGTGGATGTCAAGGAGCAGCAATCAAGCATCATAAGCACCAATTAGGCAGATTTAAAATGACTGTGATACTCAGCTCCTTCTAGACATTTACTGGTGTGTTTACAAACATGGTGAAGTCAAGAGAATGGTCCAGGAAGACAAGAGAAGAGGTGATTTCTCTTCACAGGAAGGGCAATGGCTATAAGAAGATTGCAAAGATGTTAAACATACCAAGAGACACCATAGGAAGCATCATTCGCAAATTCAAGGCAAAGGGCACTGTTGAAACGCTACCTGGTCGTGGCAGAAAGAAGATGCTGACTCGACTGCTGTGCGCTACCTGAAGCGCAAAGTGGAGAAAAGTCCCCGTGTGACTGCTGAGGAACTGAAAAAGATTTGTCAGATGCGGGTACTGAAGTTTCAGCTCAGACAATAAGGCGTACACTGCGTAATGAAGGCCTCCATGCCAGAACTCCCAGGCGCACCCCCTTGCTGTCTCCAAAGAATAAGAAGAGTCGACTGCAGTATGCCAAAAGTCATGTGGACAAACCACAAAAGTTTTGGGATAGTGTTCTGTGGACTGTTGAAACAAAATTAGAACTGTTTGGCCCATGGATCAACGCTATGTTTGGAGGAGGAAGAACAAGGCCTATGAAGAAAAGAACATCTTGCCTACTGTGAAGCATGGCGGGGGGTCAATCATGCTTTGGGGCTGTTTTGCTTCTACAGGTACAGGGAAGCTTCAGCGTGTGCAAGGTACCATGAATTCTCTTCAGTACCAGGAGATATTGGATGAAAATGTGATGCAGTCCGTCACAAACCTAAGGCTTGGGAGACGTTGGACCTTTCAACAGGACAATGATCCCAAGCATACCTCCAAGTCCACTAGAGCATGGTTGCAGATTAAAGGCTGGAACATTTTGAAGTGGCTATCGCAGTCACCCAGACTTAAATCCGATTGAGAACCTCTGGTGGGACTTAAAGAAAGCAGTTGCAGCCCGCAAGCCTAAGAATGTGACTGAACTGGAGGCTTTTGCCCATGAAGAATGGGAGAAGATACCCGTAGATCGCTGCAAGACACTTGTGTCAAGCTATGCTTCACGTTTAAAAGCTGTTATAACTGGAAAAGGATGTTGTACTAAGTACTAAGATTGAATGTCACTTGGGGGTTAAATAAAACTGATAATGATGTGAGCACAGAAAATACATTTGTGGTTATTTCATTATAAATGTTATGTTATATTTGTCTGACTTACAAGTGCCTCTTTGATTTAATTGTAAACAAGATGAATGAAATGATCAAAATCAATGTCAAACTGGCCAAAACACTCAATTTCAGTGGGGGTTGAATAATTTTGAACACAACTGTAGGTGGTCTCTCAATGTGGTCAGCTATTCAATGTAGCCGGTTTTTCAGTCGTAGCTAGCCATTTATTGTAATGTAGTCAGCTTTCATAGGGGTCATCTTCCTACTGTATTCTACTTAACATCTCACTTGATCCTCTTTTTGTTCGGATTATTAATCCTCTCGTCTATTACATAGCACATTGTAGACAAGCTATGATCGGGAACCCAGTAACATATGTATGTATACTTTCTGATCCTAATGCCACCAACCACAGGCCAACAAACCACTTAGATCTTATGTACTTCTGACACTCCTTGTAAACTCCCCCCCCCCCCACACACTCTCTTCTGTTCCCCCCCCCCCCCTTTTGCCCCATTTCCTTTCCGTTTGTTCATCCCCTCCCAACCCTCATTGTTTTGCCTGACACTTGCCTAACAGTGTCCTTAGGCCCCTTTCACACAAGCGAGTTTTCCGCGCGGGTGCAATGCGTGACGTAAACGCATAGCATCCGCACTGAATCCTGACCCATTCATTTCAATGGGTCTGTGTACATGAGCGTTTTTTTTCACGCCTCACTTGTGCGTTGCGTGAAAATCGCAGCATATTCTATATTTTGCGTTTTTCACGCATCCCTAGCCCCATAGAAGTGAATGGGGCTGCGTGAAAAACGTATTGCATCCGCAAGCAAGTGCGGGTGTGTTGTGTTTTTCACTGATGGTTGCTAGGAGATGTTGTTTGTAAACCTTCAGTTTTTTATCACGCGCGTGAAAAACGCATCAAAACGCATTGCACCCGCGCGGAAAAAACTGAACAACTGAACTCAATCGCAGGCAAAACTGAATGGCTTTGCCTGTGAAATCGCACAGTTTTCACTGAACGCATCCGCAACGCATCCGGACCTAATCCGGACACGCTAGTGTGAAAGAGGCCTTAGTGTTGAGTACGGGGGATACTGATTTGTTATTATTACTCTGTTCATGCAACAACTGTAATATGTGTTGTTCGTGGAATTGCACAAAGAAACTGTTTGTTGCTGTATTGTTGATATGAAAATCAATAAAAAGAATTATAACAGAAAAAGAGTATCTCAATACTTTTTTATGGTATCGAAACCGAATCAAAATTTTGGTATCGAAACAACCCTATCAAGGAGGCTGAACTGGCTACTGCTGCTGCACCTTGATGTCACCAAACCACCTGTCACTGCGTAAGCAAGCGAGTCTACAGGTTGCCATTCTGGTCAGCGTGTCTTTCCAAATCTGCCCCCCACTGAGATTATTGGGTGTCATGGCCAGTGGGCCAGTGTCACCTTCATCATCATCCTCTCCAACTCCGACTTCTATTCCTCCTCCTGGGGCAGCACCTCCTTCTTCTCCCCCAAGGGAGTTTCTTATTGTGGGTCCCCAACAGCTACATGGTGGACAGCAAGATGTGTTAGCCGTTCTTCTTCCTCCTCCATTGTTGCCATCTATTGCATGAGAATCAGTGTCTCTTCTAAAATACATATGAGGGACAACTGCAGCATAAACGGCAATGAGCTGCCACTGCCCTGGAAACAACACGTGCACTCTGCTGAGGCTGGTGCATCACAAAATAATGTACAGCTTTCCGCTGTTTCTACACATAGACGGACTGGCCATAGATGCTGCAGGGAAATTTCCTGGTGGACCGATGTTCAGAGGGCCACCCAAGCCATCCTTTTGGCCACCGGCCAAACCTAACCCTTAGGATACTGGAAGTTTTTGTGTATTTATTTTTCTAACCTATCTTCCTTAAGTGATAACTTTTTTTATTTTTCCGTTCACATATCCATATAAGGGTTTATTTTTTGCAGGACAAGTTGTAATTCTAACGCCACCGTTTAATAAGCGGGGGAAAAAAATTCCAGATGGGGTGGAATTGGAAAAAAAACGCAATTCCTCCACCGGTTTTACAGGTGTTGTTCCTCCCAAACTGACCTGTGCCCTTCATTTTCTGGGTCAAAACGATTACAACAATACCACATATGTATAGCTTTTGTATGTCTAAAAAGTGTAAAAAAAAAATGTAAACTTTGAAAAAAAACATTCTAACCCCCATAACTTAGTTATATATACTGAGCTACTAGGGTCTCGTTTTTTTGCAGGATAATCTGTAGTTTTTATTGATACCATTTTGGAGTATGTGTGACTTTTTATCACATTTTGTAATATTTTCTTGGGTAAGAGAAGCGATAAAAAATGGCAAATGTGCCATTTTGACCCTTTTTCCCGTTACGCCATTCGCCGTATTGGAAAAATATTTTAATATTTTAATAGTAACGGCGTTTTTGGACGCGGTGATGCCCATGAGGAGGGGATTTAAACTTTTATATTTTTACATTTATTTATATATTTTATAACAGTTTTTCTTACTTTTTTAATGATTTTAAAGCTCATATTTTTTATTCTAAACCCTCATGGATCTTTTACACCCATGATTTGTATAGAATTGCTAATTTCTTATGTTGGCTTGCCACCTGCTGGCCAAAATAGGAATTGCAGTTTCAATACCCTGGGTCTCTTCAGAGAGATCCAGCGTATTGAAACCAATGAGGATGCTGGTAAGAAGCCTTTAGATGCTGTGATTTCACTTGATCACAGCATCTAAAGTCTTTAATGACCGTGATTGGCATTATTTCTGGTCTCTGTCATCTAAAGGCTTTAATGACCGTGATCGGCATTATTTCCGGTCGCAGTTATTAGCCGCAGGTCTCTGCTGTTTGAAAGAGCGGACACCCACCGGTCATGATGCCCGCTGCACAAGCGAGTGGACGCCATGTTTGTACTTTAACCCAAAGTGCCATATGGCACTAGAGCAATGTAGGATCTTCAGACACTTATGCTCCTGGCCAGTGACCACAGGTCCCCTCCTGAATTCAACTGTATTGCCATCCTCAGGATGAAGATACAGTTCAATACTTTGGTGCGGGCGGCAGCATTTTGTGCTGCACTATGGTGTTTGGTTCTGCTGGGGCAGCATATTGTGCTGCACTGTGATATTTGGTTCTGCTGAGTCAGTGTATTGTGCTGCTCTGTGATATCTGGTTCTTCTGGGGCAGTATATGTTCTGCACTGTGGTATCTGGGTCTGGGGGGGCTTTTTTTATGTTGCACTGTGATATTTGGTTCTGCTGAGGTGGTATTACATTGGAGAAGTTAGTTTTTTTTTTCAGGGCCACTTTAAGTTACCAATCTGCCCCTGCTTGTACAGACAATTGAGCATTTGCAATGTTGATTTCCAGTGAGCTGAAATATTGTGGATTAAGCCACGTAGCTGCAGATCATTCTGACGCTGCAAGTCCAGGAGAGCTTTTCTGACCACGTGAGAATGGCTGAAAAGAGAGACAGTTTCCAGGACATTGCCAGCACCTTGCACAAGCCAGTGTGTTTTTTTTTAAAAAGGCCATGCAGGGAGCATGTGTTATTGTCCCCAGGTTCAGGGCGGCCAGGATGTTGCGGCCATTGTTGCTAACGGCTTTGCCCTGTCGGAGTCGGCGGGCTGACAGAGGTATGTTTGATGTATTTTAACAACTGCTGGCCTGTGTGGTTACTCTCACCCAGGCGGATCAGCTACAACACTGCATGCCAACGCGTGACTTGACACATTTGATAAGAGAAAGGAGGAGTGGGAGTGCTGTTGTTGACGGGACTGTGTCCATGGAGGAGGTGAATAAGTGCTTGCTCTTGGAGCTAGCCGGATGATATTGTTTGGGGGGTGGGGGTGGGGCTCGGCAAAAAGACCTAGCTATGTTGGTGGGGTGCAGCTTGGCGCACAGCAATGATCGCAAGGAGTGGCCGACGTTCTCCGTCATGTAAGAGTACAAGGTAGTACTACAATGGTAGTGCAGCAACTGCATCGCCGGCAACATGGCCAGGTAGAGGTTCAGCTTGTAGACAAGCTATTTACTGGTGGAGAAAAGTTTTTAATGGCCAAAAATAGATCTCTCACGTTGGAGCGGAGGGCAAGGAAGAGTCTTAGCATGGAAAGAAGAAGGTGATAATGACAAAGATACTCTATTGCTTGGGGATGCGGCTTAGCTGCAACTAAGAGGACCAGGAGAAGGAGGACAGACTGTTCTGATTGGGAATGCTGTCCAGTTGTATTTTCCTAAAGGATCCAGTGATTCCGCCTCATGTGCTGCAATAGACTTCTGGTACCTATGATTGTGTTTTTGTGTTTGAACACCCACGGCTTATTTTAATCCTGCACAAATATTGTAGATGGCTGTGGTTAAGTATGCCCGCCTTATAGAGAAAATAGCCACACAGGAGTTGCTCATACAGAACTACAGGCATCTGAGCCACGGGCGTAGGAAGTGGGGGGGACGGGAGGCGGGTCGGATCCCCCCCAAGAAATAATGCGGTGGGGGGGGCGGGTATGCTAAAATCCCCCCCAGCACGGGACACAGCCCGGAAGAGGCCTGCATCGCATCGCTGTGACGGATGGAGGTAAGTATAAGTGTCTTGTTTTGTGTGTATTTTTTTTTTTTTAAACCGGACCCACTGGCCCATAAAAGGGGGGGGGGGCCGAGAAATGTGGGTGTGGCTTGACGGTGGGCGGGGACCCCCCAGATTTTTGGGGCCTCCTACGCCCATGATCTGAGCTCGGCTTAGCTCTGGCATGTTTTGGGCCTAACCTACCCACAGTGAGAGCAGCACTAATGATGCCACTAATGACTACTGACGCCTAATATCACATTATCATTTATATATAATTTTGTGCACTACCCTATGTATTGGTGTACTGATCATGTTTTTGGTTTAATTAAAACCACACTGGTTTTATTAAATTGAACAACCCCCAAAAATTGGATCCGTGTGGAGACAGAAATAAACAGATTTAGCCCTAATAGTACGTTATCAATCACTGATGTTTTGTCTGCTACCCTGCATATTTTATACGGTAAAACTTAGTTAATTTAATTTTTTGTTTATGTGAGAGGCCCTGATATGGAGATTGGACTAGTATTTCAGGTGCTTTCACTGAGATTTAAAATGTTAGATCAATGGTAGAACGTGTGTTGTACAGTTTTGAGCTTATTCCACACCCCACCCCCATAAAAAGGATTTCTGTTCAAATGTGATGATGATGATGTGAGCAGTTCTGCTAGGAGGCAAAGCCAGCATCAGCTACTCACTTCTCACTCCCTGGCTGACAGCTTTGCCTGCCTGTCCCTATTCTACACATACAATTATTCTTCCTCGTAATTCTAGCCTTTCCCTTCACTGTCCCTGGCTATAAAATAGAAGCTTGATTTCTGACAGTCTCTGACTCGCTAAGATAGTTTTTCTGGCAGATATTGTAAGACCCCTCCACCCTTATTTACAGCCCAGCACAGAATGATGTTTTGCTTGTTATACTCTGTCACCTCCCTGCCTGCTGCAGCTCTGATTGGCTTATCTAGGCTGCCTGTCGGCCTGTGAGACAATCAGGGAAACCCCTCCCCCCACTTCCTCTCAGGGTCATGTGAGCACCCCACTTCTTCCTCCCTAGTGCTTTTTTCCCTCTGACATGAGCACTAAAATGGCGCTACACGCCATTTTACTGGATTCGTCCAAAACAAACCTGAAAAGGTTCTGGTTCGGCTGTCATCCCCAAAAAATGCTAAGTTTGTAACTAACTAGTTCGCTCAATGTTAAATAAAAACCTTCCATAATTGTTAATAATATTAAAACTTCTCTAATGTAAAAACTTCTTTAAATTCAAAACTAAACCCATTTAAAAATTCGCATGACCTTTCCACTCAGTTGGGAGAAGGAATCCCTTCCACAGTTGACATCAATCAGCCAATAGAGTCTGGGGGGAAGGATTTTCATTCATAAAGCTTCCCGTGCAACAGCGCTACACTATAGGCTCCTATACACTGGACGACAGAGCAGCAGATTGTTGGGAAGGAAGCGTTCCTTCCTGGTAATCGCCTGCTCGCTGGTGGAAGACACCGCTGCTATTACATGCAGCGATCTCCTCCAGAGTATGAGGAGGAGTGATCGCTATTGTCATCAATCTTACCCATACTGACTCGTTTGCCAAAAGCAGATCGTGTTTACAGAGCACCATCTTCTGCTAGTAAACGATAATTTTTGCATCTGCACAAACGATCAAATTACCGAAATTACTAGCGTTTTGCTAGTTTTTTGGGTAACTGCCGGTACATTTTTTAAAAATTTGTTTTATTGAACAAAGTAATGTACTAGTATACATCAAATCTTATGAAAATCAAACAATTTTATAAACATTAACTGTACCATATCTATACCATTTCAGACTACAGTTTCCATATGTATTGCATACACGAATAAAGCATACTTAATATTTCACATGTAATTACATGACATATAGCAAAATCAACCAGATGCTGCATTAAGGTTAGCAGAAAATCTTTGATCTGAATACATAGTTTGCATAGATGAGCACCATGATCCCCAAACCTTACTAAACTTTTGAGGGCAACCTATATTCTTAAATACAATGTTTTCATAAGGTATAACAGCATTCACTAACACCTTCCATTGATTGACAGAAGGGCTTCTGTCGCCCATCCAACGGATCACTATCGCTTTTTGTGCGAGTAATAAAGTTTCTCTCAGAAAAATCCTCACATGATGAGAATATAATTCTTCATCGGCTTTACAAAAACATAACCATAGCAAAGGCAGGTGCACTCTGCGGCAGTACTAAACCCTCACACTGATGTTAAAATTGAGAGGTTAGTTCGACACATCCTACTAGGAGGACATGTCTTAGGCTCGGACACCACCGCAAGGTCTCTCAAGTAGCCCGAGGCCCTACCACTCAACCTACCTGTGCCGTATGGGCGATACCAGGGGCCGTTGGGCATTACGGGAGCGTAAGGCCTGACTCACAGACAGCTCACCAGTGACCTCCAGCATGTAACCATGCTTGCAGTGGGAGGTGGGAGGTGCCTGTGAGCCCCACCCGAGACCAGCTGATATGGCCCAGAGCCTCCCAGGTGCACCTGAATGTAGCCTGTAGATGAAAAGCAGGCACATTTAAATTGGAGTTTATACACCTCCAAACATATTATACAAACCATTAGAAAACGTGGTGTGGTGTTTAACAAGCAGGATATGCTCAACCCATATGCAGTTGTGCATGTATATAGGGGAGCACATCCTGCACTTGTAGTCCATTGCTAGGGGAAATCAACAGCAAAAAATGCATACAATGGAAGATGCCAGCAACAGACTACAAGTACCACAGTAACCATCCTACATACGATAACGATAATGTGGATGTGGAGAACAATCAAAAACATAACCATAGCAAAGGCAGGTGCACTCTGCAGCAATACTAAACCCTCACACTGATGTTAAAATTGAGAGCTCCTACTTACATTATTGTTATCGTATGTAGGATGGTTATTGTGGTACTTGTAGTCCGTTGCTGGCATCTTCCATTGTATGCATTTTTTGCTGTTGATTGCCCCTAGCAAAGGACTACAAGTGCAGGATGTGCTCCCCTATATACATGCACAACTGCATATGGGTTGAGCATATGCTGCTTGTTAAACACCACAACACGTTTTCTAATGGTTCATCGGCTATACCAAATAAACACAACTTTGGGGTCATCGGTATAGGAAGGTTCAAAAGGACAGAGATAAAATCTGTGATATCTTTCCAGAATGTTTGTATGTATGAACATTCCCATATGAGATGCCAGAAGTTAGTACCTGTACCGCATCCTCATTCTGTACCTAATCTACCTATCCTATGCAGCCATGTAGGAGAGAGATAACTTTTGTGAATGATACAAAGTTGTATAAACGTATTGTTAATGGATGGGGAGACCAGAGTAGGGGACTTCAAAACGTCCTCATCTGTGAGATCTGGGATCAGAGTTTTCCATTTGGAGAGAACTGAAAGAGATGCTTTGTGCATTTTGGTGCTTAATAAGTGTGTGTAAACGGCAGATATAAAACCTCGAGGGCCTTGGGAGTGTATCACACCAATCATTGGGTAGACATTGATAATCACCGAGATGCCTCTAAAATGTGATTGCACAACATGGCATAACTGTAGGTATTTATAGAATGCAGCCCTGTCACGTCAATTACTCAGCTGTTCAAAGGTATTGAACACATTATCAGTGAAAAGATCTCCCAGCACGACAATCCCACGTTCCCCCCAAAATTGTTTGTTCACTATGGCGTGCAGGGAGGGAAACATGGGGTTATCCCATAAAGGTACATCTGCAATTAGTCTCCCATACCTGAATAGCCAGTTTATGTATTGGTAACAGCAAGCGAGGGAAGAGTCGTGGTCGCTCCTACACTGGCCAAAGTGAATTAAGATTTAGAAACACAGCCAGATGTTTCTCCGCACGGTCCAGATGAACACCAGGAGATAACCACGTCCTCAAATGCCGTAGTTGTCCCGCTAGATAATATAGGTGCAGATCAGGAAGAGACATACCCCCATTCCCCCTAGGGCGACACAGAGCATCTATGGAGACTATTAGAGCCCCATATAAACGGAGACATTAGCGATGTACATCGTTGAAATATCGCTTAGGGGATAATAAAAGGCGCATGTTGGGGATAATAAAATGTGCATGATAATAAAAGACATACAGCCATTTAGGGAGTATAATTAATTTAATCAAATTTTTGCAGCGGCAGTCCTCCCCAAACTCTGAATTTGTCTGCGCTGTAGTTTAGAAGTGGTTGGATGTTAAGGTTATGAAAATAGGTTGCGTCTTTAGTAATAGTAATTCCTAAGTATTTAAAGTCAGAGACTATCGGCAAGTCTATATTGGGGAGAGGGAATTTAGGGGATATAGCGGGAATAAAACTGACTTGGACCAATATATACTTAAACCGGAGAAATGGCTAAACGCTTGAATGAGAGCTGTAGCTCGGGGCAATGTGACTTCCACATCTGACATAAAAAGCGCCATATCATCCGCGTACAATCCCACTCTATCTTACTGATCACCTATATGTACTTCCCTAAATTGCAGATCTGTCCTAATGCGTATGGCTTGAGGTTTAATCGCCAAAGCGAAGAGCAGAGGGGATAATGGACACCCTTGCCTAGTCCCACGCCCCAACTGAAAATTTGCAGAACACATATCATTCACCAAAATTTTAGCCCTGGGATGTTTATACAGAATCGATATCCATTTAGTGAATGCAGGCCCAATTCCAAAACACCAAAGAGCAGCAAGTAAGTAGGGCCATTCCACAGAATCAAAGGCCTTAGCGCTGTCCAGAGACGACAGAGCCTATTGTTGTTTCCATCGAAGGCCGATCCAGGTGACCACCTGCACTCTTCTAATGTTGTCAGTAATGGACCTACTAGGCAAGAATCCAGATTGCTCAGGGTGGATGAGGTTAAGAATAACCCTACTCAGGCGCTGTGCTAGAATCTTGGCCAGAATTTTATAATCCAGATTCAGCAATGATATAGGTCTATAAGACCCACAATCAACTGGATCCTTGCCTTGTTTAAGAAGTATCACAATGGTAGCCTCATATAGTGAGGGTGGTAAATATCTCTTCACAAAAGATTCATTTTACATCTGGAGCAGAGAGGAAGTCAATAAGTCAGCATATCTGGAATACACCTCCAATGGCTGGGAGATTTCCCATTTGCTAGTGATTTAATGGCATCCAGTATTTCTTGGGTCGTTATGGGACATTCTAGAGCAGGCATCCTCAAACTGCGGCCCTCCAGCTGTTGTAAAACTACAACTCCCACAATGCCCTACTGTAGGCTGATAACCTGTAGGCCAGGCATGTCCAAACTGCAGCCCTCCAGCTGTTGCAAAACTACAACTCCCAGCATGTCCTAATAGCTGTAGGCTATCCAGGCATGCTGGAAGTTGTAGTTTTGCAACAGCTGGAGGGCCGCAGTTTGGACATGCCTGCTGTAGGCTGTTTGGGCATGCTGGGAGTTGTAGTTTTGCAACAACTGGAGGGCCACAGTTTGAGGATACCTGTTCTAGACTTTGAGCTGCCTCCAAGGAGAGCCTGGGACAGTCCAGCCCCTGAAGATAATTAGTAACCTCAGCTGGAGTGTACTTCGTACAATTCCTGGTAAAATTCCCGAAACCTTCGAGCTATGGCTTCAGGTTCTGACACCATTGCACGATATGGTGAACGATATGTGCCAGCAGCTTGCTAGACTGGTTGCCAAGTTCAAAGTAAGACTGTTTGGTAAAGAACAACTTGCGGTAAGCCTTTTCATTCAGTAGGGCTAGATATTGGCGACCTTTCAGCAACCACTCATCTCTATTCGGAATTGAGGGGTCCGCTATGTACATCCTCTCTAACGAGCGCATTCTGTGGCTAACTCCTTCTCTTGTTTAGCTGAGGCCCGCTTAATGAAGGAGATGGATGATCTCAGGCGTTTCCCACACTAAATATCTATCATTATGGATATCATGTTCAGATAAGTATACTGATAGCTGATCTGGAATGCGATCTGAAGGTGAAAATAGCGTGAGCCAAAACGGGTGAATTCTCATGGAGTGTCCCTGTCCTCTAACATTGGCCAGTATTGTCAATTGTATAGGGTTTTGATCAGAGATTCCCCGAGCTCCATACACCACCTGATAAGGAAGTGAACACATGGTCAGGTTAACAAAGACATAATCGATGCGGGACAGGGAGTTATGGCTAGCTGACTAACATGAGTAGGACCTGTCATCAGGGTGCTTGAGACGCCACATGTCCATCCACCCCACCTCCTCCATCAGCCTGGACAAAGGCGACCCATACGCAGGACATCCACGTGGCTGTTCAGTTCCATTAAATCTGTCTAACATGGGGTTAAGGGTCATGTTGTAGTCCCGCATACATAGTACCCTAGCTGAGGGATAAGATGCAGCAAAGCAGATCGCCTGATGCAGTACTTGAAGGGAGGAAGGTGGAGGTATGTAAACCCCTAATATCACATACAAAATGCAGTTAATACTGTATATGCTGCTACAAAAATGTACTTCCCCGCAGTATCTATCTGCAGTTTCTCAACTTCCCACCGTAGGGACTTGTGCACCAGTATGGAAACCCTTCTAGACAAGTTGGAGTCACAGGAGTGTTGAGACCATTGAGACCATGGTTTGCACAATCTCTTAGTAATCTCTGGAGTTAGGTGGGTCTCTTGCAGACACAAGACATGAGGGTTAAATTGTCTAATCGCTGAAAACACCATGGCGCGTTTCCTAACACTTCCAAGGCCCCTAATATTCCAGGACATTATACGTATATCTATATCTGCCATTGTGATAATGTAATAGAGTCATACATAACCCGCCCCTCCAAATTTAGTACCAGCATCCAGTGGTACAACCTAGGATACCTCATGTAACATAGCAATACATAGGTAGGTATGCGATAATAGTACAAAACCAGTGAAAACCAAACATATAAAGGAAACTTGCCTAGAGTCATCTAGCGGTCAAGTCTAACACTAAGTATCCCAGTTGGAGTATACGGATATCAGGGTACAAAGTGGTAGACCTGTCGTGGCAAAATAGTACACAAAAAAACAAGAGAGACCCCCATCAAACTTGTGGACACAGAGTTACCCCCGCAGGAGAATATATCTGCAACACAGGTCATGTCAGACATACTGCAGGCGCCGCAACGGAATGTCCAGTACAATCAACATTGTGGTGTAGTCGTGTAAATTGCAGAGGCGATTACTGAACACAGATAAGAGAAGAGAGTGAAAAATAAAGAGATGCCATGGAGTAATGAAGATGAAGCAGGTGGGACGTGGAGGGGATGGGAGAGGGCCAAAGGAGAGGGAAAGGAGGGAGGGGAAAGAGTACGGCAAGCATAAAAGCATATACCCAGGAGGTAGGCAGAATGGCAAATCAGACAGTGGGTTACAGAACATAGTAACATAGTAACATAGTATATAAGACCGAAAAAAGACATTTGTCCATCCAGTTCCGCCTGTTTCCTACAAGTTGATCCAGAGGAAGGCAAAAAAAACCTGTAAGGCAGAAGCAAATTTTCCCCACTTAAGGCCTCTTTCACACTTGCGTTCTGAGGATCCGGCAGGCACTTCCGTCCCGCCGGATCCGTCAGAACGCAAGTCGCCTGAAAGCATTAGAAGACTGATCAGGATCCTGATCAGTCTTCCAAATGCTTTCAGGTTACTATGGCAGCCAGGACGCTATTAACCCCTTAAGGACACAGGGTTTTTACATTTTTGCGTTTTCGTTTTGCGCTCTATGCCTTCCAAGAGCCATAACTTTTTTATTTTTCCGTTCACATGGCCATATGAGGGCTTATTTTTTTGCGGGACAAGTTGTACTTTCCAACGCCATCATTTAATAATGCATACGGTGTAGTGGGAAGCGGAAAAAATTCCAAATGGGGTGAAATTGCAAAAAAAGCAATTTCACCACAGTTTTACGGGTTTCTAAATTACGATGTTTGATTTGCGATAAAACTGACCATTTAGTTTTATTCTACAGGTCAGTACAAATCCGGCGATACCCAATATGTATAGCTTTTCTTGCGTTTTGATAGTGAAAAAAAATTCAAAAGTGGGAAACATTTTTTTTTTTTTGTCGCCATGTTTTGACCGCTATAACGTATTTGTAAATAAGTGTATGGCGTTGTATGGGGGCTTATTTTTTGCGGGGCGATCTTAACTTTTAGTTGATACCATTATGGGGTGTGTAGGACTTTTTGATCGCTTTTATTTAATTTTTTGAGGAAATGAAGCGTCCAAAACGGCAAATCGGCCATTTGGGCGCTTTTTCCGTTTTTCTGTTTACCGTATGGGAAATATATTTTTATATTTTTATACTATGGGCGTTTCACACATTGTGACACCCATGATGTGCATTCTTTTTATTTTTTTATTATTTTATTTTAATTTTGGGGAAAGGGGGTGATTTAAATTTTTAGGTTTTTTTTTATTTTTTTATTTATTTTTTATTTTTTTAATTTTTTACACTTTTATATAGATCCCATAGGGACCTATATAAATCAGTTACCTGATTGCTTCTATCATAAATTCCAATACACTTGTATTGGAGTTTATGAGCATTTTATTACTTTCCTATGAAGCCCTATTGCTAACAAGGGCTCCATAGGAAATAGTAAGTGATAGCCTGAAGCTGAATGAAAGGCTTGAGGCTATCCCTTACAGCGCTCCGATTCTCCCGATCACCACTAGGGGAGCCAGAGCGCTGCCGAAAGTTTTACTTTCGGTTTTAGCGTGCAGATGCCGTGATCAGGATTGATCACGGCATCTGCAGGATTAATGATCGCGGTCGGCAGCGCTGCCGATCAGCGATCATCAGCTGCGGGGTCAGCTACAGGAATCAGCCGGACTTCGCAGCGATGGTGCCCGCAGCGGCCAGAAGCGGGCGCCATCTTTAGGGACTGGACACATGACGTACCCATACGTCATGTGTCCTTAAGGAGTTAAAGTCCTGGTTGCCATAGTAGTAGTGGGAACGGTATACCTGACAGTCCGTGCGGCCCCGGGCGCTCCAGAATGACGTCAGAGCGCCTCATGCGCATGGATCACGTGATCCATGCGTGTAGGGCGCCCTGACGTCACTCTGGAGCGCCCTGGGAGCCGCACGGATGGTAAGTATACTGCTCCCCACTACACTTTACCATGGCAACAAGGACTTTAGCGTCCTGGCTTCCATGGTAACCATTGAGAAAAAGCTAAACGGCGGGTCCGGCGATGCACTGAAACGACGTTTAGCTTAAGGCCGGATTAATGCCTTTCAATGGGCATTAATTCCGGATCCGGCCTTGCGGCAAGTGTTCCGGATTTTTGGACGGAGCAAAAAGCGCAGCATGCTGCGGTATTTGCTGCATCCAAAAAACGTTCCGGTCCTGAACTGAAGACATCCTGATGCATCCTGAACGGATTTCTCTCCATTCAGAATGCATGGGGATGATCCTGATCAGGATTTTTCTGGCATAGAGCGCCGAGGACGGAACTCTATGCTGGAAAAGAAAACGCCAATGTGAAAGGACCCTAAGGGGAAAAAAATTCCTTCCCGACTCCAATCAGGCAATCAGAATAACTCCCTGGATCAACGACCCCTCTCTAGTGAATAACCCTAATTTTGATAACCTTTCAGGGTACTGTAGATCCATCATTCCAGTTATTACTTTAGTTGCCCTCCTCTGAACCCTCTCCAGCTCTGCTATGTCTGCCTTGCTCACAGGAGCCCAGAACTGTACACAGTACTCCATGTGTGGTCTGACTAGTGATTTGTAAAGTGGTAGGACTATGTTCTCATCACGGGCATCTATGCCCCTTTTGATGCAACCCATTATCTTATTGGCCTTGGCAGTAGCTGCCTGACACTGGTTTTTGCAGCTTAATTTGCTGTTTATTAAAATTCCTAGATCCTTTTTCATGTCAGTGTTCCCGACTGTTTTACCATTTAATATGTACGGGTGACTTGCATTATTCCTTCCCATGTGCATAACTTTACATTTGTCAGTGTTAAACCTCATCTGCCATATCTCTGCCCAAGCCTCCAATCTATCCAGATCCCTCTGTAGCAGAAAACGGTCTTCTTCAGTGTTAATTACTTTACACAGTTTAGTGTCATCTGCAAAAATAGATATTTTACTGTGCAGGCCTTCTACAAGATCATTAATAAATATATTGAAGAGAATAGGGCCCAATACTGACCCCTGCGGTACCCCACTAGTGACAGTGACCCAATCCGAGTATCTACAGTTAATAACCACCCTCTGTTTTCTGTCACTCAGCCAGTTACTTACCCACATACAGACATTTTCTCCCAGTCCGAGCATCCTCATTTTATATACTAACCTTTTATGAGGTACAGTGTCAAATGCTTTGGAGAAGTCCAGATATATGACATCCATTGATTCGCCGCTGTCAAGTCTAGAACTTACCTCCTCATAGAAGCTGATTAAATTCGTTTGGCATGACCGATCCCTCATGAAGCCATGCTGATATGGCGTTATTTGCTTATTTTCATTGAGATACTCCAAAATAGCATCTCTTAGAAACCCTTCAAACAGTTTACCAACAACAGATGTTAAACTTACCGGCCTATAATTTCCAGGCTCTGTTTTTGGACCCTTTTTGAATATTGGCACCACATTTGCTATGCGCCAATCCTGTGGAACATTCCCTGTCAGTATAGAGTCCGTAAAAATCAGGAATAAAGGTCTGGCTATGACATCTCTTAATTCACTTAGGATACGGGGGTGTATGCCATCCGGTCCTGGCGATTTGTCTATTTTAATCTTTTTAAGTCGCTGTTCCCCTTACGTCCTACCAGCAGCACAGATGGGGTTAACTGCCCCCTGTGGACTGGTAGGACCGGCGGAATGTTTAATGAGCCACAAGAATAAAACCAATCAAAAACGTCCTGCTCCCTTAAAGGGGGGAGCTTCTCCACAGAACACCGTATTTTTTTTTGTCCTCTTCGGACTTTTGGACTGGCGGCAGGCTCCCTCTGTTGTTATGGAGGGAGCTGTACATGCTGTTTTTTCCCCTTTGGGGTTTTTCTGTTTTTAGTTTGGGGCTCTTATATTTTATTAGTTTAAACGCCCCTCCACTTCCCTACCTCTGCCCGGCTACCTCAGAGCGCCGTTCTCTTTCCTCTTGCCTCGTGCGGTTTGCGGCTGTCGGGCGCGTCTCTTGGGGATGTCATCCCCGGGCGCCGCTCCCCTCCGTTCTCTGACAGCGCACCGCTCTGCCAATTTTAGTGAGGGGAAGGCGGGTTGGGCTCCCCTTCCCCTCCTATTCACTTTATAATAATATATTTTATAAGAATATATATAGTTATTTATTATGAAGGGAGGTAGGGTAGTGAAGTGGGTGGAGCTATCTCCACCCATCTCTGCCTGATAGGCAGATAGTAATGGGTGACATCCCTGTAGGTGGGGTTAGGGCTTTATAAGCCTCTCTCCCCCCTCATTCTGTCTCTGGCAGCACATGCTTTCACAAGCTCCCAGAGTCTGCGTTTCTTTTCAGATCGCATTGTTCCACTGTATTTCTTTCATTGAAGAATTTGGCTTCTTGCTGCTTTGCTTCTCCAACTTGCTATGGCTTCTCCTAGAGAATCCGAGCAGCGCAAGTCTGCAGCTAAGAGGAAACATCTCGCCTGCTTTGATTGCAGTACCCCTTTAGACGACAGCCACCCATACTCTCGTTGTGACAGCTGCCGTTCCCGCACTACCACTGAGCCCACGTTGCTGGAAATGTACCAGTGGGCGAAGTGCTATGTGGATGACTCTATTAAAGGTGTAGTGAAGCTACTTAATGAGAGGCTTCCAGGACCCTCTCAAACCCTTATGGAGACCACCGCTCCTGCGGTTAGGCCTGCGGTTTTTTCCGTAGGCTCTTCATCCTCCGAAGAAGAGGAGTCCACCTCGGGGGTTTTTCCTCCAGAAAAAAAACAAAAATTACTGAAGTCCATCAGGTCGGGGGACCATGATGTTGACACAGGGGAGTCTTCCGATCCCGCTGGTCGGGCACACCGTGTCTTCAAGGCGGATGAGACCCTTACTTCGGTTATGACTACCGAATGGAAGAAGCCTGAGAAAGGGGCCGTCTTGACTAGGAGGTTCAAGACTATGTTCCCCATGGCGAATCCCTTGGTGGAATCGTGGGGTTCCATTCCCAAGGTTGATATGGCTATCGCCAAACTTTCTAAACGCACGTTGGTGCCAGCAGACGACGGGTCGAGTCTGCAAGACCCCCTTGATAGGAGGGCAGAAGGCACCCTCAGAAGAGGCTACACCGCAGCTGCGGCATCCGCTTCCACCGCCATCGCAGCATCCGAAGTCTCCACCTTTCTCCGCAACAAGCTAAACCAAATTCAGACGGACGTGGAGCAGAGTGGGTCCCGGGACGACATTCTCGCTGCTTTCAAGACCGCTAACTTGGCGATGGACTTCCTCTGTGACACAACGCAGATCCAATTGAAGCTGGTGGCTAAGACGATGGCCTTAGTCTCGGCGGCCCGGAGACCCCTCTGGTTGAAGCCCTGGCAGGCTGATAATGCCTCAAAGTTCAACCTCTGCAGTATCCCCTTTGAGCCTGATCGCCTTTTTGGGTCGGAGTTGGACAAGATTATGGAGGGGCTCTCCAACAAAAAGGGCAAGAGTCTCCCTCAGCAGCCCTGTCCAGGGCGCTGTAGGCAGGATCGCGGAGGCAGGTCAGGACAGTCTAGAGGCCGTAGAGACTGGAGGGGGCGGCGAAGATCTTCGCGGCGCCCCCGCAGATCCACCAAGGAGGCAAAACCCTCCTGACTATGGGCCTCCTCGAGGCTCTGGGTTACCCCCTGCTACCCCTGCCATTACTCCTCTCGCTTTTTCTGTACCTCTTCCTCACATTCCTGTAGGAGGTCGTCTCAGTCATTTCCAGGCGGCCTGGGCCCAGGATGTTCAAGATCCCTGGGTCCACAAAATCATCTCCTCAGGCTACCTCATAGAGCTATTATCTCCCCCGCCAGAAAGATTCATTGTCAGTCGGGGATTGGTGGCCGCGAGACAGAGCATCTTGGAATCCTACATTCTGGAGTACATCTCCAAGGGAGCCTTGGAGGAGGTTCCGGCAGGGGAGCGGGGACTAGGGATCTACTCACCAGTCTTTCTGGTACCCAAGAAGACAGGAGATCTCCGTATGATCATCGATTTAAGATATTTCAATCGATTCATAAAAGCCAAGGTTTCGGATGGAAACCATAAGGTCGGTCAGTCACATCCTCAAGCCTGGGGATTTTATGGCGACTCTGGACCTCAAAGATGCGTACCTTCACATCCCGATCCATCCCTCATCTCGGAAATTTCTCAGGATCGCGGTCCAGGTTGCGGGAGTTCGCAGGCATCTTCAGTTCGCCGCTCTCCCCTTCGGAATCTCTACTGCGCCCTAATCTTTACCAAGGTGGTGGTTTCGGTAGTGGCAGCTTTGAGACTCCAAGGACTGACTATCATTCCTTATCTGGACGATTGGCTCCTCTTAGCGGCCTCCGTTCCAGTTCTTACCCTCCATCTTCAGGTGGCAATTTCCTTTCTGCTCCGCCTAGGCTGGATCATCAACTGGCCGAAGTCGAATGTGAGCCCGTCGACCTCAATTCAGTATCTGGGGTTCATGATCAACTCCGTAGAGATGTCCCTCCAGTTGACTCCAGAAAGGAAGTCCAGGATTCAGGATCTTGCCAGGTTCCTAACAGTCCCTCGACGTGTCTCTATTCGGACACTCATGAAGATGTTGGGGCTCATGTCAGCGGCTGCGGACGCAGTCCCTTGGGCATTGTGGCATCTGCGTCCCTTGCAGACCGAGGTCTTAAACATTTGGGACGGCAGCCCTGCAGGGTTGGATTCCCTACACACCTTGTCCTCCCAGGTCCGGAAATCCCTGAGATGGTGGGTTCAGTTGCCCTCAGGGAAATCTATGACCCAGCCCCAATGGGTCATATTGACTACAGACGCGTCCCTAGTAGGCTGGGGCGCTCATCTGGACTGTTCCCCGTACAGGAACTTGGTCTCCTCAGGAGCGGCATCTTTCCTCCAATCTCCGCGAGATGCGAGCAATCCGGCTAGCCCTCCTTCACTTTGCACCCCTCATTCGGGGCAAAGCAGTGAGAGTTCAGTCAGACAGCATGACGGCTGTTCTGTACATCAACAAACAGGGAGGAACAAGGTCTCCACCCCTTCTTACAGAGATCGGGGTAATTCTTCAGTGGGCAGAGCTGAACCTATCCCATCTGTCTGCTGTTCACATTCGAGGATCCCTCAATATGATTGCGGATCGTCTAAGTCGCGGACTACCAACGATGGAATGGTCCTTACACCCGGAGATCTTCCAGCAGATAGTTCTCAGATGGGGATTACCGGAGGTGGATCTCATGGCAACCAGGTTCAACGCCAAGGTACAGAGGTTCTGTTCCCTATACAGGAGGACAACCCCTGGCGATAGACGCTCTGTCGATACCGTGGAGGTTCAGGCTGGCTTATATCTTCCCTCCGTTTTCCATGATACCGAGGGTATTGATGAAAATCCGTCAGGATCAGGCTTCGGTGATTGCCATCATCCCGTTTTGGCCCAAGAGATCCTGGTTTACCCAGCTCATGTGGATGAGTCAGGGACAATATTGGAGACTCCCCCCGGAGCAGACCCTGGTGTCGTGGGACACACATCTCTGCCCAGATCTGCACAGGTTCAACCTGACAGCCTGGAGGTTGATCAGTCCCTTCCCAGAGTAGAAGGGCTCTCTGAAGCGGTCCTGAGAACATTATCACATTTAAGAGCAGAGTCCACCAAGAAGGCCTACGCTAGAGTGATGAAAATTTTCTCCTCGTGGTGTGTTTCCAATCAGGTGGCGTTTGCAGATCCGCCCCTTCCTGCTGTACTTCAATTTTTACAAGATGGGTGTAGCGGACTGGACCCTGTACCAGAGTCTGCCCCAGTTTCCTGGAAGGGACTGCTTGCTCGCCTCCTGCCCTGCGACTATGGCCCCATGTATGCTTGTCCTGTTTGACCGGTGATGCCCCAGATAGCCCTGCTATGGAGCCCATTCGTATAATGAAAGACTATGGGAAAGACTTTAGCTCCATGGCAATTGAACTGGACATGTGTGGTCTGAGCGCCATTCCATAATGTGCGCTCAGACCTAAGCAATCTGGGGATATGTTGCATGTATATGTTTTATGTAACATTGTGTAATTTTATGTCCTTTTGCAACCATGTGCTCAATGGAGTCTGCCTCTATCCTTGGATATATTGAGCGCTCAGATCCAAGCCCTCTGGGAATATGTTAAATGTCTGTGTATTGTAAAGGGTGGGACATTGTGTATTGAATAGTGATGTCTGTCCTATTGTCCCCACATGTGTATTGGCGATTTCCCTTTGTCCTGAGAGATAATTGAATGACTCCTCAATTGTCTCCAGGACAGAAGACATTATGTATTCTCCTGCCTGTGGTGATTGCATTACCCATGTAGGGTGATTGTATCACAGGCAGAGGGGAGGGATATGCTGGGGGTGTCTGTATTGTCCCAATGTGTGTGATTGGCTGCTGTATCCCGTGTCGCAGTCTTCCTTCTGGTCCTCTAGGGAGTGTCCACCAGGTGGGAGACCTGGATAAATACCGGGCAGGTAGCCCTTAATAAAGAGAGAGTTCCTGCTTGACCTCAAAACGAAGTGTCGTCTCGTTATTGGGGGATTTGACTGTATGCTGATTGCCAGGAGTGTAAGCTGTTCATATTGCTTTTCCTGTTCGGCTGCTTCCAGGGTTCGT